>PVHP010000073.1:79812-225484 GCA_004024765.1 Zapus hudsonius
TTTTTTTTTGAAACACAAAGTGATTTAAGTCCTCTCTACAATCCCCCTGAGGTAATACTGTTATTGTCACCATTTTAAAGAGAAAGGACCTAAAACACCTCATAAGTGGCCCAGTAGGTAGTAGGACAGAAACCTGAGCTCAAGAGCAAGAAGGCACTGGGACCTCAGTGATATGAAGGCCAGGCCCTGCCTATGGAGGGCCTTTAAAGACAGCTGCTGTGGGTAGAATTGTGTTACCTGAAGTTTTGAACCCCCCAAGTCATGTGAGTGTGAGCTTATCTGGAAATGGAGTCTTGAAAGATGATCAAATTTGGGGCTGGAGAGATGGCTCAGCAGTTAGACCCATCTCTCCAGCCCCAAATTTGACCATCTTTTAAGGTGCTTGCCTGTGAAGTCTAAAGACCTGGGTTCAGTTCCCCAGCACCCACACAAAGCCAGATGCACAAAGTGGCACATGTGTCTGGAGTTCATTTGTTACCTTGGAGCACCCATTCTCTCTCTCTCTCTCTCTCTCTCTCTCTCTCTCTCTCTCTCTCTCTCTCTCTCTCTCCCCTTGCAAATAAATAGATTAAATATTTTTTAAATGATGATCACATTCAGATGAGGTCATTAGTAGACTAGTACAAGGTGACTGCTCCGTGATAAAAAGGGGGTTGGGGACAGAGACACGCACAGAAGGAGGATAAGGTAAGGGTACAGGAAGAACACAACCTACAAGCCAAAGAATACCTGAAGGTAACATTAACCAGGGGAAAGAAACAAATCAGATGCCCCCTCCCAGAACCTCCTAGAAGGAGCCAGTCCTGCTAACACCTTGGTTTAAGCTTCCAGAATGGGAGATATATATTTTTGTTGTTTAAGCTACTCAGCTTGTGGTACTTTGTTATAGCAACCCCAGGGCAATACTATAACAAGCAGAAGAGATCTGTTTCGGTGGCCTAGGTAATAGGGAACCATTGCAGATTTATGAGCTGAGAAATCATAGGAGACTGTTATCTTGCGAAGATCTCAGGGTCCAGGAGCTTTCATTACCACGTGAGAGCTGGTGTGAGCAGCCGATGGAAGGATGTGAGGATGGAGCTGGGAAAGGAAGAGCCACTGAGTGTCAGCAGGGAAGAGACAGCTCACTTTCAGGGCCAAAGTAATAATGACATTTAGTAATTTTAGTCACTAAACCAACTGCCCCTGTCAACACCTCATCCCCAGGGACACTGAAAGGCTGAGGTAATTTTAGAAGAGGAGAAGAAAGGAAGAGGAGGAGGAAGAAGAGGAGGAGGAGGAGGAAGAAGAGAAGGAGGAGGAAGAAGAAGAAGAGGAAGAGGAAGAAGAGGAATGGACATAGTACCCATTTCTGTAGTTTCAACTGGCTAAAGCCTGAGTGATGATTCTGCTGTGATCAGACAGTTCTGTTCACATAGCTGGTCCTTGTACCTGAAGATTGATCTATATTGTGGCAAAGTCACTATTCATAGATCACTGTTATTCATCCCAGCACTCAGGAGGCAGAAGTAGGAGGATCGCTGTGAGTTCAAGGCCAGCCTGAGACTACATAGTGAATTCCAGGTCAGCCTGGGCTAGAGCGAGACCCTGCTTGACAAATGAAAAACAGTCACCTGTTGGCTTAGATTCTTGTTATTTCTAATCTGCATGTAATAGTTTTAGCTGTGTAACAAACCATCCCTAAGTCTAAAGGTTTAAAGCAACAACCATCTGCTATTTTGGGGAGTCTGTGTGTCAAGCAGGCAGTTCTTCAGTCAGCTAGCTGGGGTCTGGCTAGAGGCTGCTAGACCTGGAGGGGCCTCCTGGGTAGGAGAAACTAGTTACTTGTAACTCTCTAAGCAGCAGGCTAGACCAGGCTTGCTCATACGGTTGGTGTTGGTATTCATAAGTACACCTTCCAAGCCTTGGCTCATGGCAACTTCGCCAAGGACCCCCTGGCCCAACTGTATCACTTCTGCATGGGAGGAGTGGAAATGTCACATAGATTCCCAAATGAAAAAGTGGATAAGAAAAAAATTGTTTTTAAAAAATAATATTTGAATTTATTTATTTGAGAGAGAAAAACACAGAGAGAACTCCAGACACATGTACCACTTTGTGCATCTGGCTTTATGTGAGTTCTGGGGAATCAGACCTGTGTCATCAGGCTTTGCAAGCAAGAGCTTCCAAGAGCAGTCATGTCTTCAGCCCAAAGTAATTTTGTCAACTAGAGTTCTCTTCCTCCTCAGGGGAATGGTGAAGGAGGCTATCACATTTTAACAATGTGTCTAGAACTGTACTGAGAGCTTTATTATTTATACTTCATTTAATTTTTAAAAAGTTATGTAACTTCTTTATGGTCACATAGCTACTCATCACTGGGACCAAGATAGGCTCAGTACCAAGCCGAAATGTTACATTATTTTTAAAAATATTTTTATTTATTTGCAAATAAGAGAGAGAGAGAGAGAGAGAGAGAGAGAGAGAGAGGATAGAATAGGCATACCAGGACCTCCAGCCACTGTAAATGCATGCACCGCCTTGTGCATTTGCCTCCATGTGGGTACTGGGGAATTGAATCTGGGTCGTTGGACTTTGCAGGCAAGCGCTTCAATAGCTGAACCATCTCTCAAGCCTTACATTATTTTTTTTTAACCACTCCTTTCTATCTGCCAATTAAAGAGTTGAATTTGTCATTTCTGGCTTCCTAGGGCACAGTGTAGGACTTTTCACTATATTTTATACAATTATTTTCTGTTTTCAAAAATTTTTTGGCCAGGTGTGGTGGCACAAGCCTTTACTCCCAGCACTCAGGAGGCAGAGGTAGGAGGATCTCCATGAGTTCCAGGCCACCCTGAGACTACATAGTGAATTCCAGGTCAGCCTGAGCTAAAGCGAAAAACAAAATAAAACAAAATTTTGTTTATTTGTGGGGGGTGGGGGGTGGATGTGGGGGTGTGTGGGGTATGTGTGGGGGTGTTTGTGAGGGGGAGGTGTAGGGGTGGGTGGGTGCGTCAGAGCCTTTTACCACATATGCCACTTTACGTGGGTGGCTGGGGACTTGAACTCAAGCTGGCAGGCATGATAAACAGGTACGTTTCACTGTTGAGTCATCTCCCAGTACCTATTTTCTGTTCTCTCCTCTCAATGGTAGTCGTCATCCTGTCTCCACTTGCCTGCCCTCCTCCAGAAAGCTCTCTCTACATTGACAGCCTGCATCACTGTAGCAAGATCAAATGATCACAAACTTCTTTCAAGTCTAATGAGATTCTAACACAAACAAACAAAAAACTGGGTGAGAGTGAGGGCCGTGGAGAGCATTTACTAAATGAAGACACTACTGGATTACCCAGGAGGTATAACAGACCTTTGCTCAAGGGCTTTGGAGACAGACAGCAGGGAAGGAGGTATATGGATCTCACTAGGAAAGTGGGAGTGAGCTCCTTGGCTGGGGAAGGGAGGATCAGCTCCAGGTCATTCCTTTCATCTGAAGCCAGCAAACAGGAAGTCAGTCCTTCCCAATGCTGATGCTCACAGACACAGGACCTCTCTTCCCTGCTCCCTAGGGTCGCTTCCTTCTGAAGCCTTCCAACACCAGAGCAAGCATGGGAAGCCTCAGAAGTCAAAGTTGTTCTTATGCAAATCCAGAATTCAAAAGGCGGGGTGTAGAGAGGACACAGTGACCCCATGGTCAGCCTTCCTGGATGGTGGGTGATGTTCTGGGTGGCTGAGATGTCAGGCAAATGAGGACCAGAATGGGGCCCCTTCGCCAGCTTCCTCAACTTCCTCCCCTGCACAGGGTTTCAGATGTTCTCTCAATAAAAATTACCACTGGGCAAACACAAATAAACTCGACGGATTTAACTGACAGAGTTAAACAAGCAGAAGATAGGATTTCTCTTAATGACTATAAACTACTTGCATATGACCAAGATTTAAAAGTGAGGATCCAATAACTCACATGAAACTTGGAAGACACTCACAGAACCCGGGGAGCGAGGAGCCTCCATCTGCTGCTGGCTGAGCTAAATTCAATGACAGCGGAGGGAATGGCGTGGCCAGTGACAGAGAAGGCCATGCGACCATTTTTGCTACTGAGTGGATTTGAAAGCTTCGAGCCAAGGGCAGGAAGGAGGGGCAGCTGGTGTAAGTCACCCACCTTTGAGGTGTCCCTCTGGTTCCTGTGAGAGTGGAAAGTGGAGGTGCTGGGAGCAGACAGACCCTGGGCCCTCCTCCTGCTCCACCACCGACCTCCAGCCCCAGCAGGAGGAGAGACAGGGCAAGGGAGCCATCAGGCTGGGACCTGAGACACACCAGGTTGAAGAGGCACATCTGGGTGAACTTGGGATGGCTTCACCACTTGGAGCTGCTGCTGACATCTCCTATGAGGAATTGTGTTAGGATTCCGAAAGGAAGCACCTTTAACCTCTGAGCCTCCTCCTGTTAATTCATTTAACAATTCTTTACTGAGAATTAAGGGTCCAGGACTTCCTAGAGGTGGAGTGAACAAGACTGATAGATAGGTCTCTGCTCATGCACAAATGAGATTCTGAGGTAAATGTGTCATGTGTTTGGCAAACCAATTTCCTGAAGGGGAGAAAAGGAGTTGATTGGGTCCTATGCCACCAGTCCTCTGAAACTGAGGGCTGAGTCTCCACGTCTGCAAATGATAAGAAATACCGAACATAACACTGCCTCTGAATTTTTGGCTTCTCTCTGTTATTTCTGCTTTTCTGCATATTGGCTTCTTTCCCTCTTGTCCCTTGTAATGGTGACAGTCACTAGAACCCAGCTTAGCAACCCTGAGAAGGAGCTTTCCGTCTCTTTCTCTTCCTCTCCTCCTCCTTTCAGCATCTGGTTGGCCTCTGGACCCTGTTTGGGTCACCTGCCCACATCACACCGAAATTAATCACTGTTTCCAGGAAGATAGAGAAGTATGATTGGCCAGGCTTGGGTCACATGGTCAATGGTTGAGGTTTAACTGTATACCATAAGAAAGGGCTCCACCAGAAACACATGGAGAGGAGAAAGAGTGTTCCTCAATTAGAAAAAAGCAAGGAGCTCAAACTAGCAGACATCATACTATGAAAGGCAGTTAGGCTAGGGCCTGCCAGGTATTAGATGCGTTGGAAGATGTAGCTTCAAATGGTGACAGTGCTCAGTAAAGAGCACTAAGAGAAGTAGTCCACTCGTTCACTGTCACCTTCATTGTTACTTTGAAAAAAATCTGAGACAGGGTCTCATGTGGCCTTGGTTGGCCTTAAAATCACTATGAATCAAGGCTGGGCTTGAACTCCTTACCTTCTTTCTACCTCAGAAAAGCTGGGATCCTAGGCTGTTAGAACATGTGCCATCATTTTAAGAAGCCCCTGCTACCCAGGAACCAGGACCATAAGGGAAACCTTGAGCCACCAGAGTTATGGCTCTGTGCAGGAGAACAGTCCCTCCCCATAGACACCTTAAAGGACTAAAGACCATCTTTATCTACCAATCTCCCCACACTGCCTCCGTGACATCTCTCACAGCCCTTTCCAAAAGGACCACCTCACTTAGTTCTTCTGTTCCCCATAGTTTCTCTCTGGCTTCGGGGCCCACCATGATGCCCATGGCACAACTTTCCTGATAAAACTTTTATTCGAAAAGGTCATGTCATGTCAGCTGCCTCTCTCTGTCATTGCTCTCTCCCCCAAAATATCTATCACAGGTGCCACCACACCTGGCTCTTCATTGTTGTTCCTGATGCCAGAGTGTATCCAGTCAATCTCAAACCAGAGAAAGACTCTGATGTAAGGACCATCTTTTAATTTGGCATAAATTTCAGAGTACCTGTGATCCTCAAAATGAGATGTCTCTGCATTTCAAAGTCACTTTCAGTTGTTTGCTTAGAAAGTTTGGCTTGCTTGCTTCCCATAGCCTGAGGTCATGGCCATCAGAATAATGACACTCCATGCATCTATTCAGAATCACCCGCTCACTGCCCTCCCATCCTCACCATTGGTAGACTCGGGGGTGAAGAGTTAATGCTTGGTAACTCAGCTTGGTGAAAATACTGGCAAAGGTGGGTGCATCTGGTGTTGGTAGAGTCCAGTGACAGAGGTTACTTTGTGGTCCATTGTTCATTAATCTTCAGTGTGCTCTAAGATTAGACCCAAGGTTTTAAAAAATATATTTTTAATTTATTTGCAAGCAGAGAGAGGGGGAGGGAGGGAGGAAGGGAGAAGAAAATGGGCATGTCAGGACCTCTAGCCACTGCAAACGAACTCCAGAAACATGTGCCACTTTGTGCATCTGGCTTTACGTAGGGACTGGGGAATCAAACCCAGGTCATTAGGCTCTGGAGGCAAGTGTCTTAACTGCTGAGTCATCTCTCGATCCCTGAGACCAAAGTTTTGAACCAGCTCCAAACAGGACTTTGCATTGTATGGCTTTCCTTCCTTCTTTCTTCCTCCTTTCCCTCCTCCCTTTTGCTTTCCTTCCTTTCAATTTTCAAATTCAAAAAAATCAGAATGAAAACCTTTATAGTCACCATCTGGAATTAACAGATATTAACATTTTATCGGTTTTGCTTCAGATTTATTTATTTATTTATTTGCAAGTAGAGAGAGAGAGAGAGAGAGAGAGAGAGACAGACAGACAGAGAAAATGGGTGCACCAGGGCCTCCAGGGCCTCCAGTTACTGCAAATGAACTCTGGATGCATGCGCCACTGTGCATCTGGCTTTATGTGGGTACTAGGGAATATAACCTGGGCCATTAGGTTTTGTAGACAAGTGCCTTAACTGCTGAGCCATCACAGCTGCCCTCCCCTGTTTTTTAAAAAGATGTTATAAATTGCAGATGAAATGGAAGCTCCATTGTATTCTACTGGTCTGGCCCCCTACCTTCCAGCCCAGAGGCGATTGTATTAGACTTTCTTGTTTCTGTGAGCAAACACCTGACCAAAAGCTTCCTTGGCTTACAGTTTTAAGAGGAAGTTTTGTGACTGGGAAGGCATGGTGGCAGCAGTGGGAGGACAGCTGATCACATTACAGCACAGTCAGGAAGTAGAAGGCAAACAGGAAGTGAGGCCAAGCTATCAACCCTCAAGG
Source organism: Zapus hudsonius (assembly GCA_004024765.1). NCBI lineage: Eukaryota > Metazoa > Chordata > Mammalia > Rodentia > Dipodidae > Zapus > Zapus hudsonius. The sequence goes on from PVHP010000073.1 coordinate 86,879, forward strand.
GCTGCCATTGATGATTTACTTTCTCCAGCAAAGCTCCACCTTCTAAAGGTTCCACAACTTTCCCAAATAGTTCCCCAGTTGGCGACCAAGTGTTCAAACACATGAGCCTATGGTGGACGGTTCATATTCAAACCACAGCATCAGCTATCGTCATAAATGTATCATATTCCTTTCCCTCCCACGTTAACATGCTTTTGTACATAAGTATCCATAGGAACTGCAGACAATTTTTTGTGGGATCTTAAGTTTTACAGAAACGTCATCACACTGTATTTACCCTGAAGCAAATCGCTTTTGTCACTCCTGTTGTTTGCAAGATCAGCCCATACCGCTTCTTATACTCATGACCATTTCATCCTTTTTAAGGGCCTTATAACATTTTGCCCAACAATTCCCTACTCTGTTTATCAGTTCCTCTATCGATGGGCATTTAAGTCATTTCCAACTTCTAGCTCTCGAAAGCAATGCTTTGAATTTGGCAGGAGTTAAAAAAAAACTCATGTAGGGCTGGAGAGATTGCTCAGCGGTTAAAGCACTTGCCTCCAGTGCCTAAGGCCCCGGGTTCAATTCCCCAGGACCCACATAAGCCAGACCCACAAGGTGGTGGCCCTGGTGCATGCTCAATCTCTCTCTCTCTCTCTCTCTCTCTCTCTCTCTCTCTCTCTCTCTCTCTCTCTCTTTCTCTCTCTGCTTGAAAATGAATAAATAAAATATTTTTTAAAAAACTCATGTAAATTCCCCGTTTTCCTTTGGCAGAGGATTTCAAAGAAGTATGTGCTTTTGTAAAATCACATGTGTTAAGAGCCCTTCACATGGATTTCCACAAAACTTTAGTTTGTCAACTAGGACATCATAATCTTCACCAAAGCCCCAAGTTGTAGACATGGTGGGTTTCTGTTACCTGTGTTGCTAAGTGGAAAGCTGGATCCCACAGGAGGAAAGGCCCCACATTAGAAACAGCCTTCTTTGGAGCATCTGGTTTATCATCTCAGGGTTTTTTTTTTTTTTCTCTAACTGACAGAGTTAACCTACAATGAGCTGCCACTCTCTGAGGGTTTGTCATTTTATTTGATTATTCTGGAAGAGGCCACTGCTAGCCCCTGAGCCTGCTCCTTTGGATCCCATGGGGAGAAGGAAAGGCCGGGCCGTGGCTCAGGATAGAAGGCAGAAGGCGAGCCCTGGCAGCTGCGGCTGAGTCTGGTCCACAGATGTTTTGTTTGGCTCAGCTAATGTTTTCAAAGTATTGAGCCAACTTGTAATAATTGGGACATTTTACATTAAAAAAAAATGTTGATCTCTGGCTTGTCTTGAGAAAATCAGGAAGCCTGACAACAAATGAGGAGATCTGAACTCTCACGTGGCAGCAATGAACTAAGCTGAGCAGCCAACAGGCCTTCACACAAGGCCTGAGCTCTCGCTGTACCCCAATCCCCGCTGCTCCCTATTGTCCCCAGACCCTGAGGCCAATGTGCAGTCATCGTCTACCGCCTTGCCTAGTTTCCTGTGTTCCTTTATCTTTCACAATAGACCATTTTAAAGGAAGATAAAGAAAGTCAAATTGAAACAAGTGAGAGGGGCCCATTTCCATTCTCAATGCCTCTGTGTGTTTCACTCTGTGACTGTTGTTGAATGGAGTTCTTGGGGTGGCTTTGAGGGGAGATGCATGCGTGTGTGATGTGTATGTATATGAGCATGGTCATGTGTGTGAAGGTGGGCACAGGTGTGCCATGGCATATGTGTTGAGGCCAGAGGACAACTTTCTGGTGTCAGTCCCGGCTTTCTACCTCATGGGAGGTAAGCCCTTTCTCATGGTTGGTCCTTCGTTGAAGTCTTCAGCAGGCTAGCTGGCCCATGAAATGGAAGGAAACTCCCCTGTCTCCACCTCTCATGTCACTGCTGGCCTGTTGGGATTGCAGAAGCCTACCATGGCTTCTGGATTTTATGTGCCTTTCTGGGATTTGACCCCAGGTTGTGTAGGCTTGTGTAGAAAGCACATTATTTTCTGAGCCATCTCCCTAGACCCTGGAGTTGTTCTCTTTTTTCTCTTTTGTACTTTTAAAAAATATCTTCATTATCCATAGTTAGATACATTGTATGAGCAAATCTTATGATGGTACCCCCATTTCCCTCCTCCCTGCCCCCAATCCACTGGGGATCCTCCATGGTGGGCATACTGAATCAGTCCATAAGGTAGGGGGTTATGAATTACTCAAGAAGTAGCCAGTTCCCCCCCCCACACACACACTTTCCGTGTTATCACTGAGGGGGGAAATGTCTCTGGATATTCTTACCCACCATGCTCTTACATTCCTTCCAGCCCCTCTTCCACTCAGTTCCCTGAGTCATGGTGGGTGAGTTTTAAGTCTGCTTTACTGTTGAGATCTTAAGTGTCTCTGGACTTCTGCTTTGGCTTGTTTTGGGTATCACTGGTGTCTGTCTCCACTGACCTTTCATGATTATCTGACTTGCTGTGGTGATAGGTCACTTGTTTATCTTGCCTCTTTCTCACAGTTTTTATTTGGGGCCTAGATGATAGGCCAGGGATGGTTCATATCCTGTCAGGATGTCATCCCATGCCTTGTTGGTGGAATTCGGTTGTCCATGGCTCTCACTGCCTTCTGAAAAATACAAACAGAATCTCCATCAGAGAGTGAGATCAGTATAGGTTAATTGAGACAAGCATTGCTAATTTGGTCAAATTCTAATGGGTGTAGCCTCTTTGTAACTCTCTGGTAGTGGGGATTTCCCCTTGGAGCCCAGGTTCTTGGTCCCCATAAGATTTTGCCATGGATCCCAGTTCCAGTTAAGGGTTCCTTGTCAATGAGTGGATCTCTTAGTCAATCTGAAAGCCATTGATTACCCACCTATGTTTGGCGCCACTATTGCACAGGTGAGCACTTCTTGACTTGCTGGTCTCTTCCATATAGCAGTGTGTTCAGAAGTCTCATGACATTAGTCTGAATTGTATAGCAGTGTTCTCTGCTTTCTCCAAATATCATTGACAATTTTCCCCTGGCAGCTCATGTAATGTCTTCCAGCACTACACATGCTACCATCTGGGAGCTGGTTACCATTCTGGATCTAGCAGGGTCTCTTGGTGTCCTGTGATGACATTCTGTGGTTTCTTCAGAAATAGGGTCTTACCTTTGTTCTGGGTCAGGTATTCAAGAACTTTGACAGAAGCCTGTTTTGTTTTGGGGACCTGTGGTTCTCTTTGATTAACAGCTCAGTGTGAGAAGGAACCAATGACTGGGACAGGGAGTTGCAGGCCAGAGCAATTTTTCATGGGTTAGGCTTCATCCCATTCTATTCATGGCCACTCTTACGTGGTGATGCCCCCTGCTTCCTCAGGAGCTTATTGTAGGAAAGTATGGAATTTATGATAGTGCTTCATTAAGCAATAATGAAGTCTCCCCTCCCATCCCCCCAATTTCTTCCATTCCCTTTCAATTGCCCTGTCAGATTTTCTTAGAGTTTAAGCTTAACCTGGTTAGTAACTGCATATGAGGGAGAGTATGCAGCATTTGTCTCTCTGTTCTTGTGTGAGTTCACTAAGTGTGATCTGCTCCAAAACCATCCACTTTTCTTTAAATTTCATTATGTCATTTTTCCTTTCAGCTAAGTAGTAGAATTCCATCATGTAAATGTAACACAACTTTGATATCTATTTGTCCAGTGATGGGCATTTGTGTTGATTCAAATTCTTAGCTATTATGAATTGAGCTGCTATAAAATGGACTATAAACATAGTTGAGCAAATGTTTCTGTGCTGAGTCATGAAATCTTGCCCAGTAGGATGATAGCTGGGTCCATATATCGATCCTATTCAGGAGCCTCCACACTGCTTTCCATAGTGGTTGTACCAGTTTACAATCCCACCAGCAGTAAATGAGGGTTCCTTTTTCCCCTGGCATCCTCACCAGCATCTATTGTTGGATTTTTTAACGATTGCTATTTTGACTGGAGTAAAGTGGAATCTCATTGTAGTTTTGATTTGCATTTCCCTGATGATTAAAGACGATGAACACTTTTTTAAAAAGAGAATTGACCATTTGTGTTTCCTCCTCTGTGAATTCTCTTTTGAGATTAATGGCCCATTTTGTGAGGAGGCTGTTTGATTTTTTTATTATTTTTTTCAGATCTTTGTAAATTCTAGATATTAGACCTCTGTCTGTGTTATAGCTGGCAAAGACTACCTCCTAGTCTGATGGTGATCTATTGGCTTTGAGTATGGTATGTTTGTGTGTACAGAAATTTTTAAGCTTAATGAGATCCCATTGGTTAAGTGATCATTGCACTTCCTGGGCTACAGGAGGTTTGTTCAGGAAGTTTTTCCTTCTCCTATCTTGTGAATAGTTTCTCCTATTTTTACTTCCAGGGTTTTGAGAATTTCAGGTCTTATGTTGAGGTCTTTGATCCATTTGGAGTTGATTTCTGTGCATGGTGAGAGGAGTGGGTCTATTTTCATTTTTTTACAAGTATTTATCCAATTTGTCCAGCACCATTTGTTGAAGATGCTATTTTTCACCAGTAAACGTTGTTGGCACCTTTATCAAAGACCAAGTAACTATAGTTACTCAAAATAAGAGCAGGATCTTCAATTTTGTTCCATAAATCTGTCTATTTTTATGCCAGTACCATGCTGTTTTTGTTACTATAGCTCTGCAGTATATCTTTAGATCAGGAATGCTGATAGCACCTGTGGAAGGTTGTTTTTTTTTTTTAACTAAGGATAGATTTGGCTATCTGAGGCCTTTTGCAATTCCAAATAACTTTTGAGATTTTTTTTCTATGTCTGTCAAGAATGAAGCTGAGATTTTTAATGGCATGGCATTGATTCTTTATATTGCTTTTGGAAGGCTTGACATTTTTACTATATTAATTCTACCTAGCCAGGAACATGGAATATCTTTCAATTTTTCACATCCTCCTGTATTTCCTTCTTGAGCATTTAAATGTTTTCATTATAAAAGTCTTTCACATCCTTGGTTAGTGTTATTCTAAGGTATTTGATTTTTTTTTTGAGGTTATTGAAAACAGGACAGTCCCTCTGATTTCTTTTTCTGTATGTATGTCATTTGCAAACAGGAAGATGACTGATTTTGTGTGTTAATTTTGTATTCTGCTACTTTGCTGAAGGAATTTATCACCTTCAGGAGTTAACTGATACTATTTTTCAGGTCTGTTATGAATAGGACCATGTCATCTGCAAAAAAATATATAGTTTTACTTCTTTGTTTCCCATTTGTATCCCTTTTATGCCTTTCTCCTGTATTATTGCTTGGGCTAGAACTTCAAGCACTATGTTGAAGAACAGTGGTGAGAGTGGACACCCCTGTCTTGTGCCTGTTTCTAGTGGGAACTCAAGTCTTTCCCCATTAAGTGTTATTTGGGCTTTAGGAATTTTGTATATTGCCTTTATTATGTTGAAGTATAAGCCTTCTATACCCAGCCCCTCCATCATTTTGACCATGAAGTGGTGTTGAATTTTATCGAAGGCCTTCTTTGCATCAATTGAGATGACCATGTGGTTTTTGTGGCTGAGTCTCTTAATGTGGTGGATTACATTAATCGACTTCTGTATGTTGAATCATGCCTGCATCCCTGGGATGAAGCCTACCTGGTCTAGGTGGATAATATTTTTCATGTGTTGTTGTATTTGGTTGTTCAGGATTTTTTGCATCAAAGTTCATCAGGGATATGGGTCTGTAGTTTTCCATACTTGTGTCTTTGTCTGGTTTTGGGATTAGGGTGATGCTAGCTTCATAGAAAGAGTTTGGAAGCCTTCCCTCTTTTCCTATAACACAAAAAAGCTTCAGAAAGAGTAGTTTCAGTTCTATGATAAAGGTTTGGTAGAATTCCACTGAGAATCCATTAGGTCCTGGACTTTTATTTTGGGGGAGGTTTTTGATTATGTTTTCAATCTCTGTGGATGTGATCGGTTTATTTAGGAGCTTTATCTGCACTGGGTTAAGCTTTGGTAGGTGGCAGGTGTCCAGGAATTCATCCATTTCTTCCAGCTTCTCCAATTTTATGTAGTAGAAGTTTTGGAAGTATGATCTGATGATTCTACAAATTTCACTGGGGTCTGTTGTGACCTCTCCTTTTTCATTTCTGATTTTGTTGATTTGGACTTTCTCTCTCTCTCTCTCTCTCTCTCTCTCTCTCTCTCTCTCTCTCTCTCTCTCTCTCTCTTTATTTAATTAGATTGGCCAAGGGTTTGTCAATCTTACTTATTTTTTCAAAGAACCAGCTATTCATTTAATCTATTTTAAAAATTGTTTTCTTTGTTTCCGTTTCATTAATCTCAGCTCTGATCTTATTTCTTTTTGCCTTGAGCTCCTAGGGTTGGATTGTTCTAGTTTTTCCAATGACTTTAGGTAGGTGGTTAGGTGATTAATTTGAGGTCTCTCTTTCTTGTTTATGAAGGCATTTAGCACTATGAATTTTTCCCTTATAACTGCCTTCATTGTGTCCCATAAGTTTTGGTATGTTGTGTTTTCATCATCATTTACTTCTAGGAAATTTTCAATTTCTTTTTTGATTTCTTGAATGACCCATTTGTTGTTTAATAGTGTATTGTTCAGCTGCCAATAACTGGTGTAATTTCTGCTCCTTCTCCCTTTGTGAGGGAATGGACCATCCTACAACCACAGGGAACCAAATCTGGCCAGATTTCAAAGCAGAACTATTACAGCACTTCCAGGAAAGATTCAGGGAGTCTACACTACAGAAGATCCTGAGCAGAGGACCTAGCTGAACATGGTTGATGGGACTTCCTATAAGCTGCCAGGTTGTGATAATTTGTTATGGCAGCAGCAGAGCATAAATACAGACTTCTTGCCTCAAGTTGAGGCCAGTGAGAGAATATGGTAATATAGTCTTATCAGGGACTATGTTATGTAGACCAGAAGGACAGCAAGAGACATGGCTTAATAGAGGGTGTCAGTTAAGAATTAGACCTTGGGGTCTGAGGAGATGGCTTAGTGGCTAAGGCACTAAGGAAAGATTCTCCAGTACCCATGTAAAGCCAGATGTACAATGTGTTGCGTGTATGTGGAGTTAGTTTGCAGGGGCTAGAGGTCCTGGCATGCCCATTCTCTCTTTCTCTCTCTTTCTCTTCTGTCTCTCTCTCTGCTTGTAAACTAGTAAATAAATAAAATGTATTTTAAAAAAAAGAATAAGACCTAGAAGCATCAGTCAGATCTGGAGATAGAGGAAGGCACTTCCCTATGGGTGTGAAGGGTCCTTCGAGAGTCTCCAGTCTGTTCCAAGATCTTGGAGCTTGAGATGACCCTGCTTCATGGAGAGGGTCTGTGTCACTGTGTTGAGGGAAAACAGTCTTAACATTCCAGAAGCATCCCAGGGTTCACAATCCCTCCAGAGAATCAATACCCCTGGTCAATAGAAATGATAAACGATCATGCTAACATTTCACATTTTAATCCTATTACATATTTCTTCAACATCTGTAAAACTATAGAATCCAAATTGGGAATGTAAATGGCCAGAAAGTAATGGATGTTTGTAAGATGAAATTCTTCCTTGCTAGCTACCCAGCTGTGCTGTACTGCACACACTGCCCGGGTCTCCTTTGGCTCATGTCTATTCTCACAGCCTTTGAGGGCTGTGTTAGTTACATTTGTATTTGTGATCACAATTCCTTAGGGAACAACTTAATGAAGGGAAGATCTATTTTGGCTTACAATTTTAGAGTGCCCATGCACATGGGCAGACCATCATGGTGGCAGATGTGTGAAGTAGAGACAGCTATTCACATGACAGTGTGCCAGGAAGTACAGCAAAGAGCCCAGCATTCAGCTGATTTTCTCTCTTTCCTTGGTCATTGCATCTGGGCCTTCACCCATGAAATGATTCTGTCCATGGTGAGTCTTTTTCCTTCAGATAGCTGTCTCTGGAAATGCCTTCATAGACACAGCCAGAAGTATGTTTCACCATCTCCTAGGGGATCCTAAGCCCAGTCAAGTTGACAGTGAGGATTAGCCATCCCAGGGAGCAATGGGTGATAGATATCTCTGCAGATGTGGCACATTTTTATGGCAAGCCTACTGACATACCCCATATCCTTCTGAATGCTTGCTCTGCTCACACCTTCAGCTGCAACTGCACTCTGATATGCTGGAGTGTAGAGAATCCTAGGATATAGTACAAACCCTGGACTCTGCAGTATGCCTTCCAGAAATTGATCCATTAGAAATAACTATGGATGTGTACAATGGTGCATGTCCAAAGTCATTCATCACAAGGGTGGAAACCACTGGATATCCACCATAGAAAATTGGTTACAGAAATTATCTTGTATCCATAGCTTGGCTCTCTCAGTAATCATTCAAAGTAATGTACATCCTCATTTGTTATTATGGAAAGAGAGACAGTTTATAATGCTGAAAGGAACTTAGTTCATAAAATAGCATGATAATGTCACCGTTTTCTAAAATAGTCTATATATAAATGTCTAGAATTGTGCAGGGAAAATTGTTAACAATTGTGTTTTTCTTTTAGACTAAATTCTCCAAATTGAAACAATGAAAGTGGATAACTGTTAAAATGAGAATTTACAATAGAACCAAAATTGAAAACTCACCACCCTTCACTGCCTGTCCAGAGACCACCTCCCCCAGGAAGCTGTCGCTGCTGTGATCTGGCCTCATAGAGGACTCTTGGGTCTCTGTCTTGCTGGCTTTGTTTTCATCCATCTCCATGGCTGAACTGCAGCATCTTTCAGGGAGTTATCATATCCCATTCTGTTGAAAAGGCCAGGAGTGGCCATGGCACATCACATGAATTAACCATTGACAGATGTCAGAAATCATGGTTCCTATAACCCACTGTGTCTTGGGGCTGGTGCAGATCCCAGTTTCTAAAGCCTAGCTGTGGCCATGGGTCAGCCTGAGAGCTCTGGAAGAGAAGGATACATCCTTGTTTCTCGTTCTGTCTTTCCAAAATCAATTTGACTCAAATGTCTGACTTTTAAACAGCTTCCCTAATGTGATGGTTTATATTTGTCAACATGACAGGGCCTAGACTCATGTAGGAAACTAGCCTCTGGGCATACCTGTGAGGGATTGTCTAGCTTAGGTTAACTGAGATGGGAAGACCCACGTGAACTATGGCAGCACCATTCCATGGGCTGGAGTCCTGAAGTGTATAAAAAGGAGAGGGCTGGCTGAGAGCAGCATGCACCACTCTGCTTCCTCATGGTGAATGTGAGCAGTTGCCTCAAGCTCCTGCTGCCATGCCTTCCCCACCATGATGGACTACAACACCAAACTGGAAGCCAAAATAAACCCTTCCTTCCTTAAATTATTTTTGTCACAGCAACGAGAAAAGTAACTAATACAGCTGAAACTGGTTTCTTGGGGTGGGGGAGGCACATGAACGAGGACAGCACAGGGCCAAGCATTTCCCCAACACACTGAGATATTACAATTAGTGAAAAAGAAATTTTAAAAAAAATCTAATGATTGTATAGTTTTTCATTAGTAAATTATAATCTTATACTTTAAGGTACAAATAAATTTAGGGTAGCCCACAAACAAGATACAGTGTGTGGTAGGTTCTATTCTTCATAGTTGTTCCTCCTTCCAGAGTCTTGAGCACATTCTACCCTGGTGAACTCAGGCATAGCCAGATGGCTTTCTCTGACCAATTAAACATGGGTAGAAACACATTGCTGAATATACACATGTGGGGCAGTAGCTATGGTGTATTGAGCACTTGCATACCTGGGACCATGTTTGCCACTTTACATACACTATCATAGTTATCCACATATCAGTGAAGATGCAAGCATGGTATAGTTTCAAGTTACAAAATAAGAACACGAATGTCAGCAAGGTGATTTCCCTTTCACTTGGCTGGGGTCACATGGTCCCCAAGTGTTGGAGCCACTATTCCAACCCAACGTCTGAGTCTAAAGCTCAAGCTGGAATATTAATTATAACAGGAAATTGTTAATATTGGCATTCCAGCCCTGCCTGCCTGAAGAAGGAACAGTTAGCGGGGTGCAAGGAAGGCCTGGACTCAGAGCTCTCTGAGCACAGCGGAGCCTCTTCACGTGCACTACCACACATAAGAGCATCTTGCAAACTGTAGTGTGCAAACAGCTTATGAATGCAAATGTCATTTTCAGGTATGAAAATGCACAAAGGCAACCCTCCAATTAATGGAGGCTCGATTCCATTGAGAAGCAGGAAAGAAAAGTATTTCACACTCTGGATGACTAGAAACTTTAGAGGTCAATATGTGCCTCAATATCTTTCCCTAATTCTTCTTGACCAGCAGCGTCCAGGATAAGAGTTCTATCAGCTGAGATCCCAAAGTGAATGTATTTACTTATTTATTTATGAATGAGAGAAATGGAGAGTGTTGTGTGAGAGAGTGAATGTGTGCTCCAGGGTCTACTGCTACTGCAAACAGACTTCAGATCTATGTGACACTTTATGCATCTGGCTATATGTGGTACTATACTGGGGAATGGAGCCCAGGTCATCAGGCTTTGCAAGCAAGCACCTCTAATTGCTTAGCTATCTCTCCAGTCATGCTGTTTTCTTACACAGACTGTTACTCAACCAAACCCAGGGTCCCTCTCTTATCCCCAGTGATTGTCAGAGCCTGTGCCCTCAGATTCTCCATTTTTGTCATCACCTCCTTCTGACCATGAGTGACAAGCAGCTCCTTTTTCTCAGTGTCCCCCATGTCACCCACACAAGTCATTTATGTACTTAGAAGGCTTTGACTTGTGGTTTGGATTTGAGGGGACGTCATTACACAATAAAATCACTACAAACTTTACACTGAAACTTGTACCTCTGGAGTCTATGTCAGTCATTGGAGCTTGCAAGTCAAGTATCTCATTTGTCTCTGTTTCGTTGTGTATGTGTATGTGTGTGGTGTGTGTGAGTGCCTCTGGCCAGATGTTGACCTCACATGTCTTCCTTGATTGCTCTCCACCATATTCTTTAAGGCAGGGTTGTTCACTTGAACCCAGAACTCACCCTGTCAGTTAGCCCACCCTGGAGGTCTCTTCTCCTGACCTTCAGAACACTAGGATTACACCAGATCCTCCTGGAATTGACATGGATGTTGAGGACCCCAACTCAGATCTTCACACTGGGGCAGCAGGCACTTCGCCTACTGAGCCATTTCCCCAGCTCCTCAGCTCCTCCTTTGCTCTCTGAGGACTGTTCTTGACCTGTCCTTTGAGGCCTCCTCCCACTGATGATTTTATGGCCTCCACCTCCTCCCTTAGCAGCTGTCAATACATTGTCTTTTCAATATGAAGACAGTTCCTTCCTTGATGGGAGCACTAGGCCCTACTATCAAAACTAGTTTGTTTCCCAGAGAAACTGGATAGAGGGGTTGAGGAAAGGGTTCCCTGAACCCCGAGTTCTTGTCTTTTAATTAACCAAAGAACTGGCAACTCACACTGAGAATGATCTTAATAAAGCACCACACTTTATTCAATCATTTCAGGGATGTGAAGGAGAGAAAAGAAAAAGTGACCCAGCACCACATGGTCCCATGGTCCTTTGCGATTATCACACACACAAAAAAAGGCGTAGGCTTTCAAAAAGAGGTTAAAAGTGTAAAAGTAAAATCTGTGATAAAAATAAGTCTTCTCCCCCTCTGGCAGAGAAAGGCATAACCTTACCAGAGTGGAGGCCCAACCAAGCGTGCAGCCCAAGGTCAGGACTAAAAAGACCCAGGGTTGATGCATGGATTCAGATTAGAATCCATGATGGGGATGTCGGCACACACCTGAGCCATGAGTACCAGAGATCCTGGCCAATCGGGCTGGGCTTAGAAGGGGGAGACCCATCCACACCTGGACAAGCTGCAGGCTTGGGATTTGAGTGAGCTGAGATAGGTGTAGCAAAATTGTGACTTCAGATATAATGGCCATCCCCTAAATGCCTGTTAGAACCTGTCCTACTTCGACCCTCACAGAATGAACCCTGATTTTGTGGCACTGCAGGTCTGGAAGGGACATACATTTCCTAGGATCTGACTATAATTTATCAACAGTTGGGAATATCTCTAAGACCATGAATCATACACATTTTCTTTTTTAAATATCATTATTATGAATAAGTATATACATTGTATAAGCAAATCTTGTGAAGTTGTCCCCGTTTCCCTCCTCTCTGTCCCCTACCCACTGGGGTCCTTCCTTGGTGCATATACTGGACCTGTACATAGGTTAGGGGGTTATGAACTGCACCAGAGGTAGTTTTTCTTTTTTTTCTTCCCTCTTTGTGTATTATTGCTGAGGGGGACAATGTCTCTGGATATTCTCCCCCACCAGAGCTCTTACATTCTTTCCGCCCCCTCTTCTGCTCAGTTCCCTGAGTCATTGTGGGTGAGTTTTGAGTCTCCTTTGTTGTTGAGATCTTAAGTATCTCTGGATCTTTGCCCTGGGTTGTGATGGGTATTATTGGTGTCTGTCTCCATTGACCTTTCATGGGTTATCAGACTTGCTGTGGTGACTGGTCTCCTGTTTGTCTTGTCACTTTCTTGTAGGTTTCATTTAGGCCCTGTGTGAAGGCTATGTGTGATATGTCTCCTGCCAGGATGTCAGCCTTCATTCAATGACTTGTTGGTGGAATTGAGTTGTCCCCAACTCTCTAAATGCCTTCTGAAAAATACAAACAGAATCTCCTTTGGAGAGTGAGATCAATATAGGTTAAATGAGACAACATTGCTATTTTGGTTAGCTCCTAATGGGTGTAGCCTCTCTGTAGCTCTCTGGTAGTGGGAATTTTCTCTATGAACCCGAGTTATTGGTCTCCATAGGATTTTGCCATGGATCCCAGTTCCAGTTAAGGGTTCCTTCTCACTAAGCAGATCTCTTAGCCAATAAGTAAGCCATAGATTACCCTCCTAGGTTTAGTGCCACTATTGCACAGATGAGCACTTCTTGACATGCTGATCTCTTCCATATAGCAGTGTGTTTAGCATTCTTGTGACAACTGTCTATATTGTATATCAGTGGTCTCCACTTTCTCCAAATATCATTGACCAATTTCCCCTGGCAGCTCATGCAACACCTTCCAGTGCTACACATGGTACCATCTGGGAGCTGGTTACCATTCTGGATCTAGAAAAATCTCTTGGCATTGTTTGATGGCACTCTGATTTCTTCAGCATTTTCTCTATAAAGAAATACCTGTAACTAGTCTCCAATTATCCAATTATCATAGTACTAATAATTTGTACTTCTCACAGAATTTTCAGGATAACTAATACACACAATTTTGAAGACTCCTGTCTCAATATTTTAAAGGAAGCTTTTAAACTGGTAGTGAGATGAGCAGGAGAGGGAGGAGCCGCCTTTGGAGTTTATCAATGAAAGAAAAAGACAATGGGTTGTAGGGTCTCTGATAGAGACAAAGCTCGAATGAGAAGTCCCTAGACTGAGTGTATCTTTGGGGAATACAAGAGACTCAATTAACAAATGGAGCCCTCAAAGAATGCAAAGATCCCAAACAAAACATCACTGAGCAGAGAGTGAGATTTGGGCCCATAAATAACCCACCATAATTAGGACATATCAGCGGTTCCTATTAAAGAAACATCAAGCAGTCAAATACTAAAAGTCTGGGAAAATTGAGTTCTTAATTAAATAGTCCTCAGAATTACTAGTACCCAAATCCTCCCCTCCCATCTCCCCAGGCCTCAAGTGTCAAAGCATCAGGACAGGACGTGGCTGAGTTCTGTGTAATCCCATGAGGTGGATTCCAGCCCTGCACTGTCTTAATAAGGGCCAACGCAGAGACACTGCTCCTAATTCTTGTATCTCAGTCTCCAAAGAAACCTGCTGAATTGCTACATTCCTAGAGAGAAGCCGTGCATGCAAATTTCATCTTAAAGAAATGCTTTTCATCTCTTAGTCACACCCTCAGCTCCACACCTGCTGTGGGTCCCTAAGATCTCCTGCATCTGGGAGGGGGGAGGAACCCTACATCAGCACTCTGCTCCAGCTTCCCAACCCCATGCCTGCTATGTTCTCTCCCTTCTCTGCTCCTAGAGTGTCCATTCTCTCATTCTCTGACATCTCACTGGAATCCCAGTGTTTCCATGGAAATGTTCTTATCCAGGTCACTCACTGTTGCAGTCACTTCTCTGATGGGACAAACACCCGACCAGAAGCAGCTTATGGGAGGAAAGGGTTTATTTCAGGCTTACTTACAGATTCCAGGGGAAACACCGTCAATGGTGGAAGAAGTTGTCTCACTTCCATAGATACATGGCAGAGAGACACCATCAAAACCAGCAAGCAAGAACAGCCAGAGCTCCAACTGCTCTGAGCACACCTTAGGGCTGACTGCAAGATCTGCTCCCAGTGACAGTCCTCCAGCAGGCTGCTAGAGACTTAAGTAGGAAGTGTAACCTTAGCCAAAAGTCCCTGAGGCTATGGTAGACATGCATTCACATTAAAACCACTGCACTAGCTATGGTGACATTTGATCTGTGGGCCTGTTGTCCCTTCTAGAAGAAAACAAACAAACAAACAAAACCCATCTCTAGTTTCTGAGAATCCATAATTTCTTGGTTTTTCTCCTTGTTCTCTGACCACTGGTCCTTGGTCACTTTCTCTCCCCATCGGATCTAAAGTGCTGAGGTCTCCTAGGTGCTTCCTTCCCACTGACCCCATCATGTGCTCTATCTACACCACTTCTCTCTGCCAGTGACTCCCAGCTCTGCGTCACCAGCCCCTGACCTCCATCTACATCCTTCTAAATCAGGGATGGCAAACATTTTCCTAAAAGGCCAAAGAGTAGATATTATAAGTTTTGAGGACCATGAGTAGCTCTCCAACTTATTTTTTAAAAACATTTTATTTATTCAGTTTCAAGCAGAGAGAGAGAGAGAGAGAGAGAGAGAGAGAGAGAGAGAGAGAGAGAGAGAGAGAGAGAGAGAGAACCAGGGCCACCACCTTGTGTGTCAGGCTTATGTGGGTCCTGGGGAATTGAACCCAGGTCCTTAGGCACTGGAGGCAAGTGCCTTAACCGCTGAGCCATCTCACCAGCCCTCCAACTTATTTTTTGAGATGGTCTCTTACTAAACCTAGAAGTCCCTAGCTGGCCAGCAAGCTCTAGGGATCAGCCTCCTTTCATGTCCCTAAGCACTGAGACTGCAGGTACACATCACCACGTGTCTGAACTCAAGTCCACATGCTGGCATAACAAGATTTTACCCACTGAGCCATTTCCCCAGATTCTTTCCTATTTGAAACATCAGCTAGCCTGCTAGGACACAGTGGCCCTAAGGTATGGTTTCAGCAAGTCAATACAGGTAATTTTCAAACATCTCGTCTGTTGTTTTAGGAATAGATAATAGATGTACATGAAATAAACTTTCTAGATATAACATACCTAAAACCCATGACCTTGTCACTATCCACTATTATCAAGTTCATGTATACCCTTCTGGAGAGAATGCATGCTGTGGGACCATACACAAACAAGAGCATATTAGATGCACAGTTCTAAGACATACTTCAAATGTATTTTTCTTCTTTCTTATTTAAATTTAAAAATGTATATTCAATAACCAAGATCTACAAAACAGTTTAAAAATAATGTCATGTATATTCATATACCTGCCAACCAGCTTAAGAAATTAAACATTGCCATGCAGCTTAAATCCCCCTTAATTTATGACCTTCTGGAATCACCTTATTTCTGTCCCTCCTAGAGATAACTTCTACTGGAGTCTTATTCCCAAATATATTTTTGCACATTTGTTCTATATGTTATGTCTCCAAGCAATGATTAGTATTATTTTACTTATTTATTTGCTAGCAGAGGGAGAGAGATAGAGATAGATAGAGAGAGAGAAAAAGAGAGAGAGAATAGGCAGGCCAGGGCCTCTAGCCACTGCAAACAAATTCCAAATGTATGCACCACTTTGTGCATCTGGCTTTATGTGGGTACTGGGGAATTGAACCTGGGTGGTTAGTCTCTACAGGCAAGTACCTTAACAACTGAGCCATCTCTCCAGCCCTTATTTTACATGTTTAAAACTGCTAAACCAGGGTGGTGGTGTACACCTTTAATCCCAGCGCTCAGGAGGCTGAGGTAGGAGGATCACTGTGAGTTTGAGGCCAGCCAGAGGCTACATAGTGAATTCCAGGTCAGCCTGGACTAGGGAGTGACTCTGCCTCAAATAAAAAAACAAACCACAATAACAAAAAAGGTGCTATAGCATCATTCTATGTATGTATTCTGTCATTTTCTTTTGACACAGAATGACATATTTTCTTTTTAAAAATATTTGTGAGATTCGTGTATGTTCATAGGTATGATTCCTGATCCACAAGTGTAGCAGTTACCTTCTTGTTGCTGGAACAAAGCACCTGACCAGAAACAACGTACAGGAGGAAAGTGTTTAGCCTTGCAATTTGAAGGGGATGTTTCATCATGGCAGCTGGGGGTTGCAACTTGTCACACAGCAGGAAGAAAACCAGCTGAGTGAGCTAGCTCTGAACACTCAGTAGGCTGAACCAAAAATCACGAAAGCTCACTACAGTGACACGCCTCCTCTAGCAAGGCTCCACTTCTCTAAAAGTCCACCCACTGGGGACTAAGTAGCAACCGTAGTCACAAACACTTAAGGCTAGGAGGGCCATTTTATACTCAGAGCACCACAAGTATTCACAACGGCATTGTATTACATTTTGTGAACATTCTACCATTTATTTATCCTTTTCCTGTTTGTAGATGTTCATATTGTTTCTAATTTTTTGCTATACAACACAGCTTTGAGGGTCATTCTTACACATATTTACTAACACACAGAAACATCGGCCGCAGGCTGCTTGTGGTAGTTTGAATGGATGTCCCCCAATAGATTCAAGAGTTTTGTTAAAGCTTGTTAACTTAAAAGAGCTGTCACTAAGCAGGATCCTAGATTTCAGCCCTACAGTGTTTCTGGGGGCGGATCTGGAATTCTAGCTAAGAACTGCAAAGAGCAGTCTGAGCTCTGCCTGGAGTCCCTGCAGTTTGGCTGCTTGAGTGTGCTTGGTTTTGGAGTTGCTGGTGGTGTGTTTTTCTCTCTGTGTGTGGATTTGTGAGCTTCAAATAAACCCCTTCTTCCTCCCATAAACTGTGCCTGGTGTGGAGGTTCATCCCAGCAGTATGAGCTGACCTGCCGTATGCTGCAACACTGGTTATGGAGCATGTATACCTTCAAGTTTCTAAATTCTGCCCAGTGTTCTCCAAAGTGCTGTACCAACTCAACTGCCAAAGCAGTATACAGGCTCCAATGTTTCAACTCCTACCTGTCATTAGCATATCCTTCCATATTATTATGAGCATATACAGTACTGTAACAAAATACCCAAGGCAATCAACTTAAACAAGGGAAAGGTTTGTTTTAGATCTCAACTTCAGAAGTACTAGCCCATGATCAGTTGGCCCTGTTGTTTTGAATCTGGGGTGAGGCATCCTACTCCAGCAGGTAGTGTGTGACAGAAAATCATCTGCTTACTTCATAACCACAGGGAAGCAAAGAGAGAGAAGGAAGACAGGTTGGGGCCCCAAAGTCCCCTTCAAGGGCATGTCCCAATAACCCAACTTCCTTCTATGAGGCACTATCTTTCCAAAGGTTCCATCAAGTCTCAGTAGCCCCACAGACTAGGGACCACACCATCAATGACGCAAGGGACACACGGGCTTTAAGGAACCATTTAAGATCCAAACCATAGCCCAGGCGCTCTTGGCAGGAAAGAGGACGAACACATGGTGACCGAGGTGGGTTTTCTGGAGGGATTGTCCACACGGTCATGAACTGGGTAATGTGAGGGGTGAGCTCACAGCACCCAGGCCTGGGGTGGGAAGTGATATCGGATTTGAAGAGAGCTGTAATGACCAGAGAGGAAGCTCATGAACACTTCAGCTTGCATGGCTACATCAGGCAGGGCAGAGAGGAAACCAGAGACATGAACCCCAAACTCAATCCAAGCCTCCATTTTCTAGATGGGTAAGAGGGTGGAGTCAGCTTGAAAGGGCAAAATAAAGATTACTGGGCACTTGGTATTATAAATCTTTCCATTGTTGCTGAGCTGATAATGTAAGCCTACTTCATTGCGGTTTTATTTTACATTCTTCTGATACCTAATGAAGTTGAACATCTTTCCATGTGTTTATTGTCTATTTACATTGCCTTTTTCTTCTTTGCTTCATGTATCCTTTCTCTTTTGAATTGTCTTGATAATTAACAGATGTTCTTAAAACACCCATAAGCTAATTCTTTGAGGGGGGCATATGTACACTTTTTTAACCTTGTGTAGAGTTTTTCTGGAGACAAGTTTTAAATTTTAATGTAGCTGAATCAATCAATTCTTTCATACTTTATGCTTTACCTTGTTTAGAAAGTCCTTCTTTATTGTGAGTTCATAAAAATATCCTATGTTTTCTCGTAACACTTTCCAAATTTTTCTTTTTTTATTTGAGGTCCTTAATCTGCTTGAGATTTATTTTTGTGTGTGGTGTGAGATGGAGGTCAGATCTTTTTTCATATTCCTTGCCAATTGTCTTAAAATGTCCTAATACTACGGTTATCATTTTATTTCCTGCTGATCTCCACTGTCAGTTTTGTTACATGGTAAAGTGCCATTTAAGCATTGGTTTAAACAGCAGTCAGTCATGGATGGAGCAATGCCTCTGGATAGCCCCTCCCACCCTGAGGCGCTTACAATCTTTCTGCCCCCTCTTCCACAAAATTCCCTGTGTGGTGGTGTGTTTTAAGTCTACTTTAGTATTAAGCTCTCAGCAGTATCTGGATTTCCGCTTTGGTATGTTTTAAGTATCCTCAGTGTCTGTCTCCATCACCCTGGCACAGGTTGTCAGGCTCGCTGTGGAAGCAGCACTCTTGTTCATTTTGACAATTCCTCTGTGGTTTCACCCAGGCCCCAGCGGATATACGAGGAGTGGTTCTCTCACCAGGGAGGTAGCTATCTTTTCTTATCTTGTTGATTGATTTTGATTGTCCTCAGTTCTCGCTGCCTTCTGAAAAAGAAAAACAGATTCTCAATGTAGAGTGAGATCAGCATAGGTTAAAGGGGATACACCTTGTTAATTTAGAGAGATTTTGATGGGTATAGCCTGTCTTGTGGCCAAAGACTAGTGGAAGACATAATCTTCATCTCCACAGGATTCTGACTCGGTTCCCAGTTCTAGCTATCAGTTCCTTTCCGCTGAATAGATATCTTAGCCAATCAGAGAGCTATTGGTTACCCACCTAGGCCTGGTGCCACTATTGCACAGGTTTGTACATCTTGTCCGGCTGGTTTCTTTCATGTAGCAGTGTCCCCTGCTTGCTCACAGCATTGTTGGCCATTTCCCCCAGCATCTCATGTAGTGCATTCCAGCACTATCTGGGCTAACCATCTAAAAACTGCCTTCCTTCCAGATATCAGCTGGATCTCTTGATGCTCTGTGTTGGCTACAGGTGTTGTCTTCAGCAATAGGATCTTACCTTTTACATCAGGTGGATAATCAAGTGCTTTGACAGAAGTCTGTCTTGACTTTTACTTCCCACATCTCTTTGATCAACAGCTCAGTGTGGATTGTAACCAATTTCTAGTATTGGGAGTTACAAGCCAGAGTCAAATGTTTTAGGGTTTGGCTTCATCCCACCCTCTCCAGGGCCCTTCTTACCAGACGATCCAACCATACTCCTATTAAGGGGAATATCTTTTAGCTTGCTATCCAGGAGGAAGGATAGTATGGTGCCAATTCACTTTGGATTTAGTTTTGTGTGTATCTCCCCTTCCCTGCCCTCACATTACCCTCCCCCAAAACCCTTCCATCTGTTTATCTGTTTCTTGAGTTGCCTGTCAGGTATGCCTATAACTAAAGCTGTTCCAGGAAAGGAACCACAGATGAGAGAGAACATGTGATGTTTGCTTTCTGCCCTTGTGTGAGTTCACTTAGTGTGATCTGTTCCAAGTCCATCCATTTTCCTACAAATTTCATTGTTTCATTTTCCTTACTGCTGAGTAGAATTCCATTGTGTATATGAACCACATCTTCATTATCTATTCCTCCATCATTGGGCATCTGAGTTCATTCCAGTTCTTAGCTATTGTGATTTGAGCAGCTATAAACATGGATGAGCAAATTTCTCTGTAGGGAAGACAGGAGCCTTTAGGGTAGATGCCCAGTAGAGGAATAGGTGGGCCAGTTGGTAGCTCTATTTTCATCTTTTTCAGGAGTTTCTATATTGATTTCCATCGTGGTTGTACAAGTTTGCACTCACAATAGCAGTGAATGAGGGTTCCTCTTTCCCCACATTCTCAACAACATTTTCTGTATATTTGTCTTTTGCTTATAGGAAGGCTACTAATTTTTGTGTGTTGATTTTGTATTCTGCCACTTTGCTAAAGTAATTTATCACCTTTAGAAGTTTCATGGTAGAGTCTTTCGGGTCACTATCTTATGTATAGGATCATAGCCTCTGCAAATAGGGCTAGTTTAAAACTTCTTCCTTTCCAATGTGTATTCCTTTTATATCTTTCTCCTGGCTTATTGTTTAGGCTAGGACTTCTCTTACTATGTTGAAGAGCAGTGGTGAGAGTTGGCACCTCTGTCTTGTTCCCAATCTTAATGGGAACTTCTTGATTCTTTCTCCCTTAAGTATGATTTTGGCTTTAGGTGCTTTGAATATAGCTTTTATTTTGTTGAGATATAAACCTCCATGCCTAGTCTCTCGAGTGTTTTGACATGAAGTGATGTTGTATTTTGTCGGAGGCTTTCTCTACATCTATTAAAATGATCATGTGCTTCTTGTGCTTAAGTTTATTTATGTAGTGTATTGCATTAATTGATTTTACTATGTTGAACTATCCCTGTATCCCCGGGATGAAGCCGGCTTGATCAAGATGACTAATGCTTTTGATGTGTTGTTGATTTCAGTTTGCGAAGATTTTGTTCAGGATTTTTTGCATCGAAATTCATCAATGATATAGGTGTAAAGTTTTCTATTCTTGGATCTCTCTCTAATTTTGGTATTGGGGTGATGCTAGCTTCATAGAGGAGTTGGGGAGAATTCCCTGTTCTTTGATTATGTGAAAAAGCTTGAGGAAAAAAGTGGCTTCAGTTCTTTGATGAAGGTTTGGTATAATTCAGCTGAGAATCCACCAGATCCTGGACTTTTCCTTTTGAGGGGTTTCTGATTACATTTTCAATCTCGATGGATGTTATAGGTTTGTTTGGGAGATTTATATGCTCTGGATTTAGTTTTGGTAGGTGGTATGTATCTAGGAATGCTTCCATTTCTTCCAGGTTATGCAATTTTGTGGAGTAGAGGTTTTGGAAATATGTCCTGATGATCCTTCGATTTCATTGATGTCTGTTGTGACCTCTCCCACTTCATTTCTAATTTTCTTAATTTGAAAGTTCTCTTTTTTTTATTTGATCAAATTATCTAGAGGTTATCAATCTTGGTTATTTTTTTTAAAGAACCTGCTCATTATTGCATCAATTTTCTTATTTTTCTGTTTCCAATTCTTTAATTTTTGTTGTGATCTTATTTCTTTCTTAGTGTTGGATTGTTCTTGTTTTCCCAGTGCTTTAGGTGGATGGTTAGGTTATTCATTTGAGATCTCTCTGTTTTTGTCATAAAATCACTTAGTACTATAAATATTCCCTTTAGGACTGCCTTCATTGTGTCCCATAAGTTTTGGTATGTTGTGTTTTCATTATCATTCAGTTCTAGAACTTTTACAATTTCCTTTCAGATTACTTCCATAACCCATTCATTGTTTAATAGCATGTTGTTCGGTCTCCAGGATCTGGTGCAATTTCTGGTGTTGCTCTTGTTAATGTCTATCATTAACATATTGTGGTTCAATATGATGCAGGAAGTTACCTCATTTTTCCTGAATTTATGGAGGCATGCATTATGCCCTAATATATGATCTATATTGAAGTCTATGGGCTGCTGAGAAGAATGTGCATTCTATAGAATTGGAATGAAAGGTTCTATAGGTGTCTATTAGGACTAATTGGTCTGTGGTGTTGTTAAGATCTATTATTTCCCTGTTGATTTTATGCTTGGGTGATTTGTTTATTAATGATAGTGGAATATTGAAACTCCCTATTTTAATGGTTTTGGGATTTATTTCTGCTTTGTTGTCATGTAGTTTTTGCTTTACAAAATGTGGTGTACCTGTGTTTGATGTATATAGATTTATGATTGTCATGTCTTCTTGTTGGATCCTTCCCTTGATGAGTAAAAAGTGGCCTTCTTTGTCATTTGATTTATTTTAAAGTCTATTTTGTCAGATATTGATATAGCCACACCCAGTTATCTTTATTTATTTGCTTGGAAAATCATTTTTCATCCTTTTACCCTGATGAGGTGTCTATCCTTAATGGTAGGTTTCTTTTTTTCTAATATTTATTTTTTTAATTTATTTTTTCTTTATTAAGCAGAGAGATACAGAGAAAGACAGAGAGAGAGAGAGAGAGAGAGAGAGAGAGAGAGAGAGAGAGAGAGAGAGAGAGAGAACACCAGGGCCACCACCTTGTGGGTCTGGCTTATGTGGGTACTGGGGAATTGAACTTGGGGCCTTAGGCACTGGAGGCAAGTGCCTTAACCACTAAGCAATCTCTCCAGCATGTGTGGTGCGTTTCTTGAAGACTGCAAATAGAAGTGTCCATTTTTCTCATCCATCCTGTTAAATTGTGTCTTTTGATGGGTAAGTTAAGATTATTAATATTTAATATTATGAATGTGAGGTTAAATTTAATCTCTGCCATGTTGGAGGCTTTGGTAATTTCTTGGTCTTTGAACTTTTTCATGCCTGCTTTGGTTATTGTTTTGGTTATTGTGTTTTTCCTGTTGTAGGCTCTTGAGGTTGGCTGTTCAACTTTTCTGTGTGGAGTATTCAATGAAGTATTCAGTATCCTCTGTAGATTTGGCTTTGTATTCATATAATCATAGAGATGGCTTTTATCATGGAAAGTTTTCCTTTCACCATCTATTATGAGAGATGCTGTCTCTTAGCACAGTAGTTTGGGCTGGAAGCCATTGTTTTTTAGAATTTGAAGTGGTGAGTTGATAATCCTTCTGACTTTCAGGGTTTCCACTGAAAGATCTGAGATAATTCTGATGGGATTGCCTTTGTAAGCAATGAGTTGTTTCTCTCTTGTCACTTTTAGCACTTTCTCTATTTTTGTTGTTTTCGAGTTTTAACTATAATGTGCCTCAAAGAGTTTCTTCTTTGGTCTAGTATGGTATTCTGTGAGTTTCTTGTATCAGGATGGGTCTCTCTTTTGAAAGAATGGGAAATTTTTCTTCAATAGTTTTGTTGAATATGTCTCCATGCCTTTGGCCTGAATTTCTTCCCCTTCTGGTATACCATGATCTGGATGTTTGGTTGTTTTAGGGCATCCCACCATTCCTTCATTTTCTGTTTGCATGAATTTTTTTAACTTATAAGTTTTTGGAATTCCAAACAGTTTCTTGTCTTCCAGATCTAAGGTTCTGTCCTCCACATGATCTACTCTGTTAGTGAGGGTTTCCAGAGAAGCTTTTCCAAGCTCTATTTGATTTTTGTTTTCTGTTTTATTCTTCTGTATTACATTCATCCCTTTGTCAAGTTCCAATTTCAGGTTGTGGTTTGATTTTCTTCATGATTTTTTAATTTTCTTTTTTAAAAATATCTTTATTATGAATAAGTACATACATTGTAGGAGCACATCTTGGGAAGGTGTCCCCACCCACTGGGGTCCTTCCTCGGTGCACATACTGGATCTGTCCATAGATTAGGGAGATATGAACTACACCAGAGGTAGCCTGGTGTATTGTTGCTGAGGGGGGCAATGTTTCTGGATATTCTCCCCCACTATGGCTCTTAGATTCTTTCTGCCCTCTCTTCCGCTCAGTTCCCTGAGTCATAGTGGGTGTGAGTCTGCTTTGTTGTTGAGATCTTAAGTATCTCTGGATCTTTGCCCTGGGTTGTGATGGGTATCATTGGTTTCTGTCTCCATTGACCTTTCATGGGTTATCAGACTTGCTGTGGTGATTGGTCTCCTGTTTGTTTCTTCACTTTCTTGTAGGTTTCATTTGGGCACTGTGTGAAGGCTGAGTGTGATTTGTCTCCTGCCAGGATGTCAGCCATCATCCCATGTCTTGTTGGTAGAATTGAGTTGTCCCCGACTCTCTCAATGCCTTCTGAAAAATACAAAAAGAATCTCCATTGGAGAGTGAGACCAATATAGGTTAAATAGACAGCATTGTTATTTTGGCTAGCTCCTAATGGGTGTAGCCTCTCTGTAGCTTTCTGGTAGTGGGAATTTTCTCTATGAGCATGAGTTCTTGGTCCCCATAGGATTTTGCCATGGATCCCAGTTCCAGTTAAGGCTTCCTTGTCACTGAGCAGATCTCTGTCAATCAGTAAGCCGTTGATTACCCTTCTAGGTTTAGTGCCACTATTGCACAGATGGGCATTTCTTGACTTGCTGGTCTCTTCCATATAGCTGTGTGTTCATCATTCTGTGACAAATGTCTATATTATATATCAGTTGTCTCTGTTTTCTCTAAATGTCATTGACCAGTTTCCCTTGGAAGCTCATGTAACACTTTCCAGTGCTACACATGCTACCATCTGGGAGCTGGTTACCATTCTGGATCTAACAGGATCTCTTGGTGTTGTTTGATGACACTCTGTGATTTCTTCAGCAATAGGGCCTTAACTTAGGTCTGGGGCAGGTATTCAAGAGCTTTTGACATAAGTCTGTCATGTTTTGGGGCCCGTGTGGGTCTCTTTGATCAACATATCCTCATGCATTTTATAATTAATTCTTGCATTTAATCATGTCTTCATTAAACTTAATCGGGTGGTTATTGAGAGCCTCTATTTGTTGACTCATCTTCATTTCATTTCTCTCTCTTTTGGGGTCTCTTAGTTTTCCTCAATTGAGTCAAGGTTAGTGACCAAAGCTGTGTGCTGTAAGAGATGTTTCTGTTGCTTTTCATTCATACCTTTATTGGGTTTTTCTGATGATTTTCTTCCAGTTCACTGATTTGCTTGGTCAGGTTTTCATGGAGTTAAATAAGCATATTGTGCATTCATTTTGGGATTCTATTTCTGTTGTCTCTTCTGTTTTCATTGGAGCCTTCCATCGTGGGACTAGACAACCTTGGCAGAGATCTCTCAGTTTGATGTCTTTTTTTTTTTTTCTGTTGTGCTCTACCCATCTTGGGGTGAAAGTCTTATTTTATTAAGGAAAAAACAAGTATTTGCCCTTGTAGGATCTTCATTGAGTGTTCTATTTTGGGTTTTTAACCAGATTGGAGTGGGATGGGGTTGAATCTACAGATGTTCAGGTTATGGAAGTTGCAGGTGCACCAGCAGCTCAGGTCTGATGGTTGACACAAAAATTCTGGTTGGAGATCTGGCATCTCTTCAGCCCTAATCACAGAATATCTTACATATGGGGCTCAGGGGCTGTAGCACTTGTCCCTGCTCCTCTATTGTACCCAGCTATACAGGTAATCCCTAACCCACACCACCCAGCACTCCCCCGCAGGGCCCCTTAAGAGCACTGCAGCCAGCACCACCCACACCCACAACTGCCCTCCATAAACGATCTACTGAGGCCAGGGAAGTGAGGTGGGGATGGAGGCACACGAGGTGTGGGGGACCCGCTGGAGCATGCAGGGGTGGCATAGGGTGTGGAGGACTTGCCAGGGCGTAGTTGAGGTGGTGTGGGTGGTGCTGGCTGCAGTGCTCTTGAGGGGCCCTGCTGGGAGTGCTGGGCATTGTGGGTGGAATGAAAGTATGGTCCCTGCCTCCTACACTGTGTGTACCCACTCAGTGTGTTGGTCTCCCCAATAAGTTATTAAGGCTTCCTATTTCTTCTCGGCTCTGTGATAAAATAGCATTTAAATAGGAAATTGTGCATTATAGTTATGTGTTCAGTTTATTTGCATAAAGCTGTCTGTAGTTTTCTCTGCTGTATCTGACTGTTCATTTGTTTCATTTATAAATATTTGTATTTGTATCCTTTTATTTTATCAATCTTTCTGGAGGTTTTTCTATGCAATTGATCTTTTGAATGTTTTCATTATATAGTTCCTTCCAAATTTATTAATTTCTGCTATTGGGCTTAATATTTCCTCCATTCTCTCTTTTTCTTTATGACTTTTAGCATTTCTTCTTTCTGTAGGACATTCAAGTTATAAATTCTCCACTCTCACATACAAATTTTTCGTAGTTTTACTATGATTTGCCTAGCTGTAGTTTGCCTACACACTAGTTGGAATTTGCTGAGATTCTTAAACCTGTAAATTTATGTCTTTCACTAAATTTGTGAACATCTCAGATATTATTTCTTCAATTTTTCCTCCCAATTCCCTCTTCTCTTTCTGAGATTGTAATTATACATATGTTAGATCATCTGATACAGGCCTATAGGTCCCTGTAGTTCTGTTCAATTTCTCACAATAAGGATTAGCTTTTTGAATAGTTATAGCTTCTAGAAATGTTGTGCTGTATACTGCTTCCCAAGTGTCCCATGGGATCAACATCATGCACTTGTATTGTATGTTCATTATAATTATTCACAATATTGAAACATTTAAGATGGAGTTTCTACTTTTTCAGATTTTCTCAGTTATGCCTTCTTCTGTCTCAGCATCTCATCCAGAATGCTGCATCATGGTTAGTCATCATGTCTCCTTAGGTTCCTCTGTGTTCTGGATGACCTTAGTTAGCACTTTGGCAAGGACCAGTCAGGTATGTTCTAGAATGTCACTCAGCTAGGATTTCCCTGATATTGCCTCATGAGATGGGTTATGGGTTTGGAGACGGAGAACAGAGTGAAAGTGTGATTTCCATACCATCATGGTAAGGGTTAAATCATCAGCATGTCTTACTACTGCTGAGGTGGAACTTCATCTCTGGCTCAGGGAGTGCCTATCAGCTTCTCAGTGTAAAGTCACTCCCCATCCCCCATACTTTACTTTTTGGGAGGAAGTCCCTATGCAAAGCCACCCTTATGACTTCCCATCCCCCATACTTTACTTTGGGGGGAAGTCCCTATGCAAAGCCACCCTTCTGAAGGGGAGCTATGCTTCATCTCTATGAAAGTGATTGATTCACAGTATTGGGAATTCTTCTTTACAGATTTCTTTCTTCTCTCTGAGTTACATACTTATCCATTTACATCATAGCCTTTCATTTGACACTTTGGGTTATGATGCACCATCACTTTATTTGTTGTTCAGATTGTGTCATCTTTTTCCTCTGGGAATCTCATCTGGCTTCTGTGTGTCTTGTTGTCATGAATATTGTTTTTCTATTTATTTATTTACTTATTTTTATTTATTTATTTTACTTTTTTCTGAACATTGTTTTTCTTTTTAATTTTTTTCTTATTATTAAGTAGAAACTTTGTATGGACACATCATGTGTTGGTACCATCATTTCCCTCCTCCTTGCCCCCATTCTCCTGAGGGCCCTCCTCAGTGGGATTGCTGGTATTCACCATGGGGTTGTGGGTTATGAGAGCAACAGTCATTGGGAGGGAAGCAATGCCTCTGGTTATGTATAACATGGAGTTGATAATCCTAGAAAATATAAGTATTCATTGAAATGTCTGGGATCTGAACCAGAGTAGATGCTCAGTAAATCTTTCAGAAATAATCATGAACTATTTTCTATACATTAGGTAAAACTTGGGTGTTAATAACTTGAGCATTTCATGCATCTTTGATCACTTATGATTCTGATAAAATTTCTAGATGATAAGAAACTACTGAAGAATTTTACATGAGATTATTTTTAATGTATGTGTACTTGGGAAACCTAAAGAATATCTATGAAGAAGCCATAGATTGTTCCAGGTAAATCCCAATGCCAGGGATGGGCCACCTCCCCCAGTGAGTCATTGGTCAGGGAGGCCCATGAAGTCCCACAATTAATATAGACCATTGTCAGCACTCTAGGATACCCAGTAGAACTAGATGGTGAGGGTCTATTGCTGAAGACACCTCATGCATCAGTTGCAGGACACTGAGAAATCAAGCTGTAGCTGAGCTAGAAGCCACCTCCCTGCTGGCTAGCTGTCATAGTGCTAGAAAGTGTTTAGGTGACTGGAGGAGAAGAGTCACCAACTGGCTTAACCAGCAGTAGATTCTGCAAGCCACATAACAAATCAGCAGGCAAGATATATCTGTGAGGGTAATCATAATGCATAATTTATGGGAGTAGCCAACAGATTCGTGATTGGATTTGAGGCCCACTCACTGGAGGAAACTCATGCCTGGTATTAAAAGTCAAATCAAAAGCCCAAAGTTTGAAAAGACACATGCCCTAGAGGGATGCCACCACTGTTCTTTGGCTAAATAGATACACTGAGCCCAGCAAATTGTCTCATAAATGTGTATGCTTCTGCCCTTTGATTAATGTTATGCCCACTTTTGCTATAGAAATGTCTTTTAACAGATGGAAGTGAATACTGGGAAAACCCAATAGTCTTCAAGGGGATAGAAAGAAACCCAGGGCATAGCATTGGATGAGTCGGGTCTATCACACCTGCCACAGCTTGGAGAACATGGCAGAGGTGTTGGGGAGACCATTAACATGGCATTCAATGCCAGCTAGAGAAGCTTCTATATGGAGATGGTGTTAAACACTGAGGAAACTCATAGCTCATCAAAGCTGACAGTAAGAGGCTACTGAAAGTTCAGTATAAAATGAGACAGTTCTATCATGTCCTCCAAGGCTCATGGAACATCGCGGAAGAGGGGTCAGAAAGAATTTAAGAGCCATAAGATGGGAAGTACTTGGGGATGCTGTGTTCTGGTCATGAACCTACTAGTGCATTCATGACCTCACAGAGCTTATCAATGCCCTCACAAGACCTGCACAAGTTTGAGCCCATCATTATTTTGATGTAAAGAGGAGGAGGACAAAGGGAAGGAGGCATCAACACAGAGGAAGGACTATTCAAACAGCGGGTGCTCAGGGGAGACAAGGGAGGGAGGCACAGGAGGGCAATGGGATTGAAATATGATCAAATTACAGTGTGTTCAAACCCTCAATTTAAAAAAAAAGAACAAGCAAAGAGAAAGCTATTAATTTTTTTAAAAGAACATCTGTGAAGGAATAGTGGTCAGAGTTTCATTGAACGAGCTCTTGTCAGACCACTATGAGGACAAGGCTCTCGGTACTCCTGCATCATTCACTAAGGCTATTTTGTCTAGAAACGTTTTAAACTTAATTTTTTAGTATGCTGGTAAAGCATTAAAAAATAAGGAAGCGCTTGCCAAAAATAGTGTAGTTTGTTTCATCATCATTTTTGACAAATATGTAATGAAACCGGCAGTAATTTTGAAAACCCTCTTAGCTACACTGATACACACTTGTTCTAGCTATAGCAGAGGAATGGGCCAGATTTAAGGAGAGAAATTAACTCAGAGAACATTGGGTAAGGTCATAGACTTCCCGAAGTCCAAAGCAGGGTCCCCATGTTGCAGAAAGGAACCACAAAGACATTGTCACTAAGTCCCTAGCAGCCTGTAGCTTGTACCACTGACCCCAGTGACACCAGATCTTGTCTCTGTGCCCCTGGAAATTGGATGTAGTGACAAGGGCTGCTGCTGCCTGCAGGGTATTGGATTTCTGTGAAGTCCTCAATTCTTTTCATAACTGGCTTCTAATGCAAAGCAGGTTGGTGCATCCGGTCATCAGAAGCTGGGTAACCTACTGGTACCCTAGCTGCAAGGGAGGCTGGAAGAGTGAGTCTCTGTCACTCATCTTTGCAAGATGGAAGGTGGACTCTGACTTACAATGATGCAAACTACAATTGTATATCCAGATATACTTCACCACATTGAATTTTGCTCTCTTCACTGAGCCTTTTGAAGTTTTGAAGTTTTGAAGGGTTGAAGCCAACCCTGTGGAAAGTAAGTTTAGTAGAACCACTTTTCCAATAGCTTTAGATCGTCATGGTCAGCATTTGTAGCAATAAAATCCTTTTCTTAAGGTGTGCACTTTCTAATAATCATTACCGCTGCATACTTAATCAACTGTAGCTTAGCTTAAGTATAGTTTTCAAATGCACCAGGAAGCCAAAACACTTCCTGACTCACGTTACTGTGACACTTACTGAATTTCCATGGTCTGAATGCAACGTGCATGATCACTGAAGTACACCTGAATCAAGATGTGGATATGACAGATCCAACCGAGGGTGAAAAGTTAGCATTAAGCATTCCAAATCAAAGGAGTGATGAGTAAGTAGGTTGTGATACCCCATTAAGATTAAATTTAAGAGGAAGTTGGGCAGGCCCATAACTGCCTGCAGCTCAGAAGACTTGGAAGGTGGAAGGAGAAGATCTTATGGAAGTGCATTGTTTTGTCCTACTGAGAAAGACAGTGGTGTTTTCTCCTCCCTGTCCACTCTTGGAGAGAGAATGTACTTGGCTTTCCCCAAAGTACCAAGAGACTCAGTGGTACAGACAGTGGGTGGCAGCAGAGAGAGAGACAGAAAAACAGAGAGACAGAGACAGAGAGAGAGAGAGAGAGAGAGAGAGAGAGAGAGGGAGAGGGAGGGAGAGAGGTATCCTAAGTTCCCACCTGGCACTTGCTTCTTTTTGGTCCTATTTGAGCAGAAGAAGAAAATGAGCAGGTAGAAGAGGGAGGGGAGGGAAGGAAGGAAAGATGCAGATTTTTCAGAGGCCAGACAGATATGGGGAAATATGAACAGAACATGGTGGATCTGCCCACCAGGAAAGAGGACATGGGGAATCAGCCAGAAGCTGTGGGTAATCTGCCCTCTTCCCCAAGCTCTGAGGCTGATTGAGGATGAGGGGGAAAAAAGGAAGGCCACACCTGTCTACCTGAGGCCTGTGAGCCACAGGTCTGTTCTGCTATGAGTGAGGCAAGCAAGTACCAACAGCAGGGCACTAATCAGGGGCAGTGAAGCTCCTCACCCCTTTAGCCTTATAGGCTCATTGCTTCATAAACCAGTTTCACACTGGAAGGGCTGGGATGCTGGACAGAGAAGTGAAATCTGCCCCCTGAGTCTTGAATTATTGGTTTTCTCTATGGAGAGACATTAGAACAACAAGAGAAGTGCTAAAGCCCTGGGAAAGTGCTTGGCAGATATTTAATGTTCAAAGCATGTAGCAGATAATTTTTGGAGACAACCTAAGACTAATTAACTCACCTAGTGCCCAAATCTCACCACCATGTGGAAAACTTTGAAGGTGGGCTGGGATGTCGTAAAATGAAAATAAGCATGGCTCTCTGCAGATGTCATATTTCTTCCTTGAGAATGAGATAAGACAGACTGGCCAGGCTTGGTGTGGGTCCTCTGCAGGGACCTGTCCCTCAAGACTATTTCCCAAGGTGAATTCAGAAAATGACCCTGTAGCCTCTCTGTCATCACTTCCTGCCTCTCTCCCCTTGTGAATCACTGCTGAAACCATAACCTGGAAAAGGAATCCTCACCGAAGACTCTTCAGACACTGTGATGAAGGAGAAACAAAGGCTGCAGGTGCCGCCATAACAGTGTCCTCAATCCTCACTCATCCTCTTCCTTGCCACCCTGGGCTCTGGCTGTACCGACGTGGCTTACTTGTCCATGAGATGGAGTTCCAGTGACTTGATTTGGACTCCTATTCTGACACTTAAGCACATGGCCCTGGGAAAGTTATTTTGTCTCTAGAGCTAAACTACTATTTGGTAGGCTGTTGGCATGATTGCTGGCATAGAGGAGGTGACCAATGTCAAAAGCAGCTCCAGTGCATTATCTTGGAAGCCAAGTTCAGAAGTCTTTCAATGTTGATTTTTGGTCTTTTCCCCTACTTGGGAATCATTTTAAGCCTTTTATATTAAAGACAACATTATGGAGTAGGATCAAATCACATTAATTTTCAACCTCAATCCCAAGACTTCAAAGCCATTTCCACTCTGATAATCATGGTGGACATTCTCCAACCTCCGAGCACCACTCTGGTCTGCAAGAAAGGGTGGGAAGGGCCAGGCTCTTGGAGGGCAAGTTGCAGAGTATACATTGAATCCTTAAGAAGCCTATATTTTCTTTTTTTAAATATCTTTATTATGAATAAGTATATACATTGTATGAGCAAATCTTGTTAATGTGTCCCTGTTTCCCTCTTCTCTGTCCCCTACCCACTGGGGTCCTTCCTCAGTGAGCATACTGGATCTGTCCATAGGATAGGGGGTATGAACTACACCAGAGGGAGCCAGTTTTTCTTTCTTTTATTTTTTTCTTCCCCCTTGTGTATTGTTGCTGAGGGGGGCAATGTCACTGGATATTCTCCCCCACCATGGCTCTTAAATTTTTTCTGCCCCCTCTTCTGCTCAGTTCCCTGAGTCATAGTGGGTGAGTCTTGAGTCTGCTTTGTTATTGAGATCTTAAGTATCTCTGGACCTTTGTCCTGGGTTGTGATAGGTATCATTGCTATAGAAGCCTACATTGTCAAAGATGTGCAAAGATGGACATCCGGAGGTCAAGGTCATTAACCAGCAAGTCAGGACCCCCCACCCTTTTGGTTCATCCCAGAGCACAGTGCTTCTTCCCTGGTGCTGAGTTTGAAACCTTTACTACTCCTGCCTGAACTAGCTCCTGAGTCTGCAGGGTCAAAGGTGATTCTTTGGTCAGTAATTACCAAATGCTTGGCTCCGCTTGCCTGAAATTTTAAATCACAGCTCTCCCCCAACCCCCACCCCAAACATTCATTTCTTTCCTACAAATAAGCAAAACATACTCTTTCCTTTGAAATTCTGCATGTTCAGCGGGATATTTTGGGCACTGAGGTGGATTGTAATGCAAATGCCCTTGATTTCTTTGGGATTCTCTTTCTCCTGTGATTTTCAGTGAGCGATAGGGTCCCCTTGAAATAACTGTGCTTTTGATAGAGAAAAATCCCCCCCTCGTTTGTCGAATGTGCTTGATGGCAGAGTTTTCATTTGGTAGAATTTGTTTAGTAACTCAGCCATCAGTGCTGCTCAGCGGAGCAAACCTGGAAGATGAAGAGAGGACAGGGATGAGGGCTTGGAAGGATCCAAGTAGAATCCTAGTCACCAAGTATTGCAGTCAGCTTTCTCTGTTGCTGCGCAAAAAGAACCCAAACAAAAGCAGCTTGTGGAGGAATGGGTTTATTTGGCTTACATACTCGTACTCAAGGGGAGACTCCATCCTGGCAGGGAAAACGATGGCATGAGCCGAGTGGTGGACATCACCTCTGCCACAGCACTGAAAATAGCGGCAGGAAGGTGTGCCAAGCGCAGGCTTATAACCCCCAAAAGCCCACCCCCAACAACACAGCTCCATTGAGGTTGTAAAATCCAAGCTGCCATCAGCTGAGGATCGATTACCCAGAACACATTCATTTGTTTGTGGGGGACACCTGGATCAAACCATGACACCAAGATACAGAATGGAAACTAGGATTCCCATACCAGCCAAGGACTAGGGAAGGGAGCAGCCTGTAGATACCAAGTAGGTAGAAGGACCCAAGCTCAGTCAAGAGAGGTGGCCACAGACGGTCACCATGGGGAGGGAGCAGTCTGGGGACAGCTTGTTTATTCTGTCCTTTGTATGGAAACAGCAGCTGCCACAGAAGTCACACTGGCCAGAATCTTTGATGACAGACAACCTGTTGCCCTCTTCCCTGGAATTCCTGGGGGTGCACAAGAGCTCTGGGCTATAGTTCCCAGGAAAACTTGCTGAGGATTGGAATGGGGCCAGGCCAGCAGTTCTGTGAACTCCCTGGAAGCACTGTCACAGGCAAGGTTTGCCAGATGTTGGTCCTGAGAAGGACACTGTGAGGAAAAATGTAGAACTTCTTCAAATGGAAACTACTGGGAGGCATCTTCAGCTCATGATCTGGAAGAATTCTCTGCTAACCAGCCATGCAGCTGTTCAGGACAGGCAAGCTCCTGTCACAGAGTGCTGCCAGCTCCTGCAGGGCTTCCTGTGGTGAGCGGGGAGGGGGGGTCAGGTCCCTTGTGAGGTCCCTTCACTCTGAAGTCTCCCCACTTTCCTAGGGATCATGGCCTGACTCAGCACAGCCTCCCTCCATGGCCTGACATCTGTCATCGTCCAGCATTTCAGCAAACTGCCAGTCTCGGGATCCATCCTGAAGCCCCTGGAAACATCTCTGTGCTCTGTTCCCCCAGCACTGAACCTTCTTTGGTGCTTTGACTCTAACCTATCCCTAATCTTTGTCCCAAGTTTATAGGGGTTGGTTTGGGAAGACCTTGTAGTACCAAACAGCAAATTGGGCAAGTCTCATTTATAAAATAGTATGGTGTTTACAAACCACCTTTACACCATCCTCCTGTACACTATCAGTTTTAGATTATTCATAAAAACCAGCACAATACAAAAGCATAGAAAATGTTGCTAACCCAGGTTACTTAGAGTATAGTGACAAAGTAAAAAGTCTAGATATGTTCAATACAGGCTCAATTCTTTTCTAAATATTTCCATCTATAGTTGATTAAATGAAAATGTAGACGCTGTGGATTCTGAGGGTCAGCTGTAAAGCCAAGAGGGTGGAAATTAAAAGAGCCAAGGAAATAAAACCCAAAAAAATGATTAGGAAACAAATAATAGGCATAAAGATAGGCAAAGAAGACCAGGATATGTATAATCAAAGTTCTTGAACCAGGACGGCGAAAACAGTGAACCTGAACTCTTAATTAAAATATAATTCAAGAATGTTTCCAAAATAAAAGACATGAATTTGCATATTGAAAAGGCTTCCCATAATTATCAATTTCTGCTTATGGTCTAGTGAAAATATTATATATTCAAGTAAAAGAAAAATACACCTGGGACAGGTACCGGTCTTCTTTCCACCTGGAGAGGCCCAACACTGGATGGTTCCGTGAGGAGCCTGGTTATCACCTTGCAATACCTCACTGGGCCAGCCCACATCCCACTCCACTCCCAGCTGGGGGATGCTGGGGGAGACCAAGATGGCTGGAACACTGTCCCTTTGTGCCCGGGCACCACTTTGGTATTGGTGACTGGGCAGGACGAGGGATAAGACTGATGGTGGTCAGGCTTGCCTGCTCTCCTCCTGGGACGCCTCTGCTCTGGACCTCTCATTTCTCTTCATTGGTTTATTTTTTTCAATGCATTTTTAATTTGTAAAGAAATAAAATAAGATGTAACCAGAAAAAGAAAGAAAAATACCCTGTGAACTTCAAGTTAAAGGTAAAGGAAAGAAAATCATCGTACCATTACATTTATCATGTGTGACTGTCTCAGTACATTTGGGCTGCTATAATAGAGTACATGAGACCAGGGACTTTATAGAGAGCTCTTCCAGAGGCTGGAAAGTTCAAGATCGGAGCTGTAGCCCTGATGTCTGCCAGCGTGTCTTGTTCTATGTCTCATCCTCGCATGGAGAAGGGAAGCTGTGTCCTCACATGACAGCACAGAAGAGAGCACAGCCTCTCACCATGCTTGAGGGCAGAGCCTCAGGACCTCAACACCTCTCCAAGGGCACAGCACCTAACACGGTCACCTCGGAGATTGCATTTTAAACACATTGACTATACTCATAGCTACAATCTACAAAGCTAGTCATCAATAGTGTAACATTCTAAAAAAAATAACATTCTCGAAAAATCATGGAAGGAAGAAAATTACATATGCAGTTATGTGTCCTTCAATATCAAGGCTAAGAAAAATTAGTTCTAAATATTAAAAACATATAGAATACTTTGTTCATGAGTTTTTTCTTAAGAAATCTCCTGTTCATCCAACCAGATGACTGGAGAAGCATTAGCAGATGGGCTGATTTTGATCATTGAATGTATTTAATCACCTATCTATAAATAAGACTTAGATTTCCACAAAATGGAAAAATCCTGTGTGAAAACATGTTCCGAGAAAGTGGAAGTCACAGAACTAAACAGAAGAAAAGGAGAAAGAACAAAGTTGAATATGTTTATTATTGCTGTATAGCTAATAGATGGGAATCAAAGATTGTAATTTAAAATTAATTAACAAAAGAGTCAGAAAAGTAAGGAAAGTAATACTGCAATTATTAAGTAAAGGTACTAATATGAATACAACCATGAAATCAAATACTCAAATATTCCTAAACACCAAAAGAAATCAACACATACCAATAAAAGTTCTCATGACAAATGATGGAACAAAGACTAAACTTGAATTATATCAAAATGTAAATAGGCTTAACTTGCCTACTGGCAAAAAGATTTTCAGATTAACTCACAAAACAAAATCTAACTCCATGGTGTTTTGAAGTCACATATTTGAAAACTATAAAGGATTTAGCCAAAGCATGGCAGGTGTATTAGTCAGGGTTCTCTAGAGGAACAGAACCAACAGAATGAATTGTAGTAAAAAGGGGGATTTACTGGATTATCTCACAGCAGTCCCATAAATCTGCAAGCCAAAGAGTAAAGAAACTAGTAGCTGCTCAATTCATGTTGCTGAATGCCTCAGCAGTTCCAATCCAGCACTGAAGGCCTAAAGGCTTCCTGGGGAGCTGCTGGTCTTTAGTCCAGGCTGGAAGGCTAATCACAATGCCAATGAAGAGATGCACAGCAAGTACCAGCAGCCAGGCAGGCAGGCAGGCATGGGGAGAGAGATTTCCTTTCCCTTTATATAGCCTTAGGGCAGGTCTTGCAACCCTTTCCCAGACTTTTTGACTTCCTGAGTCTCGGGTATTTCCTTCCTGCAGTGCCCTCCCAGAAGAGATGTTTGTTTCTAGCTTCCCTGAGCTTCCTTATATCCTGCCCCCCCTACTGAGAAGGCTACTTTCCTGTAAACAACATTAGAGACCACCCAAGATTACTAAACAGGTCAAGTTGACAACAGAATTTAAGCATCACACCAGATAAAAAGAAATAGGATAGCTTGACCTATAATAAAGTAAAATTCGGGTGAAAGAATTTAAGACAAAACAGTGCATTGATGATCATTATTACAATTCATAATTAAGATGTAATAAATGTGATATCAATGCACCAAATAACACAGCACAATCTTCATTAAACAGAAACAACAGATGCAAAGAGAAATGTCTACAAACCACCAATCAAGGAAGATAAACTTTAAATACCACCCTCATTCCCAGAAAGGTGAGGGGACAAAATATAAAGCTAGAT
This sequence comes from Zapus hudsonius, assembly GCA_004024765.1. Lineage (NCBI taxonomy): Eukaryota > Metazoa > Chordata > Mammalia > Rodentia > Dipodidae > Zapus > Zapus hudsonius. The sequence goes on from PVHP010000073.1 coordinate 124,044, forward strand.
AAAGCTCCTAAATAATATAACTAGTGAGAATGCTGAGCATGGTAGCACAAATCTGTAGACCCTACACTTGAGAGGCTGAGGCAGGAGGATTGCCACAAATTCCAGCCCAATCTGGACTATTTAAGTGAGACTCTGACTCAAAAATAATAACAACAATAATAATTGGGATAAATCCATCCATCAAAATGTATGCCCTGATAATGGTGAATACACCTTTTTGTTAAGTATATATGGAACATTCACACACACAAAAAAAGCACAGTAGGTCACACTTGAAACTGCAATAAATTTCAGAAAAAAATATAGACTAATCAGACAAATAGCTAAAATAATCATGAGAAATAAGCAGAAAGAGGCCCATGCATGGTACTGCATGCCTGTGAGGTGGAGGCAGGAAGATCAGGAGTTCAAGCCAGTCTCAGTTACATACTGAATTTGAGACCAGTCTGGACTACATGAAGCATCTCAAGAAGGAGGAGGAGGAGGAGGAGGAGGGAGGAAATACAGAAAATGAAAACCCTGGAGCCAAATGGCTTCAAAGGGTAATTCTATACCTTCTAAAACCAGATAATTTTAATGCCTTTGAACTGTTTAAAATAACAGGAAAAGAATTTAAACATCCTAATTTTTAATGTAAAGTGAAAACACAATTGATAACAAAACCCAATAAACATTGTCCAAAAGCTAAAGCCATAGACCAATCTCACATCTCAATAACTAACAATACTATTAATAAAATTTTATCAAGAAATCTAATAAAGCATTTATAATAGCACACATGATCAAGTTTTATTATAATAATTCAAGGATAGCTCAATATTAGAGGAGTAATATAATTCTAAAAATAAAAATGATAGGATTATCTCTGTAGATATTCTTCTTACATAATATCACACAATATCTCTCCAAAGTAATAAATAAATTTATCTAAATCATGGAAAATACCAGCACTTCTTTTTATTCTGGAACTAGACAACATTGATTCTAACTCTCATATGAAAACAAGCAAGAATGACCAGGAAAAAAAAATCAAAAATTTACAGCAATACCAATGGTAGCTAGTTTTCTCAAATGAAGTAAAAATATCATATAATTTGACATATCTATACATGGAACAATATAAAAAGACTAGAAACAGATTCAATATAGATGAAAATGTGATGCTTTTAAAGAACAAGTCCCAAACCCTTGGAAAAATGCAAACTTCAAGATAAATTATATGAGACAGCTAGTCACTTTGGAAAAATAAGAATGGATCCTTATATCATCTCTAGATGAATTCATGAATGACTGTAGCAGTGGATAGAATGATTTAAAAACATGAGAGCAAGAGAGAGAGAGAAACTTGGATATCATCATTAAAAAAAAACATCACTTAAGTCTTTACTGGTAAACTTGGTAATGAAAGATAAAACTCAAGCCCTTACTTGACATTTAGTGGGATCGTCATAATCCATAATCCATGCCAACTAAATGATACACGGATACAAGGAACAGAGGAAAATGTGAAATTATACAACAAGGAGACAATCAGAAACTCCTAAATGTGCAATGCTGCCTAAGACGGTAGGCTCATATTTCCTAGACTCAGTGAAGGCCTGTGTGAGGAATGTTCTGGATAAAAAGAAGCTGGAAGAGGTGCAACAATCAAATGTGATATATGACCCTTGTGATTGGACTTTAGTTGGTTGGTGGAAAGCCATGAATGACATTTTGAGGGCAATTAGGGAATTTTAATGAAGGCCAAATATTAAATGGTCGTGCTTAAAGTCAGATTTCCAGAACTGCAACAGAATATTTGAGACTCTCAGCCTATGATAGCATAGTGCAAGGGGAGCAAAGACATTTACTGAATGTTAGAAATGTGGAAAAGAGAGGGGGCTGGTAAGATGGCTCAGTGGTTGGTTAAAGGTATTTGTTTGCAAAGCCTACCAACCCAGGTTTGATTCCTCAGCACCCCCATAAAGCCAGATGCACAGTGGCACATGCATCTGGAGTTTGCACACACGCGTGCGCGCGCGCGCACACACACACACACACACACACACACACACACATTCCCTCTCTCAAATAAATATAATAAAATATTTTTTTTAAAAAAGAGGAAGATCCTGAGCCTCATAACCACCCTCAAGGGAACATCCCATTATCTCAGACCTCCTACCTGACCATTCAATGGCACCAAGCCTTTAATTCATGATGATCACAACTTTGATCCCATTGGGTTGAATATGCAACTTGTTTCTGATTGTATTTCAGTTACAAATGATCCTCTCAGTATTTCTGAGGAGAAAAAGACAGTTGACCCCTTGGTGGAGGTGATGTGGATGCCAAGGGCACAGGTGATACAATGACCAGCTTCTCCCTGTCTGAGTGCTTCTGCCTCTGCAGACGTCTCAACTTTGGAACATTTCATGATCAAGCTACACAATGATGGCATAGAATTATTGCCAGTGTTTTTGTGCAATGTGGCATTTGGTTATATAAGAGAATGCTCTGACTTATAAACACCTGAAAGCTAAAGAATCACTATGTCTGCTAATATCTTTTAAGTGTTTTGTTGAGAGAGAGAGAGAGATCAGTCTAGATAGGCAGACATAGCACTGGGTAGAAAGATGAGCGACTAGGTAGGAGAGGTAGAAAGATGGACAAATGTTCACAGCTATTGGCCAAAGCTGAGGAGGATTTGGGAATGAATACTGTGGCAGCGGCAGCTGGATGCACAAATATTCCCTGAGTTTCTGATGTCACCGTTACTGAAGTCTTGCTCTATGCCGTGCCTGTTGTTCTGTACTTTGACATAGGAAATTATAGTGGATTCTCATTGCTGACCTACTAGATGGGCATTGTTCTCCCCTCTCTCTCCTTCATGAATAATAGCACTTGTTGAACAGTGTCACAGAGTGTAATGGTCCAGGGTTGACCAAGTGCAGTCGTGTCTACAAAAGGAGCAAGGTACAGTTAGTCAGAAATTTAAACACAGCTCACAAAGAACCCAACGGAACCATACACAGACCAAAATCTCGCCATGTCTTTCCCAAGTACCTCCAAGAGATGACAAGAGGTAAGAGAGGTAAGAAGACTGGGAAACAGTGTGTCCTGAGCAGCAGTTATTTCTGGCTTCCAGGATGTATTGGAAGAAGGAAGAGAGGAGTTGATTGAGAAAGGGTGGTAGTGCCAAGCACGGCAGGTCTTGTGTACCATGCTGAGAACCAAGGGGCTTACTGTGCTTGGCCACAGGCAGCCATGGAAACTTTATACACAAGAGAGGGGCACAGGCAGACAGTGACGTGTTCACCACTTTCTTATTCTCCAATAGGAGTCCATTTAAAAATAAACACAAACAAACAAAACCCACAGAAGGAACTGGAGCAAATTTTTGATGTGTTATTTATGAACTGAGCATTGGTCAAGTGGAAAATAAAACCTTAACAAGATTAAAAATTGATGTACAAAGAACCACTCAGTGGCTTGTAAAAGCCCTTAGTAGAAAAGGGGAAATGAAAAGCTGTTTCATAAAAGATTGAAGCGCCCGGCTACTCAGGGCTGGAGCCCTGGCAGAAAGCTCTCTGGGCTCCCTGGCTGTTTCATAGATGGGAGTGTGTAAGCAGGAAGGCCTCGTAGGGAGAAGGCAGTTTCTGTGCTGGTTGAAGCACTGGCCACTGTCTAAGGGCCCAGAGATCCACCAAGCCAGGAGAAGACACCTTCCCCCAACACCACACCTCTGGGACAGTTCCAGAGTTGAGAAGCTGATTACTGCATCCTCTGTGTCCTTGGCACTCACCAGCTTCACCACGAAGACACCTCTTTTTCCCCAAAATACTAAGGCAGCATTTATTATTCCCTTTTTTTTTTTACCAAAAATAAACAACCCCTCACTAACCATGTCTATTAGTAATTTTTAAAATATAAATCACTCCTTTTACTATGTGGAGATAGTTACATACTTTATACAAAATATAACCACGTTGGATATGTTGCTCTGTATTGGGCTTTCTTTTTTTATTATTTTATTTTATTACTGTTTTGGCTTTATAGGTAGGGTCTCACTCTAGCCCAGGCTGACCTGGAATTCATTATGTAGTCTCAGTGTGGCCTTTAACTCTCAGCGATCCTAATACCTCTGCCTCCGCAATGTTGGGATTAAAGCGTGTGCCACCATGCCCAGCCCTTTATTGGATTTTCTTCACCTAACAAAATATTATGAAAATTTGCCCATGTCAATAAACCATATTCTATGATATTTAAAATCCTTTTGTTGGGTATTCAAGAAGGCCATACTAGCTGACTGTGAGCTTTGCAGTCCCCTGACTCCACCTCCCATTGCCGTTGGTGTGTTGGGATTACAGATGCATGTGCCGCTTTTGCATCTAGCTTTATGTGGGTGCTAGGAATCCAAACTTGGTTGGCAGGCTTGCTGAGCAAGCACGTTTAACCTCAGAGTGATTCCCCCAGCCCCTGAACTAGAGAAAACATTTTACAAATTGAAAAACATTTATTTTCCTTCCCCAAAAGGTATATAGTCCCATAGCTTCCCACCCACTGCATCAATGTTCATTTTTTTATTGAGAGAGAGATATGGGTACCACGTAGAGGCTAACTCACAAAAAAAGTCCTTGTTCTACTGCTAATCAAACTAGAAAGGTGAGGCCATAGAAAAATGACAGCCTTCACAGATGTGCTTTGTTGGGGAAGACTGAAGGCCTTTAGATTCTAATGACTGCTTGATTGTTGAACACAGAGCCTGGATGGTCTCAGATTATGAAGTTTTTCCAAAACGTCATATTGTAGAGATGATAAGTATTAATAAGATGAGTTTCTATCAGAGAAAAAAGAAGAAAGCAAGAAAAGAAGAAGACAGATAAATTCTCAGGTGTCCTGACTCCACCTTCACAGTGGAAAGCAAGGGCTGGGAAGGAACCGCTGGTAGGAAGGATTGTGGGTCACTGGCCCAAGCTACTACGATCTTTCTAAGTATCAATACAGGGGGCTGCCAGGAAGTCTCCCCTGGTGGAGTTAAAGGGAGAGGCACAGCCCAGCTCCTTCTTGTAGCATGTGGAGGAGCCCGAAGCTCCCATGTGCTCTACAGGAAACACAGGTGAAGTGTTGGGTCTGAACTCACCACAAGGCCCCAGGGGCTCAGAGCACGAGTATTACAAATGAACACTGAAACCAAAGAGTAGTATTTGAGCCAAAACCCAGACATGGAGAACCAACAAAAGCCAGTGGAGTTGAAGCCTGGTTAGCAAGAGAAAATGGCGGAACTTCCTGGCAGGAACCATGAAGCACTTCCAGGGCACTGTGAATGGAAGGGACCTGTCCCTGCTGGTGTCGAGACCAGTCACTGTCCTTAGCTGGTCACAGATAACCATGGACCTCAACTCTTTTTTTTTTTTTTTTTTGGTTTTTCGAGGTAGGGTCTCACTCAAGCCCAGGCTGACCTGGAATTCACTGTGTAGTCTCAGGGTTGCCTTGAACTCACGATGATCCTCCCTCCTCTGCCTCCCAAGTGCTGGGATTAAAGGTGTGTGCCACCACGCCCGGCATGGACCTCAATTCTTGACACTGGCGATGCATTCCCCTCACACCGTTGAGACCTGTGTCGTTGTGGATGGACACCATTATGGGAAGGCAAGGAGAGCTTCCAACAAATGTCCTGTTGTTTTACTGTGAAACAGGGACTCACAATGTAGCTTCCGCTGTCCTCGAAGGCACCTCCCTCCAGGATGCTGGACTTACAGGCATGACCTATGACAGTTGGCTACAAATATTTTTTCTCTTAATGCTAATGTCTTTCGATCACTGATCTATCTTTGTGTTCCAGGTAAAGGACCACAATTTAATTTCTTATGCCATTTAATTATTCCACTTAATTAGGTTGAAAAGTTGGAAGTGCTGTGGTGAGTAGAGTTCTGAGGCTTAGCTTGGCACTGTAGACAAGTGTCCATGACCAGTTAGTGACTTTGTCACTGCTCTGGAGGGATGTGTGTGAAGCAATCCCTGTTCCAAAGACGCATCCCAGTAAAAGCAGCTCAGTTTTCACACACTGGCTCTGCACTCACTGGGTTTGCTTTCCTCCTGCCTCCGGCCACTCGGGGTAGGTAAGCATTCCCTTGTCTTCTCATTGTCCCATGAGTGATACAGTTTCCAGAATCCTGTAAAACAGGGTACACAGAAACAGACACATGCAAGCATTCGTTCAGAGGCTGATTCACTGAGCAGTTGATGAGTGCCCACAGCATTTGGCTTCTCTTCAGTTCCATCATAAAACAAGAGGGAAGCACTGGGGTATGTGTCAGAGGTTGGCATGAGGTTGTCTGTCACTGGTATTGTCTTGGTCATGAGGAGTGGAGCCAAGCATTCTGCATCCCTGTCTACACTGGAGCTGGAACTAAAGACCAGGCATCTTACTCAGATTGGCGCCACCCTCCCTCCGGATTGTGGAGATTTCTGAGCCCTCTACCCATACTAGAGCTCAGCTATGGGGATCACAGGCCTGTCCTCATGGAGATAAAGGGCCGGTGCAGCTCGGTTGTTAACAGAATGGAAAAGCAAGGTGAGGAGCCCCACTCCCATCCCCTATACTTAGTCATCCTGGTCATCAGTGTCCCACACTGGGGTTCTTCCCTGCATGTCCAGCAAGGCTGGGGTTCCACAAGCAGCTGACAGAGTCATGTGACAGAGTTATCGCACCTCTGCAGCGTGCCAGGCACATGGCATACATTCCATAGGGGGAGACGAAAGAGACAGACAGTAATTCATAGTGTTAATAAGGATGTGAGTCAAGAAAGAGCTGACGGGTGATGATGGAGAGACTGCAGAGCTCAGCAGAGCGAGCAGTCAGCTAGGCAGCATGGAGACTTAGGCAAGGCAAGGGGGGAGTCGTGCAGACCTATGGAGTGCTGCACTCAAAGACCACCGTGGGGCCGGGCAAAGCAAGCCATGCAGTAGGGAGGGAGGGAGGCTCTGGGTCATGTGGTCTGTGGAAGGACCTGGGCCCTTCTCTGGATAGCCATTGCTGGGAGACAGCGGATCTGCCTTGGGTTTAGGGCCATGCTGGTTGCTGGGCAGAGACTAGACTTTTCAAAAGAGGTAAAGATGGGGCAGCAACTGAATCAAGCAAATGAGCCCAGAGATGGGTGTGACCAAGCCTAGGGTATCTAGAAAGTCAGGGATCTAAACAGGAAGATCCAGTTTTCCTGCCAGCAGTTGCCCAGGGCTTCTAACTTGTCACAGCGGCTTTCCCAGCCTTTTGATCTGCAGGACACTTGACCAGAAGAACTTAAAGCCAGTCCCCAGACCCCAAGCAAGACCTTCGTGAACAAACAGTGAGGCTAGCTCTGTGATTACAGCCTTAATTTTGCTCTGATTCAACACGGCTCTCCCCTCCGGCATGATTAGTCAGGTACCATTACCATTTTGTAATGAGATTAATGAGAGAATTCATTCAGAAGTCATTATCTTACCTAATAATGACCTTACTGATTACTGTATCTCCTTCAACTAGGTTACTGATTTTGATGAAAATATAATAAATATAGCTTGCAGCACCTGGAAATTTGTTCTCTGCCTGGAATAGTTCTGAGGTGAAGACTTATTTTTAAGAATTTCTTGAAAGTGATTAAATATTTTGGTTCTCCTGAGGCGGTATTTCTGTGTTTTCACAGATGACATTTTTGAAATGTATGAAATATTTGATGATAAAATATTTAATAAGCCTGGCGTTCATATTTTTCAGACATCTGTTTCTACTTTGAGGCTGTCTGAATGTGATTTTACATGAAATTTCTATTTGCATGTTGTGTTGGTTTAAGAAAAGGGCTTGTGCTCTGCATGACATATGCGTCTCATAAAATAATGAATGCCTGCATCACGCAGTCCAGGGGATGGTGCACCGGGAGCATTGTGGGCTGCATATTAAAATGCATCTAAGCAATTCATTAAATAAAAACAGAGCCATTTCCATGGGGGAATAGTGCAATGTAACTCAGATTAATGAGCTCCTACTAAGTCCCATGGTACTGTGATGATTGAGGGATCCACAGGGCTTGGGGATTCTACTCCCAGAAAGCCTCACAAAGCTCCTACTCAGCACCTTGTGTTTGAGACTCATGTCTCATTCAGAGAGCCACAAAGACATCTGACACTCCGCTTCATCTCTTGGTAGTCAGATCACCTTGGGCAAGTCACTTAACCTCTCTGTACCTCAGTTTCCATATCTGTAAAATGGGGGCAAGAACTAACCTTGGTTCATTGGAAGGATGAAGAATCAGATGAGAACACAAAGTCTGTGGGGTGAAAGTCATGTGGGTGGTAAAGTGGCTGTCCTCACCCCTCGGTCCTCAAGCCCAGGACAAACTGGCTCTTAATCGCTGCACTGGAACCGCTCTGAGGAAAGAGAGCAAGCTTCCATTTGGGAATGTGGTGTAAACTCATAAGCAATTTCCATAAATCTAAATAGTTTTTCTATAGTTATTCTTCTCTCCAAGTTCATCTTAATCCATCTGTCACCTGAAAAGATGGATGAGTAATTTGGAGTCTTGATTGATGTGGGTTTTGCCTCATGACTTTCCTCGAAATTAATGGAAGCCATGCGGTCCCAGATCCATGAATCACCCCAGCTGGAAATGGGCCATTGGAGGGAAGGAGAGAACAAAAGATCAGCAGGGTGTTGGGAGGCCCTCGCACTTGGGGCCTGGAAAGAAGCTAATAAACTGCATGTGGTGGGGTGCAAGGAGCCCTGGACTTGGAGCTGCAGCTGCTTCCCCCGTGGCTCCTTTCTAGGGAGACCTCTCGTTCCCCATCTTTAAAATGGGATGATGCTAATTCACCTGTCTCACAGAAAAAAAAAAAGAAATGAAACGTGCTGGTTGTCAGGTGCTCACTGTGTCAAACCTGTTAAAGGTGTCACACATTATTTCAGCTGTTCTTCACCAGGACTGTAAGGAGGCAGCATTAGCTACATTTCACTGAAGGACAAGACAGAGAGAGATTAGGCACTAACTCAATGCCACCCAGCTGGAAACCCCCAGAGACAGGATTCCAACTCCCCGAAGCCCTGGCTCACAGCCTGTCCCTGTGCTGTTTTGCGAGTATTAGAATGCGTGTACATATGAGGCCTGGCGTCGCCGTTATCATATCATTCTTTGTATCCTGGCCAAGGTTTTCAATGAAAGGGAAGGTTCAGAGCAAATGCGAAGAAATGACTTTGTATAGCAGTAAAGACTTCTCGGGGGACAGATGTGGCCGAGGCAAACATGAACACAATGCGTCATGGTCTCCAGCTACGAAAAGAGGAACAGATGAGATGGAGGAAAGCCAGGTTGAAGGGCCCTGGAGGAGCAATTCACAAAAATAAAGTGGGAGACATAGCTCTAAATAGATGGACCAGCCACCATCTTGGGGTGGGGGTGTAGCTACACCACTATATGCATAAACCAAATAGGAAACTTCTGGATGGGAGAAATAGGTCAAATGTTTTGGCTTGAAGTATGGCACCCAGACCGGTGGTGACGCTCTTTGGGGCCTGTAGAAATAGGACTCTCTGGCCCCACAACTAAGGCCTAGAGAGCCAGAGCCTCTAACCACAAGATGCTTTCTCTGCAAGGAGAAGATGTCCTGCATGAAAGCCATGAGCCAAGGTGGCTAACCATGCAGCCAGAGCTCGAGGAAGCCGACGTTGTTTGAAAGACGCTGGGCTGTCATGTTCTCAAAAGGTGAAGGATGCAGAGGTGGAAATGACATCACAGACCGAATGGACATGTGTGCTAGATGCACACACAGGGTCAGGTCTGGTGCTGGCAAGAAAGGGGCCTTATTAGGGTAACAAGAACCCTCTGAATGTGTGCATTTAGCCCAGTAGGAATCAGACTGACCAGGGTCTCATCATAGGCCTGGAACCACTGCACTGTGGGTCTTTAGAAAAATCCAGAGAAGGGGTAGACGGTAGTCAACTGCCCAGGGCACAAATTCCTGTAGGAAGCTGAGCCTCAGCTAGAATAAATTGGGAAATGGATGTTTTCACTTCCACCCAAGTAGACAGCGCCCTCCAGTGGAAACTAAAAACGCGTGAATTCATTTCTCCCCCGAATTTCTATTCACCCAGACTCTCTCCACTCTCTTGAAATACATGGGGAACAACTAGTTAAGGATAGTCATTTGAAAAGTTGATCCAGGTGTCCCCCACAAACAAATGAATGTGTTCTGGGTAATCGATCCTCAGCTGATGGCAGTTCGGGAATTACAACCTCGCTAGAGTTGTGTTGTTGGGGGCAGGCTTTTGGGGTTATAAACCAGCTTCCCCTTGCCAGTATTTGACACACCTTCCTGCCGCTGTTTGCAGTGCTGTGGCAGAGGTGATGTCCACCCCTCTGCTCATGCCATCGTTTTCCCTGCCAGGATGGAGTCTCCCCTCGAGTCCGTAAGCCAAATAAACCCATTCCTCCACAAGCTGCTTTTGTTTGGGTTCTTTCTGTGCAGCAACTAGAAAGCTGACCGCAACACCAACTAAACCAGCTTCCTGAACCTTATACCCTTAGTTGAGAGTGTCTTGGCCGCCCTATGAGGAGGGAGGGACACCTATACAGTGCCTCACCTAATGTCCAGAGGCAGGATGGGGAAAGGTCCTGGCCACATCTTTGCTTCCTGCTCCCAGGTGTGTTGTCTTGGTAGAAGAATGAGCTGAAGGCCAGGTGTGTTGGTGCATACCTGTAATCCCAGCCCTGGGGAGACTGAGGCAAGAGGATGGCAAGTTCAAGGCCAGCCTGGGCTACATAGTGAGGCTCTGTATCCAAACAAGGTGAGTGAGCTGGAGACGGGGCTCAACAGTTAAAGGCGCATGCTTGCAAAGTCTGATGGCCCTCGTTCAATTCCCCATTATCTGCATAAAGTCAGAGACACAAAATGGTGCATGTGTCTGGAATTCATTCTGGCACACCCATACTTTCTCCTCATGAATTAATTTAAAAAAGAAAAAGAGAAAGTGGGGGTGGCCGGGGAGATAGATAGCTTAGGGAGTAAAAGCACTTGCTGTGCCAACATGAGGACCTGAGTTCAGGTCCTCAGATCTCACATAAAGCCAGACACAGTAGGGAGCACCTATGATCCCAGCCCTCCTGTGATGAGATGGGAGACTCTGCCTCCAACAATGTGGAAGGCGAGGGTTGGCACTCAGGTTGTCCTGTGACCTCCACACACATGCTGTGATACACATGAGCACACACACTGATGACTTTTAAAGGAATTGCAGAGAGAGCAGAGGAAGGAGGGGTGAACTGAAGGAGGAAGTAAAGAATATCTGAGCATGAGTGATGACAAAGACGTAAATGCCTGCGGGGTTGGCCATGATGCTTGTGATGAGTTTAAAAGTTACTGGAAGCCCGGCTTGGTGACACTCGCCTTTAGTCTCAGCATTCGGGAGGAGGTGGGAGGATCGCCGTGAGTTTGAGGCCACCCAGAGACTACATAGTGAATTCCAGGTCAGGCTGGGCTAGAGTGAGACCCTACCTCAAAAAACCAAAACCAAAATAAAAAACAGGGCTGGAGAGATGGCTCAGTGGTGAGGTGCTTACCTGCAAAGCCTAAGGACCCAGGTTGGATTCCCCAGTACCCACGTAAAGCCAGATGCACAGTGGCACATGCATCTGGAGTTCATTTGCAGTGGCTAGAGGCCCTGGTGCACCCATACACTCACTCACTCTCTCTCTCTCCCTCTCTCCCTCTCTCTCTTTCTCTCTCTCTATCTATCTATCATCTATCTATCTATCTCTTTATATATCTATCTCTATCTGCTTGAAAATGAATAAATAATACCTTTTTTTAAAAAAAAAAAGAAAGCTACTAGAGCTAGTGAGCAGAGGCAAGGGTTTAGTTTTAAATGCCCTGCCGACTATCGTCTGGTTAGCATCTCAAGGGGTTGGCTTCTGCAGCTCTCACATGACCAAAACGATTCCCCTTAGGAGAGTGTTAGGTGGATCTTTGGTTTTTCTTGCCCCTTTCCACGAAGGAGCTTCAAGACAGTAACACTTTTTTTTTTAAGCCTCTTGCGCTTTCTCTTCCATCCTGTGATCCTCAGTGGTTCCCATGGGGGAACTTGATTCTATCTCTTCATTCCCCCTGTCCCCACCCCAGCCTAGGCAGTGAGGGTCTCCAAAGCCCACACATCCTCCTGGTAGTCTGTCCTAGGTCTAGACTCAGAAAAGGGATGACACAGTATTAAGCTTGACTTTTGACCACAAATATAGAGCTCTGCTCACCAAACAGTTTTATCAATAAAAAGCTAATGCCAACCTTCATTCATGAGTCTAGATTTGATTTCTCACTTGCTCCTCGTTTTAGATGAGGAGAGAGTGGGGAAGACTTTGACTGAACTCCTAAACTCTCACCAAGGTGTAGTGTTGAAGGGGATGCCAGTATCCGGAGATACCCAAGTCCCATGTATAAAAGGATGCAGGCTTTGCATACATCCTACTATGTCCTCCCTACACTTTAAATCACCTCTAGATTACTTATCTCTAATACGATGTAAATGGTATGTAAATTGTTTTTCTACTGTATTATTTAGGAAGTAATGACAAGAAGTTTGTTCATGTTCAGTATGGGCACAATTTTCATTTAAAGTATTTTCAATCCTTGATTTGTGAAATCTTCAGATGCATAACTCCCAGATGGGGAGGAGGGTCTGTATGCATATTAAGAACCTGGTTTTTTTTTTTTAAAAAAAAAAAAACTGTTTTATAGTAGATATCAAAGTTGAGCATCAAACCTATCATCCCAGTTCTAGACAGAAGGATCAGGAGTTCAAGGCTGTCCTTGGTTATATAGTAAGTTCAAGGTCATGGGCTACATGAGACCTTATCTCTAAAAATAATTAAATTAACTTAATAAGTAAAACATAATAGGTATCAACAAAACATCATCATTTTGGTTCAGTTAATAGCCCAAATAGAGACTGTTCATCTAGGCCTGAGAAACCCTGGAGTTGTCAGTAGAGGCCTCCATGAAGATACCAAAAGTCAAGATGAGGGAAGAAATGTTAGGGTCTTTCAAACAGGACCACGTATCATGGTTTGATCCAGGTGTCCCCCACAAACAAATGAATGTGTTCTGGGTAATCAATCCTCAGCTGATGGCAGTTTGGGTTTTACAACCTCGCTGGAGCTGTGTTGTTGGGGGTGGGCTTATGGGGTTATAAGCCAGCCTCCCCTTGCCAGTGTTTAGCATACCTTCCTGCTGCTGATTGCAGTGCTATGGCAGAGGTGAAGTCCACCCCTCTGCTCATGCCATCGTTTTCCCTGCCAGGATAGAGCTTCCCCTCTAGTCTGTAAGCCAAAGAAACCCATTCCTCCACAAGCTATTTTTCCTTGGGTTCTTTCTGCGCAGCAACAGAACAAATCGACTTCAACACCAGACATGAGTGAAGGCGTGGCTGTGGGAACATTCTCCACTTCCTTGAAACTTGGATTCTGTTCCATGTGATCTTGACATTCCTTTCCCTTTGTCCACAGAAGGTGGATAACTTCCTGGATCTACCAGCAGCTGGGCATGTCTGAAGTTGAGGAAGGGTAGTGCTTGGCCAGAAGCTAGGGGAAGCTGGCAGGGCCCTCTATGGAGGCTGCTGGATTTGGACTTTACCCCAAAGGCAATGGAAAGTCATGAAGATATTTCAGACAAATGAACAACTGGGTTAGACTGTGCCCTGTGATGTCAGTGCTTGCCGCATTATCCAGGGGGTTGTTGGAGCCAGATTGGTTCCACCAATGGGAACCAGCTTTTTGACTCACGGGCAAGTGCAATCCATGTCCCTAAAGGCACATGCTTCTCCAGAACCTCACATTTTGACTTGACAGAACCTACAGACTCAATAGAACATTTTTAAAAATATTTTATTATTCATTTTCAAGCACAGAGAGAGAGAGAGAGAGAGAGAGAGAGAGAGAGAGAGAGAGAGAGAGCAAGAGCACACCAGGGCCACTAACTTGTGGGTCTGGCTTATGTGGGACCTGGGGAATTGAACCCAGGGCCTTAGGCACTGGAGGCAAGTGCCTTAACTGCTGAGCCATCTCTCCAGCCCTCAATAGAACATTTGATTTTGTTTGATAGAAAGTGGGTTTTCTGGAACTATGGTCTATTGCCTCTCTAGAGCTCAACATTAAAATAATTGACTTTCTGCATCCTTCAGAGCTGCCTCTGAAGAAGAGCTAATCCAGAAAAAGCCAACAGGAAATTCTTAAATGAATCCACTCATCATTTCCTTATCACTGGGTCTTCAATAGCATGGTGAAGTTGGTGTTTAGTCAAAATGGCATTGTTTGTCCAGGTGTGACTACCCCTAAAATAACATTCAGACGCTGTGGATAGATATGCCCTGATCCTCGGGTCTGTATGCCGAACAACTCCAGCAGTGGACATAAAGCCCACGGGCCACATGTCTGCCCTCAAGTCATTCCCCTTCCTTCTTAGGAGACAGAGACATTGACATCTGCAATCCCTTCAGTGTCAAGTACAAGCAGTTATGTCTTCTAAAGGTTCCATGGGACTTGGTCAGACTGACTCAAGCTAGTCTTCTAGTTGTGGGATTTCAGTCAGCTGGGTAGTAGAGCTTTTATTCCCGTTCATTTATATGCTTGCTGGTATTCTAATTGGATGGAATCATGGTTGATCTGGGAATCGTCTATCCTTGACAGAGACATTTCTTCTCCCTCAAGAAACAGGCTTGCCAAAAGAAAAGGAAGAAGCCCTTGTATTTCTGTGTTTTCCTAAAAAGCCAAATCAAGATAAATGTTTAATGTATTTATACAATTTTGAAAGCAACAGAAAGTAGTTTTGTCGGAGAAACATACTCAGGAGTACTGCTCTCCATCTGCCAGCACAGCATAGATATGTATCGTCATTTTCTATCCTTTGAGGTAAGTTTCTCATCTATCAGGGCAGGGAGTCAGTAGATACTGTCTCTGGTTGACAGTTTCAAACTGAACAACAGCAGATCTTACCCAGTGTTTAGTCAAAATGGCATTGTTTGTCCAGGTGTGACTACCCCTAAAATCCTATGCTTGCTCCAAATGCTTAATAAATAAAATATAAAGAGGTAAAATTGGGGCTGGGAAGATGGTTCATATGGTAAAATGCCTCTACATGATGAGGACCTCAGCTCAATCCCCACTGTGGTACTTACATGCTGTCTTCCCAGCGCTGGGGAAATGGGGCTTGCTGTACTATGGAATATTATTTCACCATGAAAAAAAAATGAAGGCACTGGTTAAGTGAAAATCCAGAAACAGGCCTGAAGTGATGGCTCAGCAGTTAAAGGCTCTTGCTTGCAAAGCCCGCCAGCCATGTTCAGGTCCCCAGCCACTCGTGTAAAGCTGGATGGGCATATGTCTGGAGCAGCAAGGGGCCCTTGCATGCACATGAACACACATATACATGTGCAAATAAATAAGTAAAAATTAAAGAAAAGAAACCCCCAGAAAAGGCCACAAACTATGAGTCTGTTTCTCTGAAATGTTCAGGACAGGCAAATCTACTTAGAAAAAAAGGTGAGTGACTTCTAGGGGTGAGGAGGAAGAGGAGCCATGAACATGACCATTAGTGAAAACAGAGATGATGAAAATGTTCTATAATTAGTGAATGATGATAGTTCCATGGCCTTGTGAGTTTATTCAAAACCCATGGAACTGTTCACTCTAAAGGAGGTGAACTTCATATAGATCAACAGAAAACTCATTGAAAGGAAATGAATCCTAAGAAAACAAGCAAAATCAATAATAACATATATTGTTTCATTCAAAATTGACACAATGGGCCAGTCTGGAGAATCAACTTCAAAACAGGATGTTTAGGGTTCTCGTGAGAAAATTAGATACTATCTGTCAAATAGCAACAAGAAGTTATGAACCAAATAATCATGCGAATGAAGCAAGAGCAATTGAATATAAAAATTATAAGTCTTAGAAATTAAAATATGTATATTAAAGTCATAAGCACAAGGACAAAGTATAAAGCTTGGAATGGTCCTCATAACTATAATCCCATCATTCACCAGGTGAGAGAGGAGAACCGCCAGAGTTCCAGGTCTTCCTGGGATAAAGGGTTAGAGAGACTTTGCCTCAAAAAGTCTAAATATAAATAGATAGTTCAAAAGATACATAAATTGATACATAGAGTGATAGAGAGATAGATAACAAGCCATCAAAAGATAATGCCATATGAATATAAAAACACCATAATTAAGCCTATTATTTTGCATGCTAACAAAATT
This sequence comes from Zapus hudsonius, assembly GCA_004024765.1. Classification (NCBI taxonomy): domain Eukaryota; kingdom Metazoa; phylum Chordata; class Mammalia; order Rodentia; family Dipodidae; genus Zapus; species Zapus hudsonius. The sequence goes on from PVHP010000073.1 coordinate 140,302, forward strand.
AATTTAAAAATAAAAATGTAGAGATAAAAATACTAATTTTAAAATATAAACACGATGTTTAAATTATAAACAATATTATAAGCAATAGATATATAATTAACTCTACAGTGGAGAATAAAGGAAAGAGAGTTAGCAATACTCTCTCTCATGCACACACACACACAAGGAATGACTAGTTAAGAGATGAAGAAGATGGGTTTAGAAAATCCAACATACTTTCAAAGGTACATCCAGAAGAAAATAGAGAAGAAACAGAAATATTCAATGAGATAATGGCTGAATTTGCACAATTAAACATACAAGTCCTAAATTTGAAAGTACAAACTATATGTAGGAGACCGAAATACATTCTAAAGAAGTTTCAGTAAGTCAAGGATATAGGATAAACTTTAATATGTAACAGAAAACAAAGTATGCTTTGGAATATCTCTCATTAACTTAATTAAAGACTAAAAGAAAATTTGAGAATTAAAGTTCTAATCAAAATTACTGCCAAACTAGACTTCTATATTTGGCTAAATTATCATTTCAGAAAAGATGTAAAATAAAGGTTTTTTCCCTTCTATGTACCATTTCCCACTAGTGACTTAGCTTTAAGAAGTTTGAAGATTTTGGAAGCAAAGAGAAAATAGAGAGAAAGGAAATGATAGGGTCTGGATGGCTAATCCATGACCATGTGACAGTATAGGTGACAGAGCCTTTGGGAGGCAAGTGGATGGTGAAGGAGAACCTTCATGATTGGGATTAGTGCCCTTATAAAAGCGGCCCTGGAGAGCTAGTGAGTCTCCTTCTCCATGTGAGCACATACACACACACACACACACACACACACACACACACACACACACACACACAGCCTCACTAGAAAATGAACTTGTGGGGGACTTGTTCTTGGACTTCCCAGTCTCCAGAGCTGTGAGGAAATAAAGTTCTGTTGTCTATAAGCTATCCAATCTATGGCATTTTGTTACAGTCAACCAGAATGGACAAAGATACAAAGTGGTGAAATATATTGCTAATTAACATTTAATAAATTACTGACTGTCAGAATGAAGTCATTTCTTGTCATTTAAACAAGATGGGAAGCTAAATGCTTAGGCTGCAGTAACCAGAGTTGTGGATTATTAAATGTGAAAAAGTATGTCAACATCCTTCACTTACTCAAAAGGTGACTAGAAACATTGAATTCAAATTGTAGCAGAAAATTCACATATACATTAATAATTTAAGGGAACCATTGAAAGAGCTAAGATGTAAGTTTCCTAATGAGGCAGGGGGAATGGAGGAGGATATATATAAAAACTACATATAGTTTTTTCAATAAGTCATACTAACTCTACAGAAAGCAAGAAAGGAAAAAAAAAACAGAGAGAAACACAACAATTTGGAAATGAGCCAAAACACTGTGGATCAAATAAACATAAAGAAATTCAACTGACATTATTAACAATAGAGACTATCAGATTGAAGTAAAGGAAAATAAAACTTGTTCTGACCTCTTAAAGTATTTCTTTTTGCTTTTCTTGGTGGGTCTTTTTACTTTTAATAAGTAGTAACTTTGTATGTACAACTCATGTGTTGGTACCACCATTTCCCTCCTCCCTGCCCCCATTCCACTGAGGGCCTCCTGGGTGGGATTACTGGAATGTTCCATGGAATGGAGAGCTATGAGCAGCAGACAGTTGAATAAGGGGGGCAACATCTCTGGATAGTCCCCCCACCATGGCTGTTACAACCTATTCACCCCATCTTTGGCAAAGTTCCAAAGAGCCATGATGGGTGAATTTTGTTTTCTTTAGTGTTGAGCTCTTAGAGCCTCCGGATTTCTGTTCTGGAATGTCTTGAGTGTCCTCGGTGTCTGTTTCCATCACCCTGGCCCATGCTGTCAGGCTCCCTGTGGAAGCAGCACTCTTGCTCATCTCCCCACTTCCACTGTGGTTTCACCTGGGCCCTAGATGGTGTGTCATAGCTGGTTCATCTTCCAGAGAGTCAGTTAGTAGTGCTGGTCTTGTTGGTAGAATTGGGTTGTTCACAGTTCTCACTGCCTTCTGAAAAATAAAGACAAACAGATTCTCCAAATACATTTTTTTGAGGTAGGGTCTCACTGACCTGGAATTCACTCTGTAGTCTCAGGGTGGCCTTGCACTCATGGAGATCCTCCTGCCTCTGCCTCCTGAGTGCTGGGATTAAAGGCATGTGTACCACTCCCAGCTGTTACACATTTTTAATCATTTAACTTTAGAGAAATCTTTAGCAACCAATATCATCTCTTTCACATTTTTAAACTTTTTGTTGACAATGTCCATAAATAGAGACAATATCCAATATCATTTTTTGAAGAAATCTTCATCTCCGATTTCATTGTATTCTTTTTCCGTTGGAAAATTTCAAGTATGTGACTAAATTTAATCATTTCAATTCAAATAAATAAAGCGGTTCCTGTGGAATATTTTCTTTCTGTCGTGTCTCTCTTCCCTCCGTTTCTTCCCTTCTTTCTTGGCACGTTCACAGGCAGATGCTGAAAGTCAGCTGTGATCTCAGCCTGAATGCTGGCCCTGGGCCAGGTTTAAAGGAGGAGACAGAAGTTCTTCAGAATCTTCATTAGGAATTTTATTGGGCGGCTGGGGATGTGACTCAGTGGGTGAAATACATGTCACACAAGCCTAAGCACCTGAGTTTGGGTCCCCAGCACCCACATAAAAGCTGAGCATAGTGACAGGCACTTGTAATTCCAGCACTGGGGAGGAAGAGACAAAAGGATCCCCTAAACTTGCTGACAACCTGTCTAGTCAAACTGGTAAGCTCTGAGCTCAGTGAAAGACCTTGTCTCAAAAAAAGGAAAAAGAAAAAAGAACTAAGTTGGAGAGATGGCTCAGCAGTTAAGGCACTTGCCTCAAAAGCCTGAGAACCAGGGTTTGATTCCCCAGTACCCACAGAAAGCCAGATGCAGAAGGTGGTGCATGCATCTGGAGCTCCTTTGCAGTGGATGGAGGCCCTGTCATTCTCTCTGTTGATCTCTCTCTCTCTCTCTCTTTCTCTCTCTCTTAAATAAATATCTCAATTTTAAAAAATAAGGTTGTGAGCAATCGAGGAAGACACTAGGCATCAACCAGAGAATGGGAGTGAGGTTGCAGTACAGAGTCCCATTCTCTGGCAGGGCGAGTTAACTTTGTGTCAGCCCTTACAAATTTTTGTTTCCTGTTCTGGGGAGATGGCTCAGTAGGTACAGGTGCTTACTTGCAATGCCTGCCAGCCTGACTTCACTTCCCCAGCACCCAGGTAAAGCCAGATGCAGATAGGTGCTTGCATCTGCTATCCTGCATTTGGCAGAGTGAGGACTCCGGCTCCCAGTGCCTGCCGGAGAAAGCAGCAGGACCCGAGGAACACTTGACCACTTGCCTCTCACCACAGGGATGGCTTGAGTGCAGATGCCAGAAGTCCTTCTGTGTTTTCTGATCATTTGATGAATTGCCGGAGGGAAAGTGAAAGTCAGATTCTCACGTGCCTTCTTCCAGAAAGATCCAGAGAAAGAGAGGATAAAATAAAAGAATGCTTAATAAAAACACCAAAAATTTTACCACCCTAAAGGTTTTTGTTGTTTTTGAAATTTCTCTTCAGTTTCTACCAGTGAGAGATCAAGTTGCCTACAGCCAGTTCCCTAAGATGAATTCACCTAAAATTGTGACCCTGTGTTAATGCATTTGGTTGTCTTCTTCTGCATCAGCATTTCATAAAGGATGTTTTGATCTCTGAGAACTCCATCCCTGTCTTGCTTGACCCTTAACTTTGATTGGTAAAGAAGGATTCTGATAAATGGAAGCTCTGCCATTGATGCTCCTCAGACTCAATTATGAAGAAAGAATTTTGAACAAACAGTCCTTAAATTATTCAAAAGCAGATTTAAAAGAAAGAATGCACACACAAGGACAAAAAAATGACCCTGTGACCGAGAAAGGGCAGCAAGTGCCTCACCCATGGAAACAGAATATGAGGAAGTACCTTAGACAGCAGATAGATGCTCAGCATCTCAGAGATGATGTAGTGGAAGAGAGAGGGTAATCGAATAGACACCAAAGCCCCGAAGGCAGCGTGAGTGTGTGTGTGTGTGTGTGTGTGTGTGTGTGTGTGTGTGTGTGTGTGTGTGTGTGTGTGTGTCCAAGAGCTGGTTATTAGATGAATTGATAATTAGGCAGTGATTCTCGGGAATTCGGCCAGTTACCATTTCACTGAAACTTGTAACCTGAATATTCATTTCATATTACATTTCCTTCTCATTTTACATTATATCTTGAGGTTTTTCTCCTTTGTCACATATTCCTTATGGAATTAATTGCTATTTCAGTGACATTTGTTTTCCTCTGATTACAAAAGCAATATGTGTTCATTATAGAAAACCTGAAAATATGTAAAAGCATAAAGAGGAAAACAAAAACCAGACATAATCTCCTTGTTTGAAAATAACCTTGGCTTCATTTTAGAAAGCGTCACCTCTGTCTTATGGCTTGAGGGGGGAGAGGTATGCATATGACTGATGCTATTTTTATATCAATTTATTATTCCATCATAAATTGGGCCATAATTCTATCAGCAATGTTAAATTCTTAGAATCTTTTTATTGATTCTGCTCTTTTTTTAAAGTTAATTGAGCAGTTTTAAATATGCAACTTTCTGCTTTTGATGGAGTTCTCTACCCCTACCCCTAGGAAAAACTTCCAGTCATGGGGTTTTGGATTGTTTTGGTTTATGGGGTGTGTGTTTTGTTGTTGTTGTTGTTTGTTTGTTTTTGAGACAGGGTCTCATGTAGCTTAGGCTAGCCTCAAACTCTCTATATAGCTGAGCCTGACCTTGAACTTCAGATCCTCTTGTTCCACCTCCAGAATGCTGGGATTACAGGAGGGAGCCACCATGTCTGTTTTATGCAGTGCTGGAGATGGTACTTGGGCCTCCGTGCATACATGGCAAGTACTCTGCCCACTAAGCCACATCCTCAGCTCACAAATTCATTTTAATAAAAAGTCAATTCTGAGATTGGTCCGAAGAGAAAACCCAGGCCCTGAGAGGAGAAAGGACTTGCCTGAGATTATCTAGCCTCTGTGGAGCCTGGCTCTCCCAACACTAGTGGTCTTGTACTTAGAATAGCAAGATTTTCCATCTAGAAATCCATTGTTATCGGAGGCCATTCCGTTTGTTATTCTTCTCCATTAAATTAAAGAGACTGTAAAAGTTTTCTAATAACCAAATCCTTCAAAATGAGCTGGTAGATGGTTGTGATGTCTCACCCTGGGGCAGAACATTTACTAGACTAAAGTAAATCCCTGCAAAGCTGTTACAGGACCCTTGAAGCCCAATTCCACAACAAAATGCTTGTTTTATTATAAATTGAGTTTTTATTATCAGCACAAACGCAAACAGCGCTGCTGACGTGGGCAGCACACAGCTCACGAGCAATCATAAATATTCACGCACCTTTGGCAGGAGCTGTGACCTAGAGCTGCAGTTCCAGCAGAAACTCCCAGCAAAGCAGAGCATTCAGGCTGTGAGACAACCTCCATGTCCTTCAGAAAAGAACAGAAGCAGGACAAGATTGGAGCAGGCCTGGGAATGACCGGGAAAGACACAGGATGGGGAACTGGATATAATGGTTTGGACCAGAAATGCCCTCCACAGGCTCATGGGTTCAAACACTGGGTCTTCAGCTAGGAATGTTATTGGGAGAAATCGTGTAGCCTTTGGGATGTCAGGCCTAACGTGGTGGATATAGGCAACGAAGGGCAGACCTTTGGACGTTATACCTACCTCCAGAGCCAGTCTTGTTGTCTGCTGCCTGGTCAGCCATGATGTGAACAAGCCACAGCAGCAGGCTCCAGCCACAGAAACAGGTCCGTTGTGCTTAGTATACTCCCAATGTATACAGCCATCATCTCTGTCTAATTCCAAAATATTCCTGCAAAAGGAAACACTAATGTTCATTAATCAATGACCTCATCCCCCATTTCCAAGTCCCTGGTGACCACCAATCTGGTTTCTGTCCCTCTGGACTCACTCTTCCAGATAGTTCATGTGGAAGGATTTACACAGTAGGCAACTGTTGTGGTTTGGTCCCCAGCTGGTGGCACTATGAACAGGAAATCAGATCACAGGACTTATAACTTCATCTGTGGGTTAATCCGTTGGTGATTCCATCTGGAATGGGTTATTGTTCCTGGATCATCCATAACATTCTCTGCTTTCCAGTCCCACAAGATGAGCAGCTTTTTCTGCCACATGTCTCCCACCTGAAACAGGGGAGCCAAACAGACAGACTCCTATGACGCTGTGAGCTAACGACACTTTTATTTTCTAACCTTAAAGCTGTTTTTGTCGGGTATTTGCCTGAAAAACTCACAACACACACGATGACCTCTGTCTAACTTTCTTCTCTTCACACATTATTTTTGCTATCCAACAATACTGCAGCACATTAGAATTTCATCCATTTGTGGGGTTGAATAATAGTGCTTTTTAACTTTTAAAAAAATATCTATTTATTTGCACATGCGTGCACACACACACACAGAATATGAAAGGGCACACCAGGGCCCCCAGCTGCTGCAAACAAACTCCAGATGCATGTGCTACTCTGTGCATCTGGCTTTACATGGGTACGGGGGAATCAAATCTGGACTGTTGGGCTTTGCAGGCCAGCATCTTAACTGCTGAGCTATCTCCAATCCTGGTTGAGTAATATTTCATTAAGAAGAAGACCATGCATTGTTTAGCTATTGATCACAGACTGGACATTTGAGTTGTTTCCACCTTTTGACCATTTTGAATAGTGCTGCTATGGATATGATGCTATGGATATAGTGCTGATATGGATATGGATAGATGTTTGTTTGAACAGTCTTGTTCAATTTCTCTGGGTAGGTGAAATTACCGAGTCATATTGTATTTCTGTGTTTAATGTTTTAAGCAACAACCAATTTTTTTCCACTGGCTGTAACATTTGATGTCACAACCACCAAGGATTCAAATTTCCTCTTTGAACCTCTTTGTCAATACGTGTTTTCAATCTATTCTTTAAACCTCTGGTTTAAAGTCTTATCTCACTGTTTTGATTTGCATTTCTTTGATGATTAATTAGTATTATTAAAAATATTCTCAAATCCTTTACCATTTTAAAATTGGATTGAGGTGAGTGTTGGGTTTTAGCAGTTCTTTATGTATTTTGCATACAATTCCCTTATCAGATGCAGAATTTTCAAATATATTCTCCCCTTCATAGGTTACTTTTCATTTTCTTGATATAGTCCTCTGCTTTGTTTTATTTTTCAGTACTTTAGCTTTAACCCAGAGCCTCACTCAAAAGCTACATTCCCAGCCCTTGATATTGTCTTATTTATTTGTCTATTTATTTACTTATTGCATTTGTAGTGTTGTGGTGTGTGTGTGTGTGTGTGCATGTATGTGCAGATGCAGGTACCTCGTGTGCACACATGTGTGGAGGCCAGAGTAGAGCATGAGGCAGGTGTCCTCTTTTGTTTTCTGAGTTGTTTCCTTGAGATGGAGTCTCTCACTGAACCTGGATCAGATCAGCTGACCAGAGAGCCCCAGCAATTCTCCTGTCTCTGCTCCCCACATGATTGGGTTTATAGGTGTGTGGCCACGTCTAGCTTTATATATATATATATATATATATATGGCCTATTTTGAGTTAATTTTGTATATAGTGCAAGAAAGGGTCTAACTTTACTTTTGAGGGGGGCAGTTGTCCCAGCACCACTGGATTGTTGAAGATACAATTCTTTCCTTTGTCAAAAATTGATTGACAAAGGCCTGGGGACAGAGCACTTGCCTAGCATGTGTGAGGCCCTGGATTTGATCTGCAGCACTAAATCAATAAATTGACCTTAGTATGAGTATATTTCTAGTTTTCAATTCTGTTCTATGATAAAAGGTAGGTATCGACCTTTTTTTGGTAACACTATTACTACTAAAGTTTTGTGATATATCTTGAAATTAGGATATCTGAGATACCTAACTTGTTCTTTTTTCAAATTCGTGTTGAGTATTCCGCATCTCTTGCAATTCCAGATAAATCTGAGGACTTACTGAAGGTTACTCTTTCCACTTCTATTTAATAAACAGCCACTGGAATTCTGATAGGGATTCCATTGAACTGTAGATTTATTCAAAGGGTCTTGACATTTTACCAACATTCTATTTTCCAATCCATGGACATTAGGTGTCTTTCCCCTGATGGAGAGCTTCTTTAATTTAGTATCATTTTGGAGTGAAGAGTGTCTCCTCAGTATCAGGAGTAGTTTATTCTTTTTCATATTTGAAATGGGACTGTGTTTCCTTAATTTTCTTTTGGGATTATTCAGAGCTAATATGTAAAATCCTGCTGGCTTTGCATGTTAGTCTTTTGTCCTGTAACTTTGCTGAACTCATTTGTGAGATTTAATAGATTTCATATTTAGAATCTCTATACAAGATCATATCAAATATGAAGTTTTGCTTCTTCCTGTGTAATCTGGAGGCTTTTTCATCAGATCTATTACATATCATGGTAACTCTATTTAATAACAATGCATTGTATACTTGAAAATTGTCAAGGGTAGGTTTTAAGTGTTCTCATCTCGACTAAATACTAAGTATGTGAAGGCATGCGGTTGTCAGCTAGTTCAACTTAGGCATTCTACATGCATACGTATTTCAAAACAGCATGTTATACACCACAAACCGATATAATTTTGTCAATTAAAAAATAAATAATAATTCTTTTCTCATAAGCAAAAGGAAAGAAATGGTCCCAAAGTCCCGGCTCTAAGTGTTTGTTGGTGCAGTGTTGAACAGCGGTGGCAGGGATGGGTATGCCAGTTTCCCTTCTGATCTTCAGGGAAAGTGTTCTGCCCTTCAGCACTGGGTATGTTAGGGATGGGTTTTTGTTTTTTTAATGCATTTTGTCTTGTTATGAACGTTCCTCTCTATTCCCAGTTTGTTGGGTGTCTTTCTGCTCAACAACAGGCTTCTGTTCATTCAGTCCTCAGCACCTATGGGAGAGGTCCTTGCTGCATGTCACCTTGGCTGCTGGGTTCTGAGACTCATGCTGAATGTGGGAGGTATCATCCCAAAGCTGGGGTCCCATGCTGAATACAAGAGGAAAAAGGAGAAAGCAAGCTGAATGCCCACATTGTGGGCTTCTTGGTCAGCAGCGGCCTCAGCCTCAAGCTGCTCTAAGCATCACACACCTTCCCTGCTGTGATGGACTGTGCCTGCGAACTGTGAGCTGAAATAAGTCCTCCTAACTTTCAGTTTCTGTGTCATCCACGAGGAACTCTTGCCCTCAGGGGGGGGGGGGGCACCATCCAACTGTCATGAGAGCCCATATAGCACAGAAAGGAAGAGAAAAAGGATTTCCTTTCTGCTGGAGTTGGGATATTCTCCTCCAGCCTTTGGCTCTAAGACCCACATCAGCAACACCGTCCCTAGATTCTCAGGAACTTGGACTGAAGTCACACCATCTGGTTCTGAGGCTATTGAATTAGATTGAATGTGGCTCAGTCTAGCTGGAAGATAGCCCACTATGGGACGTCTTAGCCTCTATAATACCATGAACCAATTCCCTACTAATAAGTCTCCTTTCATGTCTGTATGTCTATCCATTCACCCACATGCCTATCTGTCCATCTACATATCATCTGTATATCTATCTATCTATCATCCATCTATTTATCGATCTATCGGTCTGTCTATCTATTATCTATCTATATCTATCATCTATCTATCTAGCATCTATATAGCATCTATCTATCTGTCTGCCATCCATCATCCATCTATCTATCTGTCTGTCTGTTATCTATCTATCATCTATCTAGCATCTATCTATCTGTCTACCATCCATTCATCTATCTATCTATCTATCTATCTATCTATCTATCTATCTATCTATCTATTATCCATCTATCTATCTATCTGTCTATCATCCATCTATCTATCATTATCTATCCCACCCATCCATCATATGGTTGATTTTCAGGAGAACCTCGCTCACCTGTCATCTAATCTTTTACCAGTTCTAAATCTTGCTCATCCCATCGAGATCCACCTTCTAGATCTGTGGCCAGCGTGGCAGTCACTGTGACTATCCCTGAAGGTGAAGGTGTGGCTGAACCATGGCTTTCTAATCTGGAGACCGTCCACAGGTTCCAGAACAACCGCACCACCATGCTTGACCTTCCCAGTACAGCACAGGGCCTCCAGAGGGGGCTAGGCCCTGTAGGAGCCTGGTGGGTAGGCCATCACTCTGTCAATGCATGACCCCAAAGCCCCCTGGCCCAGATGGTTTCCTATTTGGCTTCCCAGGAGTAAGCTTTGGTGAAGGCAGCATGAAGCCAACAGGCTCTGCCAAGTTGGTGAGCAGGGCACACAGCAAGCCACTCATGAAGTGAGTGGGCCAGTGTGTCAGCTATCCAAGCTTGGGAAGGAACCAGATGGGAGAGATGCACACACCTGCACTTCCAAGGGCTAAGGAACAGGCAGCCCAGGGGTGCAGATGGCCTCTTGGTGAGTTTCCAGGCCTCTGGCTGGCTTTCCTTATGGGGTCCTAGTGCCAGTGTGCCTTAAACTCAAGTCCCCACCCCCACCTTGGCAGTGCCATCTTCTCATGTACTGCTAGCTGCACCCTCCCCGGTGTTCAGAGCCCGAGCTGAGGCGCTGCTCCCTCCTGCCTGGCTGTCACTTTCTCTAAATGTCATATCCACTACATCTTCCAGCCCCGGCCTCCCATGAGCAGAGGTTCAGTGCTCTGGATCCTTCCAGGCAAGCTTGAAACTATGGTTCCATCACTTAATAGCAGCTAGGATTCAGGCAAATTATGGAATCTCTGTGCCTCAGTTTCCCTAGCTATAGAGCCCTTGGGGAGATTCAGCAGGAGAAATGGCACAGGGCCCGGCAGGTGGAAGCGTTCTGCTTTGAATATTATCTGAGCCTAGGCTTGCTGGCTTTTCCTCAGGGTGTCTCTGTATGCGAGCATGCACACACAGTGAGCACAGTGAGCACAGCGATGAGGACAGTGTCCCTGGCTACAATGATATGTAAGGATAGAAGGAGATCCAAGATTCTTAACTCAGGTGACCTGAGCTTGGATCAGCTTTGGAAGATGATGTTAAACTTGAACTCAGATTTTCCCTCAGAACTCCTTGCTGGTACTGGATTTCAAAATGAGTCTTTGCTAAGTAAGAATGTTATGTGACAAATTTCCCTCCCAAAAAGTCCAGTGTGACAGACAGAAGTCTACACGCTGAGATTCCTCTGATCACCATGGCTGGGTTTGGGCATATTCCATGGCTTTCTGCAAGCAGATGTTTAAAAAGATGGATATACTTGGAGATGTACACTGCAGTTACAATTCTGAACATCTGTTCTTGTCTGCAGAGGAGGAAAATGCCAGAGCAGAGAATGAACAAGGAAATGGCCACATGCCTTGGTTTTGACATTTCACCAGAAATGTGACAAGGTTCTCAGAGCAAAAGTGCATGATCTTAAAGCATGAAGCCAAGGAGCCCAGCATAGCAGGCTTCTCAAAGCCAGGTCCACGAGAAGAAGACTCGGTGTTGGAGGCTGGATCTGCTCCAGAGCTTAGGAGGGCTCCATGCATGAAGACCACCAGGAATCATCCCGAGGCCTGGGGTCTCACCAAGCAGAAGTCACACATGTCCTGGGAGGCTAGAGATGGGGGAGCTGGTCTCCAGCTCGGGAGAAGCATGCAGCTCTTGTCAAATGATAGCATCTCACTATGTCTTAATAATATCTGAGGCGATCTTGACATGCTTGATGGAACTCCTGGCAAGAGTGTTCCCTGTGTGGTTATTTAACACATCTGTATTTCTCCAAGAGGGGGAAGCTGACTCCCAGGAGAAGTTGACAGGAGGGAGCTGAGGCTGCCTGGGCATCTCTGGAGGCTTTTTGTCATACAAACAAAATGCATACTTTGAGGCCTAAGGTAATTGGCTGTTATCTTTTCCTCACTCCTATGCCATGAAAGGACAAATGTCAGATCCTTATCTGTGTGGGTCTCTTATCTTGCTGGATGCCCACTTTCTCATTTTCGTTCTGTGTTCTTTTATCCCTGGACTGAATTTTCCAGAAGTCTGTATATTTTATCAGAGGACCTGGGTTTTATTTGTCAATTCCACTGGGAGGAGCTTTTTGTTCTCTAATTTATTTACTTCAGCTTTAATCTTTATTATTAATAGTATCTTAATATTTTTCCTTTGGGTTATTTTTGTTTCTTTTCTAGTACATGAAGCTGGCTTCTTTTCTCTTTGCAACGATAACACTGTCTAGAGTTGTGAATTTCTAAGTATAGTTCTTTCAGCATCGTGAACAATCATATTTATTAGTTTGAGTGGTCTGTGTTTCATAAAGATGAATAAGATATTTTAGGAGAAAAATAATATTTTTAAACAAGGTCACCTGTGTCATCTTTTGTGTCACTGTGTAGCTGAGGCTAGCCTCGACCTCCTGATTCTCCTGCTTCTGTATTTCCAGTGCTGGGATCACAGTGTGGGTCATTGTGGGTCTGGTTTATGTGGTGCTGGGGACTGAACCCAGGGCTTCATGCATTCCAGGCGCTTTAAGCACTATAACAACTGAACTACATCCCTTACCCAGAGCAGCAAATTTTTCAAAAATTACTAAATCATTGGGAATCTCACTTACTAGATATTTATACTCACATTTATTTGCATAGGTTTTCTTGAGACAAGGGGTCACTCTGTAGCCCAGAATGTCCTAGAACTCACTGTGTAGTCCAAGCTGGCTTCAGACTTTCAGGGATCCCTCCAAGGTGCTAGGATTCCAAAGTGAGCCGCCAAGCCCAGCCTAGATTCAATTTTAATATATATTCTTTAAGGTTTTTTCATGCAAATGTATATGCATGGATTTTGTTTTATAAAATGGGATCATAGTTTACATCATTTTGTAGTATTACTTTATATATCTAAATAATAAGATCGGAACAATTCTTGTCATTAAGACTGCATCTACACCCTTGGTTTTAATGAATCAAGAATTTATTCTATTGGGGGCCACCGCATTATTTACCAATTAATTATCTGTTATTAGACATTTATGTGGCTTTCGCTTATTTTGGTATTGTCTGAAACACTGCAGCGTATGTTCTGTGGCTGTTTGTAGTACCCGTGGCTACTTCCTTGGGGGGAGGCTGCAGTGGTGGATTTGCAGGCTGGCAAAGGCAGGTCTGGTTAAGGGTGTCCGTGTTTCAACCAGGCTTGGTGGCACAAGTTGGTGCTTCCAACTGCTCAGTAGGCTGAGACAAGGGGATCACAATTTTGAGGCTAGCATGGTCTACAAAGGAAGGGCAGGGGCATCCTGGGCAATTCAGGGAGACCTTGTCTCAAAATAAAAAGGAAAAAGAAAGCTGGGCATGATGCCACACACCTGTGATCCCAGCACTTGGAGGTAGGGACAGAAAAATCGGGAATTTACGATTTACCCTTAGTTACACAGTGAGTTTAAGGCCAACTTGAGATACTATCTTAAAACACACACAAGAAGAGCTGAAGAGATGGCTCAGGCATTAAGAGCACTTACTGGGCAAGCCTGACTGGAGTTCAGGCCCCCGCAACTATATAAAGCACTCGGACCTATAATCCCAGCTATGGCGATGGGAGGCGGAGTCAGGAGACTCCCAGAGGTCATGGGCCAGCTAGTCTGGTGTTTGAGTAGTAAACAAAAGCAACAAGAAAGATCTTTCTCAAACAAAGTGGAAGGCAAGACACCCCAGTGTGTCCTCTGACCTCCATGTGCCCATCATGACACGTACTTACCTGCATGCACACACACATATACACAGTTTTTAAAAATTAAAGTAAAAGAGGGCTGGAGAGATGGATCCGCTGTTAAAGGTGTGCTCTTGCAATGCCTGATGGCCTGGGTTCAATTTTCTCAGTACCCAGGTGAGGTCAGTGGCACAAAGTGGTGCATGTGTCTTGAGTTCATTTGCTGTGGCATGAGGCCCTGATGTCTTCTCTCTTCTCTTCTCTCCTCTCTCCTCTCTACTTTCAAATAAAGAGAAATATTTTTTAAGTTCTGGGATGTAGTACAATGGTAGAGCACTCACCTAGCCTGTGTGGTACCCTAAATTTAATTCCAATACCAGAAAAAAAAATAAAAGAAAAAATAATTCAATGCACCACGTTTCATTGACCTACAATGTACTGCCAGGAATAATTTTCTCTTGACCTGAAAATCTCCATCCATGCTAACCAATACTAACTAAATTGATTGTATTACTAACAAAGCTGAATATTTTATGCACTTCCTGGCTTTGTAACTTTGGGTTGCTTTTTCCTACCCTCACCTTTTCACCTGCCATCTTATTAATTCAGAAGAGCTTTTGCTCTTTACCAGACATGTTACAATTATTTTGACTATTGGATTATTAGACTTTCAAGGTTGTCTAGTTATTTTTTGCCTTTTGAATTTTCAAAAATTTGTTCCATTAAATATATCAATCCTGCTTTTGCTCTTGGTTTTCATCTTCACACGTGTGTTTGGAACAATCTTCCAATTTATTATTTGCTTGCATTGAAATCTAAGCATCTATGTTCCTCTGTATGTATCCAAAGAAAACACTTAAGATCTCTCCCTCTCTCTCTCCCTCCCTCCCTCCCTTCTTCCTTCCCTCCCTCCTTTCTTCCCTCCTGTACCACTGACCAAATGTCAGCATAGCAGAAATGACTGCCATATGTCAAAATGACAATGATTTCCTCTGGTCGCATCGAAGAGCCCTGTTCTCTGGTCTTGACTTTGTGATGCAGATTTCAGACAGACTGAGCAGTGGACAACACCAAATACATATTTACAGGTTTGCCAGGCATGGCAAGGAGCCTGCAGACCCCCAGCTTCTGCATAAAGAAAAGCCATAATTCCCACCTCCAGCAGCCAGAGGCCCTGCTGGCAGCTCCAGGGTCCCTCCCAGGCTGAAGTCCCACTGAATGCAGTCATACCTGCACATATTCTACAGGACCATGAATGCTCATGTAGCCAACAGAGAAGGCTGAGGAAGGAGATGCAGAAAAAAACCAATCTCGAATGTTCCAAAAGCAGGTGTCTTGCTCATGGAAATCCAATGAGGTCCTAGTGAAGTGATTTCACTGGCAACTCTGTGAGACCACTGTGCAAGGAAAGAGAAAAGCCAGCATTGCCCTGAATTATGCTGCCACCACCTGAAAGGACCGTGTGACAGAAATGGTTATCTGCCCCTGACTAACGTAGCCGACAGGAAGTTTCCTATATGCCACAGGAAAGAGGGGCTCTGGACACCAGTAATGTTTATCGCACTCTCTTCACATCCCTCCACTTGGCTAGTTTAGAGGATATTCATTAAGGGAAGGGATTTGTCTGCATAAGAAGCAGCCCCTGGACTAGTGCTTTGTGACAATGGGTGATTATATTTCTTCTTCACAAATCTGTCACTGACTGGCTTGGCTCTGTTCAGGGCACAGGCTGGATTGGCCACAGGCTTTGGGTTGAATCAAATCTGCTCCTTGGACTGAGCGTGTCCTGGTATGTTCTCGTCGTAGATCAGTGGGGCCACAAGGCCAATTCAGACCAGTGTAGATACAGCAGGTCAGGCCTCTGCATATACATCCTATCTGCTAACGCTCCTTCGGTCAGAGCAAGTCACATGACCAAGCCCAAGGGACAGAGAAGTGGTGCCTATCTCAATGAAGACACCACAGCATTAACCCGCATCATTCGTGAGAGAGGAAGCAAAGGCCTGGGACCAATGATCCCCCCGTAAGTGCTCTTTGAGGAAAGCATACAGTTTGGAGCCCCGAGGGTAGTCGCTTGAACTCCTGCACTGCCACGTAGGGCTCAGTACCCTCAGATCAGTTCTCCACCTGCTACAGTCCCATGGCCACTCCCCAAAAATGTGTACAACATTGTTCTTGCTCAGTAATCACTGATAGCATTGACTGAGTCCTGAGCCTAAGTCACTCCCAATGGAAAACACTGTGGCTTTATCCACTGCAGAAACCCTTCTCATCAGTCCACACTCATGCGGACTAGGGCGTGGGGTGTATCCCAACCACAGGACAGAGAAGTCACCAACCTCCAAGGTCCTCTGAGTGCTGCCTGAAGGCCTTTGAGAAGAGTTGGGGGGGTCAGAGTGCAGCTGTGACAAGGGATTCCCTCCCCATTCATGCATCTTCTTTCTTCATATTGACTGAAGGCCAGCTGTTTGTTGGGCTGAGAATGAGGAAGGTGACACAAAGGGGTTCCCTGCGTCACTGAATTCATAGCCTGTATTTGGCAAGATTTTCCATATAAAACATATATATGTATATATATAATGACCTAGAGAGATATGTAGACATAGGACATATATATTTTAAAAACATATGTCATTCTGATAGATAGATAGATAGATAGATAGATAGATAGATAGATAGATAGATAGATAATAGATAGATAGATAGATATTTAGATAGACAGATAGACAAATGATGGTTAGTTAACATATTATGGAGATTAAAAAGACAATGGCAAAGCTAGAGACCCAGAAGAGCTGATGATAGACTTCTGTCCAACTCCAAAGGCCTCAGAACCAAAAAGGCAGAAGGTTGAAAGTTCCTGTTTGATAGCTCAAGACTCTGGAAGACTTGATGTTTTGGACGGAGTCAGAAGCCAGGGAAACACCAACATTCCCAATGCAAGGGTGGGAGGAAATCCCTCTTTTCCTTGGGAGGGCCAGTTTTTTTTTTTTTTTTTTTGTTCTATTTAGACCTTCAGCTGATTGTGACGTCCACCCGTGAAATATAACTATGCTTCAATGGGAAAGGGGACTGAGGCACTTCCAGGCTTCATGAGGAGGCGAGGGGGCATTTCAGGACCTGGAGGACTTTCTCTCTCTGTCCCTGGATTATGTGATGACATCAACCCCTCTAGGCAGCATAAGAACAGAGAAGTAATCTTGAGATTTCCCACTGAATCAACATTTCTGGGGGCTGAAGATATGCCTTAGTGGTTAAGGCTCTTGCTTGCAAGCTTGACGGCTGGGGTTTGATTCCCCAGTACCCACGTGAAGCACAGGCATCTGCAGTGAGTCTGCAGTGGTAAGAGGCCCTGGTGCGTTCAGTGTTCTATCTCTCTCTCTCTCTTTTTTTCTCTCTCTCTCTGTCTGTCTTTCTCTCTCTCTCTGCAAATAGATTTTTTTAAAAAAAAGATTTCCACTTAAAAAATTCTTATGGGTGGGGGTAACAACTTATATTTTGCCCAATAAATAATGTAACTCATTATGGACAATAATAAAAATAAATAAATAAATAAATAAATACAAAAAAAAGGAAAAAAATTCTTACAGGTAGAGGAATTTGACATCTGTGGCCCTATGAATTAGAATGTCACTGACGGAATGTCCTCAGAAAAGGCTTCCTGACTTTATTTTGCCCCTGACTTTAGTTTTTGCTTTATTATTTCTTGGGGGGGGGGCTGTATTTAGTATGTGTGATGTGGTGTGTGCACATGTGTGCATTGAGGCATGCACTTTGTGCACACACATGTAGAGGCCAGAGGAGGATGCAGTGTCACTCTTCTGTGTTGTCTTTTGAAGACAGTCTCTTGTTAAACCTGGAGCTGCTGTTTTGTTCCAAACAGCCTGGCTGACCAGAGAGCCCCAGTGATTCGTCTGTGTTCCCCCCATAGGATGGGAGTTACAGGCATGTGTGGCCACCTGGCCTTTTTGAAATGTGGGTGCTGGGGATTGAACTCAGGTCTTCTCAGGCCCTCCTGCTTCTGCAGAGAGAGCTCTTACCCACCGCTCTTAGATATCTTTGGAATTTACTTTTGTTATTTCTGTTCCTTTTTTGCAACTAAGGTGCAGAGAACTTAAGCTGCCACAATATAAAAGGGGGCTGAAGAGACGGCTCACTGGGTAAAGTGAGCACACAATCATGAGGACCCAGCACCCATGTAAAATTTGGCATGCTGACGTGCTTCTGGAGTTCTGGTATTGGGGAGGCAGAAACAGGTGAATCCCCAGGGCTTTCTGGATGGCTAGTCTAACTAAATCTGCAAGCTCTGGATTCAGTGAGAGACCCTGTCTCAAAAAATAAAGTGGAGAAGTGACTGAGGGAGACTCCTGTCATTGACCTCTAGCCTCCACATTCACACACATGCATGCATACACACACACATATACTCACATATAAGATTGAAAAAACCAAAACAACTTAGAAGCCAGGCAGCCTGGTCTTGGGGTCTGTGTCAATGACCAAGTTCACAGGCAGACTTTCAATACTGGCTTCTAAGCAGTCAGTCAAGTCACTTGCATCCTCCTGGGTCAACCTGAAAGAACCTTCTGGAACAGAGAGATGGGATAATCATGAGACAGCCCAAATACACTCAGCCCTCTATGTTCTCAGATGGTCAGCCCAGAACTAAACACAAAGACCTGCAAGAAGCTCCCTGCTCTCCAGGACTTCCAAGTTCCTCAAATGCCACGTCTCCTGGTGCCTTCCTTGGCTAAGGCATCTTTCTGGTAAAGTTCTTCAAACAAGGCGTTCGTTTTCCCAACAAGGGGCAGCAAGGTGTCCCCAAACCACGGGCTTCACTGTGGCTGCATCTACTGCCATTTTATTGCAACTGAAACAGGCCTGAGGTTATCTTAGTCAAGGGTAGACCAATATTTGCTCTTGATTTTGAACAAGGGAGGGGATGAAATCTGCCTGTCCCAGCCATGCCTGGTGGAGCTTATGGGTAGGTGACTTTTCCATTAAAAGCCTAGCTCATGTTTTATGTATTTCTAAAGAGCCACATTTGAACTTAATTCTTCCTCCCTTTAAGACAATAACCCCAAAGTTAGTGTTTAAAATGTCACATGCAGCCAGAGGCCTCTGTAGGTCATGGAGGGCTGGGCACCTCATACTGGGAAGTAATAAAATTGACACCAAATGGCTTCAAGACCCAGAAAGTTGCCCCAAGAGTTCAGGAATAGAACAATTTGAAACCAAACCATGAATAAATCTTAGGAAAGTTGCTAGCAGAGCTGAAAAGAGAGGAAATCAGTAAATAAGCTGGGTTTAAACCGCATGGCATTCTGAGGTTAGTTAGAGGAAGTGACCTTTATAAGTGGTACTGAATTGTGCTCCTGAAGTGGGTGTCTCAGGAAAGTCACTTCATTTAAAACAGTGTCCTTATCTGCCAGCTTATTTACCAACTGTGACTCGGTGCAGGAAGCAACCTCTCTCGGGAACAAGAGCTAAGAAAGTGATCAAGGCAGGATGGATTTGAACCCTACTCTGCCCAGCGAATACATGTGACAGAGTTAGATCAATGCTGGGCACGCAGGGCGACCGTTGTCAGGATGTGTGTTATCATGATTGCATTTCTAACCCTAAAGACATGTCCATTGCTTTCTCATGGTCTTATGGGCATGATCTCTTCAAAGACCTTTTGTGATGTCATCAGAAAGCAACCTCCATTTCTCTAGAAACTCAAATTAACATGGTGCCAAAGTTGATCATGTTAGACACTGTTAGCCAACACCAACTGGCTCCCCTACCCACTGCTACCCCAAAGCACTGTGTGATTTTAGCTTTTGATTATTCGCCTTGTCTTGTGGTTTGACTTTCATGTGGCTTTTACTTTATTTTGTGTGTGGGTGTCTGTATATGAGAGGGCATATGCCATGGCACACATGTGGAGGTCAGAGGTCAGAGGACAACTTTTGGGTGTGGGTCCTCTCCTTCCACTTGGAAAAAGGGTTTCTCTTACTATTTTTGCCACTGTGAAAGCCAGTTTAGCTGCCACAAGCTTCAGGATTCTGATACTATCTCCCTTTGCCATTGGGATTGCAAACACCTGAGCCGCTTTGCAGGACTGCCCTGAAATTTGGTCAGGAGACTAGTGAGCAAGTGCCTTTAACCACTGAGCCATTTCCCCAGGTAGGCAATTTGCTTTCATTAAATCATGAACATGCAAGAAGATCCTCCCTTCTCAATACACAGAGACCTATCACGATGGTTCTTGAACAATCCATGTGTTACAGTGAACTTGACTATTTCCTGTATTGTTGGATCTCCTGAGTGGCTTCAGTTTTTCACTATTAAAAACAATGCTACTCTGAGCATTGGTACAGTACCCTTGTGTAAGTATACTGGCATTTCTGTAGGACAAATTCTAGTCCTGGTGCTAAGTCAAAGGTTGAGCACATTGAAATTTTTGACAATTAATGCCAAAGATTTCTCCCTGAAAATCCTGTTTATACTTACACCAACATTTTGGATCTATCCTTTCTCCCATCTTTCCTAATATAGACATATCAAACTCTTTTCTTTTTTTTTTTTTACCAGACAGGTAAAAATATCTATTATTTAATTTATACTTGCTCAATTGTTACTGAACTTTAATGGTATATTTATTGCATCTACATCAATGTTTTCTTATGTTTCTTCTAAGAATTACTGCTTGGTATCATTGGCCCATTTTTATTGAGTCGTCTTTTCCTTATTTACTTCCTAAGTATAGTTAATATCTTATATTTAGAAGCCCTTAGTCTATTGTATAGGTTGCAAATGTTTTCTCCTTACATTTTATGTGTCTTTCATCTTGATTTGCTGTTTATTTTGCTGAATAGAGTTCTCAATTTGGGAGGCAGCCAATCTGTCAATCATTGTGTGTGTGTGTGTGTGTGTGTGTGTGTGTGTGTGTGTGTGGCTTTTGGGATTTGTGTCATGTTTAGAAAGGCCTTCCTCCCCCTCATAATTATGGAAATATTTTTCTATATGGCAATTTTGTTATTTTGTCCTTTATACTTATGTCTTAAATCCATCTGGAATTGATTATTGTTTGTGACCTGCGGAAAGATCTGACTGTATTTATTTCCAGATGCATAACAGTTGACCGAGCCTTGTGACTGAAAATCCACCCTTTCCCTGCTGATAGGAAAGTTTTGCTTTTATTGAACACTAAGTTCCTACATATTCTTGTACATGTGCGTGTGCGTGTGTGTGTGTGTAAATACATGTGCTGTGTGCACATACATGTGGAGGCCAGAGGTCAATGTTGGAGGTCTTCCTCATTTGCTTATTCTTCTCTTGAAACAGGGTCTCTCACTGAACCTGGAGCTCTCCAGTTTGCCTAGACTAGCTAGCTGGTGAGTTCCAGGGACCTTCCTGTCTCTATCAGTGCTAGGATTATAGGCATGTGTCACCATGTCTGGGTTTTTTGTGGGTGCTGGGGACCCAAACTCAGGACTTCATGCCTGTGAAGTAAGCATTTACCCACTGAGCCACAGCCACAGCTCCACACATACTTAAGTCTGTTTCTAGATCTCACACTCAGTGGTTCTCAGTCTTTGCCTCACAGGGACATCACCAGGCTGGCTTCAATCCCTCAGCCAGGTTCCCACTCCAGATGAATCAAATGAGACTTCTGGGGCATGAGATCAAAAGGGCAGCATTGTAGCTTTTCAAGATCAGGAACTAGCATACCATAGCACTGGTTCTCCAGCCATAGAATCTCAAAATCCCCTGGGGTGGGGGGGGAGGGGAGGGATCTGAGCATGTGACCAGGCAAACACCAGGCCCTGTTCTCTTTTAAGAAGCCCTATGTCCAGCAGGGTTCTCTAAAGAACCAAACCAATAGAATGCATATAAACTGTAAAGGGGGCTTTATTAGACCGGCTTACACAGCAGGGACCAAGTAGGGCAGCAATGGCTATATGTACTCTGGAAAGGCTGCAAACCTGGTAGCTGCTCAGTCCAGGAAGCTAGATGATTTAGCAGCCCCAATCCAGTGCTGAAGGCTTAGAAGGGCCCTGGTGTTTAGTATACATTGAAAGGCCAAAGAAGCTGGAGTCTGATGTCAGCATTCTCTTAGCAAGAGGTGAAGTCAGGCGGGCAACAGGTTTTTCCTCAGACCTCTTCATATCTGGGCTGCCAGTGGAATGGTCCCACCCACCTTAGAACGGGTCTTCCCTCTTAGTCAACCCTCCCTACAAACCCCCTCATAGATGTATATGTCTCCTGTATAGTTCCAAAGTTTGTCAAGTTGACAGTCACAGCCTGTTTGCAGGTGACTCTGGCACACTGCTGTCTAGGAGGCCCTGCTCCAATCTTCTTCAAACCTTAAGACAACCAACCACAGGTCAACAGGCAAACACTACCCCACTAAATCTGGGGTGAGACCAGTTTTCAAAGCTGCCAAGAAAGTTTGAAGGTTACTCATTTTTTTTTTTTTTTGTCACTGCGACAAAACACCTGAGAAAAACAACTTGGAGGAGTAGAATTTATTTTGGTTCATGGTGCCCAACCTTTGAGCCCGTCTATACTGGCTGGCTCCTTAGAGGGAGAGGGTGATGGTGGAAGGTGGAGGGGAGTGCATCTGCTCCCCCTCCTGGCAGCCACCAAGCAGAAGGAGGAGCATACCCCAGGCTTGTGGCTTTCTCCTCTTTTCCTCTTTGATTCTATGCAGATCTGCAGCCCATGGAATGGTGAGATGGTCACTGGCTGTCAACACAACAGGATTTAGTCGTGATGGAAACAAATCTCTTGGCAAGTCAGGGATTTTCTGGATTAGATTACTGGAAGACCCACCCTAACTGTGGATGGCAGCATTTCATGGGAGATGAGTTCTAGCATTCACTGTTCTCCGTTTCCTCACTGTGGACTGAATGTGACCAGCTGCCTCAAGCTCCTGCCACCATACCTTCCCTACCCTAATGGACTATGACCTAGAACTGTAAGATGGAATCAACCCTTTCCTTCCATAAACTGCTTCTGCTCTGGTATTTTGCCCCATAGAGAGAACAAGTGATACAGATGGTTTCATCCACATTTAGGTGGGGTCCTACCCCATTAGCTAATCTTCTGTGCAAACCTTCTCACAGAAACTCGAAGACATGGGCTTCTCAAGCCAAGCAAGTTGACAGCCAGGATTAATCGTTAGCAGCCTCTCCTGATGTCTGGAGAGCCCACTGGACTGGTGATGCAGGGTCTGGCCTGCAGGGGAACTTCCCTGAGGATGGATCCCTTAGGGTCACCATCCACTACACATGCTCCCTGAAGGGCTCCCAGCCATGGCTATTTACAGGCTGAGGTCCCAGTGATGCTGGGGACAGGATAAAGCTACTTCCTTTTAGTGAGGAACTCTGTAATGCCTGCTGTCTCTTCCCCACAACCAAACCTCATAATTACCAACCCTCAGATACTTTCAGCCAGGGAGGCAGGGCACGGCTGAGACTCCACTCTGTGATCGATCACTCATATTGACGCTCAGAGAACAGGCCTCCTCCTTTCCTTCGGCTCTGCTTTGTTCTGTTTACTTTAAGCATCCACACTCCCAAGCAATTGTTTTTCATGCTTTCCACATAATTCACCCACTTCAGCCCTGCTTTTGCTCATGCTGTGTGCTTAGCTCTGCATAGCCCACTTTGTCCCCTCCCCCTCCTTCAATGCCTAGCAGAGTCCTGCCCTGTTCCACAGGTAGATAAGGTCTCTGGACCTTGGCTGCCCATTGGAACCACCCCCTGAGCTTTGTAAAAATTCTGAAGCTGAAGCCATGCCTCCAGTGGGCGGGACCAGCTTTGAGAATTCTGACAGCTCCAGGAGTGCTCCCAAGGTGCTGCTGGGGGTGAGACCAACCGAATTCTAAGCCAAGCCCAAATACCATGGCTCTGGAACGTGGCCTCTAATTTTATCAGTTCCCACTGAGATATATACACCTGCGATAGCTATTTTCTTGTAAACAAAATTGTCACCTTTGTTCATTCCGGAATAGGTTCAAATATACTGAATGTTTAAAAAGTGTCAAGGAGTGGAGGCAGGGCCTTCCTACCATCCTGTGCTCTGCAGCATCAAAGGCCTCTCCTTTGGTCTCTGAAAGTATTGGGCATGACTGAGGGACCTGAACCCACAGCCTTGGCATCACCAGGGACTTGAACCTTACTTCTGCCCTGGGCTTCTTGCATCATGTTAGATTAGTCATTGACTTTCCAACCTGTCATCCTGTCCAAAGTCCCTCTGTTTGCCACCAAGATACTACTTACCTTGATCCCGAAGCCTTCCTTGGTGTCCCAAGAAGGACACAAAGCAGCCATGTTTGAGCCCAGACTGTATGAGGAACATGTTGCCAGGCACTCAGCATGAATGGTGGAAGAGGTCCATGGACCAGTAGGGACAGAGGTAGGACAAGTGACCAAAACACAGCAGGGCTTCCTCAATGCCCCACAGAGTGAATGTCCCTGTGGCCAGACTAAGAAAGCTCTCCAATGCCATGGAGTAAGTAGAGCCCTTGAGGTCACTTTTAGGAGAGAAGAGATGGACCAATCATGCAGAAGTTGTGTCGGCACCATGACACTTCACCGTGCACCATCTTGGTGTTCCGAGATCTGAAATGTGGTGACCAAAGCAAGGCTTTCCACTCCAAATCCCATCCCTGAAGAAGAAAGGGAGACGGGCTTAGGCGGGAAGGGCACTGTCCTCTCTAGAAGGCCTGGGCCACAGAGCTGGGCTCTACATTACACATTTGTAAGGAGGCCTGTGTCTAACATTGAGGTAGGTTTTAGCAGTGTAGGGCAATGATTGATGGATCTGATGAATAGTTCTCCATTATTATTGAAATTTATACACAGCCCACCCAGGTAGACTCTCAGTGCAAGCAGCTCATTTAGTATATTCACAGCTGTCGCTTTGCAACTGGGACTCTGAGAGCCTGGCCTCTATGAAAGCTGAAATCTAGGGACACTGTCCACAAAGCAGCTTCTGGTCATGAAGACCCCATTTGGAAATTGTCCTCTGGCACTACCCTCACATGTGACTTGGCAAACCGCCTCTGAGCCATATTCCTAGGAGGACCCAGCTCAGACCTTCTCATAGGGAGTTTTTTTCCCTGGCTTTATTTTGTTGTTGTTGTTGTTGTTGTTGTTGTTTTCTGCACTGAAGGTTAAACCTGGATCAAGCCCATGGAGTATTCTTGCATTGAGCTGCTCTTAGCCCTAACATATTTTGAAGGCCCATCCTTTGTTAGGGGCTGTAAATGGTGCTAAGAATATAGCAAGATCACAGTTGACAGGACCCAGCTTGTGAGCAGAACCATGAAGGAAACAAGCAGGGTGTAACAGGCACCAGCAGCAGTTGATTTTGATGCATTTAGTGGTTGTCTGTGAGCCCCAAGGCATGAGCCACACCAAGCCAGGCTTCTTTCCTCCGCCTGCTATCGTCTGGATCCAAAACCTCAAAGGGCTGGTGACCCAAGGAACCAGACATGGCATGTGGGCTTGCATGCATGTGAACCACCTTGCATGCTCCCTGGGCTTTTGTCTCTTTCTAAGGTCCGTCTCCATTACTCTGCAGCTGTAGACTCCAAAACTAGGTTCTTTGGCCTCCCGGGCCTGTTTCCTCATCTGTACAGTGGTGGTACATAGAGACCCTCCTCCATGGGATTCTCTGAGGATTAGCTACATTTGTAGGTGTGACTGTCTGGCTGTGAGTCTCAACCGCTTCAGATCCTTAGAGGGAGTCCCCATGGCTCTAGGCTTTGAGGATTCTCTTGGCTTGGTTCCCCCAAAAGCAAGGATTGGGAGAGGCACCAAAGGAGAGACCTTAGGATGTGGAGACATGAGAAAGAGAAGGAAGTCAGCCAAGGATGTGTTGTTGTGTGTGGTACTCTTAGTAATCAGCGCACGCAGTACACAACTCATTTGCCTCATGATGGGGTTCGACACTGGGTATTTGTGCATTGACCTCCCCTCCATCACAGATGTAGGGCTGTGGTGATAGTAGGTAGGGGAGAGTGTCCATTTCCAACCCCCCCCCATTTGGTGGCTTCAGAAAAACTTCAGGCAAGCACAGACAGGAAGCTGGAACTATCCTTGTAGGTGTGCTGGTGAGCAGAAACTGGGGGCTGCCACAGAGCCTCAAACAGAACTACAGGGCAATAGAGAACTGTCTGTCAGGAAATCTGGGGGCCAGCACATCTTTAGCCTCAAGAGTCTTCAGAACAGGGGGAGATAAGAGCTCAAAGGCCCAGAATACTGAGGAAGTAGTTTTCTCTATGTTCTGCAGGCAGTAGACAGCTCCTGTGAAGATTTAAAGAGTGGAGTTTGTACCACAGCTATAAAACAACCCCATGATTAAGCCATGAGACTACTTGTCCTCAAATGCTCTTGGCATCTCTAGCCCTGTGTGACAGTTAATCTTCATTGTCAACTGGACTGGATGTGGAATCACCTAGAAGATTACATGTTTTCTGTGAGAGTGGTTCAGATAGTATGAACTGAGGGGAAAGACCTACCCTGAATGTAGGTGGTGCTGTTCCAAAGCTGGGGTCTTAATGGATGAAAGAGAAAAGTAGAAATTAAGGTAAGCACTAGCCCCCCCTCTCTATCTCTCCCCTCCTTCTTCTCCTTCTTGACTTAGGTGATATAAGCAACCCACCATATTCTCCTGTAGCCATGGAGCCTTGCTGACCATGATGGATTATGTCATAGTCAGCCACAGGCCACTGGGATGAACCTCCAAACCAGGCACAGTTATGGGAGGAAAGGATTTATTGAAGTTACAGATCCAGGGGGAAGTTCCACAATGACAAAAAGAGGTTGGCCCCTTTCACAGTTTTAAGCAGAGAAAGAAACCCATCACCAAAGGCAAGCACACTCAGGGCAAACTGTGGGAAAGCCAGCTTGAGCTCACACTGCTCTTTGCACATCTTTGGCTGGAATTCCAGACCCACCTCAGAAACATCTTAGGGCTGGACCCTAGGATCCAGCCAATGTGAAACTCCCTCCATCCAGGCACCTGGAGAAAAACTTTAATAAACTCTTGAACCTACTGGGGGACATCTATGCAAATTACCTCAAACCATGAACCAAAATAAATCTTTCCTTCTTCAAGTTGCTTCTTGTCAGGTACTTGGTCACAGTGGTGAGAAAGTAACTAAGACACCTGCTGCTGATATGTTCAGTCCACGGCCTGGAAAGATAGCTTAGAAAGAACATGCCAAAAACTCTGGGTGTGGTGGCCCCCAACCTAAATCCTAACATTCAGGATGCAGAGACAGAAGGCTCATGAGTTCAAGTCCAGCCTGGGCTACATAAAGAGACTCTTTAAATAAAAACAAGAAATGAGGGGAGAAAGAAAGAAAGAAAGAGAAGAGAGAGAAAGAAAGAAGAAAAGAAAGAAACAAAGAAGAAAAAAAGAAAGAAAGAAGAGAGAGATGGGGAAAGAAAAAAAAGAGAAGAGAAAAGAAAAGAAGGAAGGGGAAAGAGGAAGAAAGGAAAGAAGGAAGGAGAAAGGAAGAGAGGGAGGGAGGAAAGAAGACAATAAGAGAAGCCAAGAAACCACTTGGTGAAGAATAGCACCCTAGACCTTCAGGGACATCTTCAAGTGACAGCAGAGCCTGCACTTATGACACCAGGAACCGTCCTGACGATAGTGGGTCAGCCTTGCATGTTAGGACTGCAGCTGAATCTCTCTGTGCAGCAGGCCACGATGGCCTTTGCTGTCCCTCACCAATTCTTCATGAGAACAAATGCCAAGCAATGAGTCACGATTACTGTCTGGAGGATGGCCATACTGCTAGCATTCCAAGTCATTCATATGTCTCAGCTGCTTCCTGGCACTGGCCGTGAGAAAATACAATGAGAGAGTCCTTACTAGCAGGTTAGCCATTGCTCCAGGTCCCAGTCCATTCTCTCTGTCACTACGGAACGACAGGGACCATGTGCATTATTCACAGGATTCCCTCCTGTGAAGAGAGTTAGGAGTCAGGCCCAGCGGTGGAGCTGGGATTATGACTATGGATTAAAGACTGGAGAGATGGCTCAGAAGTTAAGGCTCTTGCCTGCAAAACCTAACAACCCTGGTTCATTTAATTCCTCGCTACTCACGTAAAGCCAGATACACAAAGTGGTACATGCATCTGGAGTGGCTAGAGGCCCTGGTGTGCCCATTCTTTCTATCTCTCTCTGATCGCAAACAAATAAATACAGTATTTTTAAGACTGTCAATGCATGCACTATGTATGCAGAAGACCGAATGTCCATGTGTGCATTTGTCTCATGTCTCTTTGTGTTCCTATGTATGAGAGCACATACATGCTTATGCATGCACACACGTGTGTGCATGTATGTGTGTGTGTGTGTGCACAAGTGCGTGTGTGTACCTGTGCAAATGTTTGGGAGTTTGACTAGTTTGCTTGACCTGCTAATGTGAGTGACCAATCAGTGTTTGAGAGCAGCACACACAGGTCAAGTTATTCACATTGTGGTCACTGTAGCCCATAGAGGTTGCTGACATTGAACTAAGTCAAGGCTACAATCAGGTTCTTGCGGTTGCTCACTGAATCCATCAAGAAAGAAACAAAGAGTCTAGGTGCTGCCTCCAAGCAGGACTGTTATCTGCCAGCAGAGCGGAAGGTGTTTCCCGCCTGCAGGAATCGGGGAGTCCTCTCCTTCCTCATCCCTGGTTCTCCTGCAGCTCCAGGATTCACTCTTCCACTCTTCCTCCTCTCCTATCCACCAATCACAAACCCACTTTCTGTCTTTGTATATTTGCTTCTTCTGGACATTTGCATGAATGGAGAAGTGCCTTGGGTGGTCCTTTGTGATTAGCTTCTTTCATTTGGGATGTTTTCAGAGTTCATTCCTGTCTATGGCCACACCAACCTGAACATTCCGACCTCGCCAGAATGTATTATGTCTCGTCACCAAGCAGGTTTCCATCATGTGAATAACGCACCTCTCATTTGTCCATTCACCTGTTGATTGTAATTTGGGTTGTTTCTATCCACTTTTTGGCTATCAGGAGTAATGGCGCGACAAACATTTGTTTCCAAGTTTTCTGTGGTAATATGCTCTCATTTCTCTTGGGTGTATACGAGACATGGAATTTCTGGATCACATAGGAACTCTATGATTAATTCGCTGCAGAACTATCAAACTGTTTTCCAACGTGGCTGTACCATTTGACACTCCCACCAGCAACCATCCTAATGAGTGTGAAGTGATATCTCCGTGTGGTTTTAATTTGAATTTCTCAGATAGCAAATGATTGCTGGCATGAAAGGGAGCTGTGGATTAATGGGGAAGAAAAAGGAGCCTAGTGTGAAGGGGTGAAAGAGAAGATAATTGGGGAATAAGATCAAAATACATTACATACATGTATAAAATGTCAAAAATGGAAAGAATACATTTTAAAGTATTTTTTTAATCCTAAACAGGTTTGATGGCTCAGTTCTATTGTCCACTTGAGCAGATTAGGAATGAGACACAGCTCTTGGACAGGTCTGTGAGGGTATTTCCAGGGAGGATTAACTAAGGAGGGAAGTTCTTCCTTCTGAGTGGGTGGCCCTTCATTGGTGGCCTATATATACACGGAAGCTCCGAGAGAACACAGTTTTTGGCCTGGCTTACCATGCTACTTGATCATGTGTGCATCTGCCCTGTTTTGTCTGTTTTGTCTTTTGTGGATATTTGAGCCCATTTTCCTCAGTCTCCAGAGTGGACTGAAGATGAGCAGCTCTCTAGGAATTCCCCAGACCTTCAGAGCCAAGTTGAGACATCCAGCCTTGTGGACTGAGCAGCTAATGGGCTCTCAAACTCTCCAACCTGCAGACAGCTCATATTCCATAAACTAACCCAGTAAATCCATTTTGTAATACAGATTCTGTTCCTCTAGAGAACCCTGACGAATACAGCATGCTTGCTCTGACACTTCCCGCCTTTTTCTCAACGAATTTCCTTTGCTTCACTCACTTATCATCAGCGTGTGTAATTGTTTGTGGTTGTGAGACAAAGCACTCTGCAGTGTGAAACCTGCCACAAATCTACCGGTTGTCTCTTCACTTTCCTGATGGTGTCTTATGAGGCATAAAGTTTTCATTTTGATGAAGTCGAATTTATTTCTTTCCCCTCTGTCGTTTATGACTTTTGTGTCATATCTGAGCAAACCAAAATGTACATGGCAAACATTATTCCTCTGCATTCTTCTAGAAGTTTCATAGCTTGGACTCCTCCATTTAGGTCTTTGCTGCAACGAACCTTTACTGAACAGCTACTGTGTGCAGGGATACTACAGTGGATGCAGCAGATGGCCAGGCTGACCTTGAAGAGCTGACCTTGCAGTAGAGGAAACAGACAATGACCACGAAAACAAGTGAATGAGATAATTTGAACTGGTGCGTGGAGAATGGAGGAAGGGAGTCACATAGTATATTGAGGAAGCTGGGTAATTTCATGTATTTGGAGTCATGGAACAAGTGTCAGTGGTGTTTGGAGGACCCAAGGTCACAGGGGATTGCTTAAGGGACTTTCTATATCTACCTGGTCTATTAGTTGTAATTGCTTATTAATTTCATGTGTAGTTAGTATGATTTTGGCAACTGCTATTATTGTTGTTTATAACACCATGATTATTTATCTTGCTTTACTGTGGGACAAAATCACTCCCAGGCCCAGGCCCAGGCCCAGGGCAGACATGGTCAACCCAGCTGTGTTCTCATCCGAAGCCTCCTGATGTCCTCAGAACCCTTCTCTGGGTGATTACTACTAATCCACCGAAGCTCTCGTGAAAGCTAAGACCCATTTTTCTTCTCTGACTAGCTCTTTCCTACCAACAATAATTTGAAGGAAAATTTTAAAATTTTTTGAGATATTTTATTTATTCATTTTCAAGCAGAGATACAGAGAGAGACAGAGACAGAGACAGAGAGAGCACACCAGGGCTGCCACCTTGTGGGTCTGGCTTATGTGGGTCCTGGGGAATTGAACCATGGGCCTTAGGCACTGGAGGTAAGTGTCTTAATGGATGAACCATCTCTCCAGCCCCCCAACAATAATTTGAAAAGCTCAAGAAGGAAAAGGCACCCACAGAATGCTCTCAGCTTCCGACCTGGTTTCCCCCTCCACTCCAAGGCTGACAGTCAGCAGGACTGAGGAACATGGTGCATTTCTTCATAGGAAGGTTAGCATTTCTATGCTAGAGTGATGGGTAACAGACAGCAGAGTGTGCTCTGACAGTACCTGGGCAGGCTCTTGTCCCTGAGATAATCCTCACTGTCCCTCAGAGGGGGATTTCTGCCTTCTGTGGGGATAAGATAGCATCTTAGCTAATCCATTTTCTTTGTTGTAACTTCTCACTTAATCTTCATTGTCTCCCAGCAGGTGCTTTTGTTGGGGTGCTACTGATCCAGGAGTATCCCAAGGGCCTCTGTAAGGCCGTAAGAAAAGGAGATAAGACTCAGAGAAACTCACAGCAACTCCTGTTTGGACACCAGATTGGCCGTCATTTACCTAACTTGGCTCCTAGGTTATTAGTTCATAGAGAAATCCCATCCCTTTGGTGGGGTGCTGTTGACTATTTTTCAGGACACTCGTCCCACCTCCAACAATGGAGAAACTGACAACCAACTTATAAAGCTGCCATACTAATTGTAATGCAGAATCCTCACAGAACTGTGATAGTAAAACAAGGGGTCTCAGGTGGGGTTCATGCTATGTAGACCACCTCTGACTCTCTGCAGGCAGAGGGAGAATCACTTAGCCTATGTTTGGAGCTAAAGAGCGCTACCAGCTGATGGAGACAGCACCCATTAAAAATCAGGAGCCCTGAGCATGTGTCTTGGAACAATTCATACCACCTTCTCAGAATCAATTTGATCTAAATGCTTTTTTAAAATAGCAGTGTTGGCTCCACTGGCCAATCTCCAAGGCTGCTGGAGGTCTAAGTTGGCTCTATTTTATTTCATTTTATTTTATTTTAGTTATTTGCAAGTGAAGAGAGAGAGAGAGAAAGAGGAGAGACACAGAATGGGCACAAGCCAGCGCTTCTTCCCACTGCAAATGAAGTCCAGATGCATGTGCCACTTTGTGCATGTTCACCTGGCTTTACATGGGTCCTGGGGAATCCAACCCAGTCTTCCAGGCCTTACAAGCAAGTGCTGTAACTGTTAAGCAATCTCTCCAGCCCTAAACTGGCTTCTAAGCTCAGGCACTCTGGTGCATCGGAGCCTGCTTGGCGGTGTGTGTTGGCTCTGGTGGGAAGTGAGAATGTTGTACCTCCAAATGAGTTGTAGATCTGATTGAACTTTCAATTGATTTAAGTGAAACCAAACTTAAAAGATAGCCCTTCAGGATGAGAGTTCCATGGCCAGCTGTGGTTAGCAGCATCTGGATGAGACGTGCAGTTATGAGACATCTTTATCATCCTGGAAGGTTCTGCTGACATGCTGGTGTAGATCGTGTGTCTCAGCTACTTTGGTTTTGCAAGGATTCCCTGAGATGAGGATGGCAATGCCACTAACAAGATCGGGGAAGGCCGTTTCTGCTCGGGCCGCCTTGGGACTGCTGCTCACACATCGAGTGTAATCTGCTCAGCAGTGTGTGGGAAAAAACACTGTTCTTCTCGGTTTCTAAATCGGAGAACTGGTTAGGGAAGCAAAGCAATTTTCCCCAAGTTATTTAGCTGGTAATGACCGTGGTGCATGGTGCCATGGCGGCTGGACAGTTGGACAGCTGGACAGCCTGCATGTCCCGATGGGGAGATAGGCTCTGAGAAGTTGCATTGAGGTCGGATAGAAAGACAGAAGACATTATGGGGACATGTGAAAGAAAAGGAGTCCCCTCGCCCAGGAGTCTGGCTGAAATCTCTCGTCAGGTAAAAAGCAAGAATTTCAGCACAATTGACATTTGCTCTAAAGGTTATTGACATGAAAATGGTATTTCTCTCATATAAAGTTGTGTTCATTAAAATGGCATTGAACCAGTATTTGGGTAAGGTATATGGCTCAGTGACTAGGTACTTGCTTGCCAGCCCAAAAGGTAGCACAAGTATCTGGTGTTTTACACACACACACACACACACACACACACACACACACACACACACACAAATAAGGCTCATTGGTAAGAGCTTATTTCTTTCCCCAGACATTTGTTGACAGTGAAGACATCCTACCTTCCTGCACTCTGGCTGTCAGATGCCCATCAGGAACCACTCTATGGTCTCATTTAGATTTCCTAGCAACCCTTTAAATTTATTTATTTATTTATTTTCAAGGGGAGAAAGAGAGAGAGAGAGATTGAAAATGGGCACACCAGGACCTCTAGCCACTGCAAACGAACTCCAGATGCATGTAAACTTCCACTTTGAGCTTTACATGGGTGCTGGGGAATTGAGCCCAGGGTTGTTAGGATTTGCAGGCAAGCACCTTAACTGCTGAGCCATCTCTCCAGCTCCCTAGCAACACTTTACAGGTCTAAAATGGAACATACGGCTATTGTAAAGGCAATGGAGGAAGACTGTTTCTTGGGGAAGCCCACACCCATGCTCTGGGGTCTGTCTTACTTTTCCTCTGACTGCCTCTCTTCCTCTTAACCCTCCAGTCTGAAATCTGTATTAAAATATCAATAAAGTCTAACTTTGCTTCACACTGTCTAGTCCTGAAATTCTTTTCTGCATTGAAGCCATGAATCCTGAGTTTGACAGAGTTATGAATCCTGAGTTTGCCAGAGCTGAGGTCCCTGAAGATTAGGGAACCCCCCTGGGCTGTTGAGGATAACAGTAGGGAGCTGTACATCTGTCCCTCTCACCACTGAAAACATAGATTAGGTCAGTCCCCCCAGCCCTGCAGTGGCTTATCACAGAGAGCCTCTCTCTAGGGCTTGAGAAGCAAGTCTGCACTCTTGGAGGAAGACTTCTGTCTGGGAAGTGACAGATCAGAAGAAAAGTCATGCTTTCTAAGTCACCCAGTAGATGCCTGAAACCTCAGATAGTTCTGAACCCTATCTGTCTGTATTCCCATGCATGTGTAGCTATAATAAAGTTAATGTTTAAATTAGGCACAAGAGAGTATTAAGTAATAAATGGAACAATTTAACAATTTAAGGAAAATATGTTATTTGCTGGTCAGAAGAAATTTGAGTCTTTGTTCTCAGGGATTTCAGGGATGAGTGTGTCACAGGGTCCATCTCCTCAAGGTTCCTGGCCCCACTGCATAGCCTAGGAATGAACAGTGGATCCGGTCACAGCCCTGGTCAGTCATGTCCTGCCTGAGTGGCCAACACTACTTGGAGATGCTTTTCTTTTTAATATAAGCTTTAAGAGATATCTACCATGGAGGATTTATGAGTTTCCAGGGTCCCCAGCTTTCCTGAATGTTTGTCCACAGTTTCAGTTACCTGTATGTAGTCTATAAGAATATAGAAAAACTACCATGTTTTCGTTGGGGTGTAGACAGATAGACACGGAGCTGATATAAACTTAGATACAGATAGACAGATGACAGACAGATAGAAAAGAGATTGTTAAGGTCTTAATTTCCAATGAAGGCTCAGTTATCAGCTGATGGGTATTTGGGAAGTGATTGGATCCTGAGGGTTCTGGTCTAATAAATGGATTCATAATATGGCACTATTGAAAGACAGTGGAAAGCAGGAGGTAGGGCCTAGTTTGAAGAAATTGGTCACTGAAGTCATGGCAGGAAATATATCCTGTCACAGACCCTTTCTCTCTTTCTCTGCTTCCTGGCTACCACGAGATGAGCAGTTTTCTCTACCACATATCTGCCCACAGTGATATTCTGCCTCTCCTCAGGCCCAAAGCAATGGAGCCAGGTGACCTGGACTTGAACCTTAAAATCATGAGCTAAAAGAAGTCTTAGTCCTTAAAGTTATCACAGCAATGACAACAAAACTAACACATATTTGTAGAATTGTTAAATTGTTCTATTTATTACTTATTACTCTCTTGTGCCTAATTGAAGCATTAACTTTATCATAGCTACACATGCATAGGAATACAGAGAGGGGTCAGGACTAGCTGAGGTTTCAGGCATCTACTGGGTGACATAGAAAGTACTCCCCATGGGTAAGGGGTGAGTGTGTGTGTGTGTGTGTGTGTGTGTGTGTGTGTGTGTGCACTTCTTACAGTGTTTGGGGGCTGTCTCACTAGATCCGAGAAATATACTGACCTCTGGCTGAAGCCGTGGTATAGCCGATGTCTGCCTGCAGAGGCCAGCATGAAGAGAACGTCAGGAAACCCTGGCCCTGGCCTCTTGCCACTTTCTCCTTGAGTCTTTCATATCAGTTTCATAAAAGTTTATGGTTGGGAAAGTTACTAGCTTGGAAGCAAGATTGTTCTCCACTTTCATGACAACTTCAATCGATTGGCAATGACTACCTGGAGTGTTAGGTGGCGAAGGAATCCAACAACACCAAAAACCCTTGATTGATTGTTCATGCCTGCCCAGGGTCCAGAAATGGGAAGTGACAACATCCCACAATAACAAGAAGTCAACAGTTGTGATGATCTAGATAGCCAGTAGAGTAAGTACAACAAAACTTTCCTAGTCGGGTCCTTGGGCATAGCATGTAAACACAGGTAAGAATGTTACCAGAGTCGTTAGGGTCAGAAGCCTGGGCCCTGACAGCCTAATAATAAGCTAGGTTGAGTCACCAGTCCCCAGTAGGCTGACGAAAGAAGCAAGTGATGGTGAAAAGCAGAGAAAGGAGCTGTATTCAACGTGACCACATTGCGAAGAGAAACAGAGGTCTAGTGACTCCCCAAATGCATCTGCAGGATCCTGACCGAGGGTTAGGTTTAAACAGAGGGCAAGAGCTGTGGTCAAGGTGTGGTCCTGCATGTCAGGGACCCATGCTTGTCACAGCCAGGTGGTCTGAGAAGCTGTGGAATCTGCAGCTAAGAGAAAAGCTCCCCCTCTCACTGGCAGCAAGGCTCACCCTTTTTCTTCTCCCAGTTCGAGACTCCTGGGGAAATTCCAATTTCTTAGGGTCAAGTGTCTTTTTATTCTTCATTCCTGCCAGGATAGTTACATGAAGGTGCTTTGCAAACTAAACAGGTAGATTCAGATCTTGTGCTCTGGAGGAGAATTGGGGCCTTCTTGCTCATGCCCTTGGCCCTTTCCTGTAATACCCACAGGCTTACCAGAAGCTGGGGGGGGTGCAGTCATGTGGCTCCTGGGCAAGTGCAAATTTATGCCTGTGCTCTGTGCTCCCAGTCCTGTCCATCCATCTGGGTGAAACATACCAAAGGGTTTTTGGAGGTCTAGGGAGTGGTATGAGCACAGTCCTGGTACCTGCTTCTCCAAGTACCTGGAATAGGTGGGCCTTGGACTTGAACTTCAGGGAAGGAAAGAAATCTAGTTTTCTTACCACCATGGCTTTTGGTACTCAGAATTCCCATGCTTTAAGGACCACAGAGTCGGTGCTTGGTATATGTAGCAGGTGACCCCAGGAAGTACTATTAAGAGACATGGGACTCAGGGGCAGAGGAATGTCATTTGGGGGACATTCATGAATACCAATATACTTGATCTTATGAAGCTACTGCTGATTAGCTGTGTGCCTGAGGAAAGGTACCTGGGACAGAGCCTCTCTGTCCTCACCTGCAGAATGGGTGATGGTGGCATCAGCCAACTTAATGGGCACTTCTCTTACCAACCATGCTCTTCATACTTCCTGTTGCAGTCAGTTTCCTGCTGGCACAATGAACCTGACCAAAAGCAGCTTGTGAGAGAAATGGGTTTATTTTGGCTCATAAACTCAAGGGGAAGCTCCAAGATGGCAGAGAAAACCATGACATGAGCAGAGTGTGGACAACAGCCAGAGAGTGTGCCAAACACTGGCAAGGGGAAGCTGGCTCTAACACCCATAAGCCCGTCCCCAACAACACATCTCCAACAAGGTTCCGATTCCAAAATTGCCATCAGCTAGGGATCAAGCATTCAGAACACAAGTTTATAAGGGACACCTGAATCAGACCACCATACTTCCCTTGTATGAACAAACGAACCCCACTGGTGCGATAAACATGAAGCCTTACTTCATGAGACACAGAAACCAGGATGCCATTTAGCCCTGGGATTTGAACCCAGGGGACTGAATTCCAAGGCCTGTCCCTTTAACCTACCAAGCCAGCCTCTCTCCCTACATAAGTACATATCCCTTGCTTACTAAGTGGTTTTGACAATCATTCATTCACTCCCTCCCTAAGAACCCTTACGGGCCTCCAGTTCCTAACACAGAAACAGATCAGAAGCCAAAGTCAAGTGTAGAAGGGAAGGACTGAGTCCCCAGCTCCAAGGGAAGACTAAATTGCTGAGCTGCTTTGGGGTGAGACCATGCCTCTCCCATTGTCCCCCATCCCTAATCCCTTGGCACTGACCCTGCCTTTGTACCCGGAACTAGAGTCTGGAGCTTAGGCCATACTTTGACGTGTGCAGCCTGCACACCTCTCCAGTGACAACAGCCTGTGGCTGACAGCATGTTTACAAGGCAGCCCGGAGCAGGGGAGATAGAGATGGTTGTAGAGGCTCCCTAGGGACCCAGAAAAGCAATGGATGTAGGGAGAGGGAGGAGGGGACCCCAAAGGCAGGGCAAAGAATTACTAAGGTGACAGTGAACTGCCTTGTGTGGGTGGCTACAGAATGGAGCATTACCTCCTGGAGCCTCATTTTGTTCTGTAAGTGAAGTTTGTCTCTCTGCCTCCCCGCCCCTCCAAGATGCCAGCAAGAAGTCCCCCAAAATGGGAGAAAGGAGAAAAGGATATAGAAAGTTCACAGAGAGGGCTATGGAGTCCTTCCTGACCAAAGGCACTGCTTGGAAGGAGGAAGAAGGCCCTAGACAGAAAGGGAGGACCAGGGACCTCACCATGGGGAAGGCCTTGCAATGTCCACGGTCCTGCCCTCCTGTATTTTCTGTTCTCTCCACTCTCAGGAGCATTCCCCAAAGCTCCTGGGGAACTACTCTCTACCTCTGAGGGGGACACTGCCCTCCTAGAGTTCAGATCCTCTGTCTTTTGGGTAGGCATGGCCTTGGAAGGCCTCTGGGAGTGACCCCAGGGGCAGGAAGGGAACAGCAGGAAAGCACGGGGCCTGATGGGACCGTCTAGGTTTCTCCTTCGCTGGCCCGAGGACCTTCTCAAAATGTGGAAAACTTATTCCTGCTCCAGGACCTTGGCACCTGCCCCTTCACCCTGCAACTGGAATGTTTATCCCTAGATCTCCATAGGCCTCTGCTCACATGCTGTCTCTGAGAAGGGCCTGACTCTGGCCATGCCATTCTGTTTTGTTTTATTTATTTTATCTTCACAGCATTTACCCCAAAGACATTCATTTCTACACCCACTCCCTATGTGCCACCCCTCAACCCCTTCCCTGAGCTCGACCCTCATTGCCAGCAGGGGCCTTATTTACTGGCTCGCTGCTGGTACATAATAGGTGTTCAGAACAGATTCATGAAATACATACGAGGGCCTCCACACGCCTCTGCATCTTGTACATCTGTTTGGAGTCGCAGTTAGACCCAGATGTGTTATTTTCCCTTGTTAATTACTGCAGAGTAATTATAGTGAGAAGTGTAAGTAAAGCATGCATTAATAGGGAAAGAAACCGATCCCATGCTGGCTCACTCACAGGACACCGAAGCAGAGCCCAGTTTCCCCTCAGCAGCTAGAATTCAAGAGAAGCAAGCCTGCGTCCTGACCTGCCTGTCTTTCCATGCTTTTCTGGAAGGTCCCCCTCCCCTGGCCCATACCTTCCTCCTAGAGGAGGTAGAGGATTGGGGGGAGCCTGGACCCTTCTAGGTTGACATTTGGACTCTGTGTGTCCCTGAAGGACAGAGAGGCATTGAGTAGATGACTTAACTTCTTTGAGCCTCAGTTTCTCCACCTTAAACTGAGGATAGTCATGCTCCTGCGGGGGCTGTGGACCCCACAAGAGATGCCATGTGTAGTGTCCCAAATGGATTCTCTCTCCCTTCTCAGTGTGGAAGAAAAAGACATGCTGTGCCCACCTCGGGCCCTGCAAGGACTCTCCTCTTCTGGAGAAGCACACAAGCTCATTGGTTCATTCCCTCTGCTCTGAAAAATCAGGTGGATTTTGACAAGGCTGGTGACAAATGTCTTTAATATGGCTGTTTCAGACTCAGTTTTGAAAGGAGGTGTTGCCGGCAGAGCAGGAATGCCACATCTTCATGAGGGGGGACAGGAAGGCTGTTGGCATCCTGTGTGCATGCGTGTGTGTGTGCGTGTGTGTGTGTGTGTGTGTGTGTGTGTGTGTGTGTGTGTGTGTGTGTGTGTGTACACACACAATGCTAGGTGTGTCCACTCGGTCAGAGAAAACCATAATTGCCCTTGTGGGTGGAAGCCCTGGGAGGACCGGCTTTGTGAGGCTCAGATGACACAGGGGAGGAGAAAGAGGCCACCGTAAAGTGCTGGGGAGGTGCGGTCATGGCTCATATTCCAGAACCCACTTACTGGTCATTCTCATCTGGCCAGGAATGATCTCCAGCTTCAGTTTGCTTCCCAATGACCCTGAGATGCCCTCTTGTGGGCATCAATGGAAGCTGCAGGATTTCAGGTTTGTCCTTTTTCATTAAAAATAATAATTGTGAGAGCCGTGGTGGGGGAGACTATGCAAAGGCATGGCACCCCTCAGTAACAACATACTAGGGCCAGGAGAACCTGGCTGAATACTAGGCTATCCATGGTCCCCTGTCACAAGGACTGATCCAGATGACCCATGGAGGAGGATATCCAGCTGATTGGGGATGGGGGAGGGGGACATTGGGGAATTGGGGATAACAACTCATTGTTGGCCCACTAAATAATGTAACTCATTATGTACAATAAATATATATTAAAAACAACATTAAAAATAATAATAATAATAACACTCTTGGGGCTGGGAAGATGGCTCAGCAGTTTGGGGGTGCTTGCTTACAAGGACTGAGGGCCCAGGATTCAGAATCTGAAGTTCATTTGTGGTGGCAAGAGACATGCCCACCCCTCCCTCTGCAAATAAATAGATAGTATTTTTTCAAAGTATTCTCAAATTCTGTGCCACAGTTCCTATCAATTGATACTGCCAACCAACCACGTTTCTGTTTTCTAAAAGCATAGAAATAAGATGCAGTCTTTTGATGTGCCTACCTTTAAAGATCCAACCTTTAATTTTGTTTGTTTAAAAATCATTATACAAGGCCAGGCGTGGTGGCGCACGCCTTTAATCCCAGCACTTGGGAGGCAGAGGTAGTAGAATCGCCATGAGTTCAAGGCCACCCTGAGACTACATAGTGAATTCCAGGTCAGCCTGGGCTAGAGTGAGACTCTACCTCGAAACCCCCCCCCCAAAAAAAAATCATTATACAATTTTTTTTTCAAGGCAGCATCTCACTCCAGCCCAGGCTAACCTGGAACTTACTCTGTAGTTCCAGGCTGGCCTCAAACTCACAGCAAACCTCCTACCACAGCCTCCCAAGTGCTGGAATTAAAGGCATTCAATACAACACCTGGCTTCAGAGTTTTGAAAATACTGAAAAGCACAGGCTAAAAATCGAGACCCTAAATAAAAGGGCTGGAGAGATTGCTCAGTGGTTAAGGCATTTGCCTGCAAAGCCTAAAGACCCAGGTCCAGTTCCCTGAGCCCATGTAACGCCACATGCACAAAGTGGCCCATGTATCTGCAGTTCATTTGCAGCAGCTAGATGCCCTGGTGTGCCCATTCTCTCTCTCCCTGCAAATAAATAAAATAAGATAAAAGTAAGGCCAAAGGGTAAGCTCTCACAAGCTGTTCTGCAGCCAGCAAGAGAAGGGAGTGGTCTAGGGTCTCAGCAGATCTCTAGGCATTGAGAGAGGGAGTTGAAGCAACTCTGAAAGACACTTGGCCCACTGGAGCTCAACTCTGAGCTGGCAAAAGAGGGTGGGTACCTGGGCTGGGTACCGAGTGAGCTCCAGCTAGGGTTCCCAACACCGCAGACAATTCCTCACGCTCTCTCCACATCCACATCCTGGATCCTAGAGACTCAGAAGTGACTTAAACATGGTCCCTGTTGGAGGAGGTGTGCTGCTGGGGGCAGGCCTTGCTTACCACACTCAGTGAGCTCACTCTCTACTTCCTCCCTGCTGCTGTGAAGATGTGATGCCAGGTGTCTGCTCCTGTCATGCTTTCCCCCCATGATGAAGCTTCCCCTCAAAACTGTGAGCCAAAGCAGGGTGTGGTGGCACACACCTTTAATCCCAGCACTCGGGAGGCAGAGGTAGGAGGATCACTGTGAGTTCGAGGCCATCCTGAGACTATGTAGTGAATTCCAGGTCAGCTTGGGCTAGAGCGAGACCCTACCTCAAAAAAGAAAACCTATAAGCCAGAAATAAAACCTTTCCTTCCATATGCTGCTTCTTGTCAGGTGTTCTGTCCCAGCGATGAGAAGGTAACT
The DNA here is from genome assembly GCA_004024765.1 of Zapus hudsonius. Lineage (NCBI taxonomy): Eukaryota > Metazoa > Chordata > Mammalia > Rodentia > Dipodidae > Zapus > Zapus hudsonius. Next base: position 181,544 of record PVHP010000073.1, read on the forward strand.
GCTGTACGTGGTAATGTACTCACCTCATCAAACGGCGGCAAGCACAGATGAGGCGCATATATTAGACACAGAGTAGAGGCCGACTCTACATAGCTTCTCTCCAGCTATACTCAGTCATCTCTCTCTCTTCAGACTCTAGAGACTGAAGTTGAACATGAACCCCTGTGAAAGTCTGGATGCCTGCTGGGAAGATCACTTCTTTTATGTAGTCTGTGTTTGAAAGGCTTTAGAATCATCCGGCCCAACCACCTGACTTGAGAGGACAGTGGAAGCACAGAAGGGAGGACACTGACCCACGGTCACACAACAGATCTGCAGACACTCCAGGCAGACAGACCTCCTGCACTTGAACCCAAGACTCCAAAACTGTCTGGGCAAAGTTAGTTCATGATTCTATACCCTCTAGGCCTAGTCTGTAAAGTGGGCACAGTCACACCCTCCTTCCTAAGGTGACTCCTATTTCAGTGCTCAATCAACTGAACTGTAGCTCAAACTTTTAGGAAGACAATTCGTTCTGAATCTGCACATATTGCACCCAAAATCCCAGAGTCAGCATTTGGCTCACATACTTCCCCAATGCACAGGCCTCTTGGTGGAAACCTTGAATACAGGGAAGCAAGCTCCTACTCCAGGGAGCAGAGGAGCAAATGATAATCAAAGAGCAATGGTATTAGCCAGCTGAACCTTAACCCCATCAACTCCATGAAGATGGCGTCCTAGGCTGCTTCTCACTTGCAGTCCACCGCCTCTCTGCATATCAGAGATGAATGATCCAATCTGAGGTCAAGCACAAAATGCCAACAATGGCGTCGAAACATAAGATGAAATAAAAATAAAAAGAAACAAGCATCCGAATGACTTAGCATGGGGCGGTGATTTGCTGCTAATGGTGGCCACGCCTCCACACTTCCTCTTTTCTTTCAAAAATAGCTGGATACTCAAAAGCCTTTCTGGGGTCACCCAAATGGGAGCAAAATCCCTGGAGGGTGATTGCAAACTCCGGGTTACTGGTTTTTCGTTTGCTATCACAATGGAAAATCACCAAGGCCACTTGCAGAATAATGGTTTTTCTGTACACTCATGTAAACAAAAGAACATACAATTTTCCTTTTCTCCCCAGGAGAGTGTTTTCTTTTTTTTTTTTTTCCCCGTTTAGGGAAAATGCTCAGATCACTTAGGGCATTGTGGAAATGTCCTGAAATCACAGGCACGATATTGAGAAAATGTAAAGAAATTTTGAGAAAAGAAGGAACCAGTTGAATGGAGCCAGGTTTGTGGTAAGGCCTGTTGTTTTATTTCATGATAAGGTTTAGATGGTTTTAGGAAGCAAGCACCACTGGAAAGGAGAAATGGAAAATTCCAGAAAGGGAATGATGCCAGGTCCTGGCAGAGGTCAGAAGTACCCATTTGGGGCTGATCAGGCCTGTTTTCTAGCTCTGTAATTGCTCATGACTTGATAACGGGGCAGAGTGGTGGTCACACTCAACGCAGTTCAGACACACTTGGGTCCAACATGGCGTCAGGTGAGCTCTGACCCCTTCCTGAACTTGGATCTCCTGAGCACAAAATGCGATGTTTCTTGTTGAGGTGATCTTGGAAGCATCTATAACCAGCCAAGATACATGGTGAGTGTTACTTTTTCACCTGACCACTGTCAACCATCTCTATCACCTGGAGTGGCATTTGACCCCCTCTTTAAAAAATTGGGGGGACCTTAGGACTGGAATCTATATTCCTACTCCATAGTGAAAGAGTTTTTCGCCCCCCTGAAGACAGACCACTTCTTTGTTAAGATTCCAGGATCCAGGAGGCTGGACCTGGTTCTGCAGACCTATCATCCTAGCTACTCAGGAGACAGAAGCGTGAGGATTCCTGGGGTCCAGCCCTGGCCTGGGATATAGGGTGCATTTCCAGGGTAGCATGGGCAACATCATATCCAAAAGTAAAACAAAGCCAGGTGTGTTGGTGCATGCCTTTAATTCCAGAGGTAGGAGATTCACCATGAGTTTGAGGCCAGCCTGAGACTACACAGTGAATTCCATGTCAGCCTGTGCTAGAGTGAGACCCTACCTCAAAATCTCCTCCCTCTCCCAGAAAAAAAGTAAAATAAAAAGACATCTGAGGCTATAACTCAGTTTTAGGGTATTTGCCTAGCATGCATGAGGCCCTGGGCTCCATCCCCAGTACCATAAACACACCAAAAATTAAAAACAGAGTCACGCATATGGGGAGACTGTGAGACCCAGGTTCAAGTTGCCACTCCATCAAGTGATATTACCAAGTCATGAGCCCAGGCCAATGCTTTGCTCTCCACCTCAGTTCCTACTCTGTGTTTCAATGCCTCAGCCCTGGGCACTGCAAGCTTTTTGCACAGTCTGAACACCCAACATAGTCCTGCTTCAGGAAGGACAGGAGACTTCAGAGCACCCTGGAAGGTGCCAGGGGGATGTTAACCCCACAGCTAGCCTGAGCAAAAAAGCAGGCAACTTCCCTTTACAGGAATGCAGGTCACACTTCTATAAGTGACTTTCCCCCTTAAAGCCTCAGATTGCTTCCCTGTCCTATTCTGCCTCTTTCCCCAGGGGACAAGTGCTCCTCTGGGCTTGGGAGAGGTCACAAAACATTCACCAAAAGGTCAAAGGTGTGGCAGTGTGACGTCTCAGCAGGGCATCTGGTGGCCAGCAGGGATCACGGGAGTTAGTAGCTTTTATCAGAAGATCTGGGTTCATGACAGCCTCCCAAGTCTGAGGGGTCAGGTGAAGCCCTGTGCTGTGAGTCTGGAGAGAGACCTTGATCCCAGTACCAGCTCCATCGGATAACTTTGACTATGACCTGCATATGCCCATCTACACAAAAGGAAGTTGGACAGTTAATGCAAGTCAGAGTTCATTTCACACAAGAGTTCCTGGAGTTCGGTAGGGATAGAAAACATGGCAAGCCATACCTACTTTGAATGGTGCCAAATAGGATATCGTTGGGATATCGGAAACTCTGAGAAATCCCACGGAAGAGAAGACAACCTTTCTACTAGACTCAAACTCCAAGCAGGGACTTCTGTCCGGTTCGTTCATGGATGTACTCACAGCATCACTCAGGAGGAGCCTGGCCACCCCTTCTGCCCTGGTGGATGGCTAGGGTGCAGTGTGGAGCCCTGAAGAAGGAGGCAGCTCTGTGAGCCCTCACCTGGCTCTGCAGGCTCTCCCACTCCGCAACAAAAGCCTCCAACTCTCCCTAAGGTTTGCTGGGCCAGTGCTGCCCAGGATGGATCAGCACCCAGCCCTGGGAGTGGACCCAGCATGGCTCACACCCACCCACTGTCCTCAATTTTGACCTGATTAAAATCTTGAGTGAGGGCTGGAGAGATGGCTCAGCCATTAAGGCACTTGCCTCCAGTGCCTAAGGCTCCCGGTTCAATTCCCCAGGACCCACATAAGCCAGACCCACAAGGTGGTGGTCCTAGTACATTCTCTCTCTCTCTCTCTCTCTCTCTCTCTCTCTCTCTCTCTCTCTCTCTCTCTCTCTGCTTGAAAATGAATAAATAAAATATTTTTTAAAAAATCTTGGTTGAGAGGGGACAATTTGGAAAGGCAAGAGAGTTGAAAGACAAAGCAAATATCTGGGGAAAAATTCAAATTTTTCCCAACAGGAAGGTTGGATTGCCACCAGTCATTAACACACAGCCATGACAGATTGGGGGGGGGGGATGAAATCAGGCTTGAGAGGCCACCGCTGAGCTGGCCCTACAGCTCCCCTCAGACAGCTCCTGTGGAGCTGCCCTAAAACCTCACCTTACTGTGAGGAGGGCACTGGCATTTTGGAGCACCCGAAGCCCCTGGGTCTAGGCTGAGAGAAGAGGCCCTCTATCTCCTGGGAAACAGCAGCAGGATGTAACACTATTTGTTAGTTTTTATTGTTCACATCGATGTCGTTGGAACCCACCTGGCAGGGCTTCTATGCCCGCTGTCATAAGGGGAGGGTGGCCTGAGAGGAGACGCCGTGGAAGAAGCATCCATTTGTCCTCCTCTAACCGCCCTGACAAGGTCACCCATGTGTGCAAATCAAGAGCATGAATGGCTGATCCTGGAACCACAGAAAAGACAATTGCCATGGAGATGGACCAGTGGGGCTGAGGTCCCCCTCCCAGCCTGCAGCCTGCAGCCTCCTGCCTCGCTCATCGCCTCTGATGGGTCTCAGGAAGTCTGGGGATTAGCTAGAGATTCAGACCTCAACGCTGTGGCCAGTGTGTGTGTCATGCTTCAGACTTGCTGTCCCCACCAAGAGATCTTATGCACCCACAGAAGGCATTTGGGGTTTGGGGAGATGGTACACCTTCCTAGAAATCCATCTGTCCCTCCCAGAATGATGTAGGATGCACAACTCCCTCCCCAGGAATACAAAATCACTAGGTCACTGGTTTATTGCTCATTTAGTGACTCATCTGTTCTGCAGCCATTTATGAGCACTGTGGACTAGCCAGGGCCGGGGGATCCAAGGAGATAGCATAAGGGTGCCCATGGGACTAAAGAAGCAGGTAGAGCTGTGATGAAAGTTGTAGAAGGTGAGCACATCTGCCCTGTAAGAACGCAGGGTTCTCAGGGGATCAGACCCTAGGGAAAGCCCCCAGGATGAGAAGAGGAGGAGAAGGGCATTTTGGGCTGAGCAAACCACATGTGCAACAGCCCTTGGGCAGGCGTTCTAAGGGAGGTGCTTTTTCAGCTGAACTGTAGGCTCAAGGTGGGCGACAAGGTAGGACAGGGACGATTCTTGGAGAGGCTCATTCATGGGAGCTCTTTTATGTTTTCTGAAGAGAACAGAGAGCTATGAAAGCATTTCTGAAAATGAGACACCATCTGACTCACTTTTCCCAGGATGGATGGGTTACAGGGAGCAAGCACGTGCTAGAGACCCCAGGACTGACATATATATATATATATTGATTTGCCATTTCAGGGTGTTCAGCTACATTGAAATGGATCACAAAATGTCAACTGTAAAGGGTGAAGGTGCATTGCATGCATTACAGAACAGTCTGGAGGCACCTACAGTGGCCCAAGAGGAAATAGATTAGCCAAGAGGGCACCTGGAACACCCCCAAAATGTCAAAAGCAGGACACCATGCACATTTGGTTTTACTCAGGCAACCGCCCAGTGGAGGTGATTGTGGCTGTCCAGCTGTCCTGTTCCAAGGACAGCTCAGGGACCCAGCTCCTTCCAACAGGAGCCTCCACCCAGAGAACACGGAGGAGGCTTGGGAAGGGGGTCTGCACTGAGCAAGCTTGGGCTGCGTGCCACTCACAGGGACATTCTGTTAGCCAGAACTCAGGGCTCAGCAGCTTCTAACCGCAGTGGCTGGGAATGTGGCTGACTGAGCCTGGGAGCAGCCAGGAGATGATTTGCATGGAAGCAAAGCCTGTCTGTGCCACTAAGGACTTCTAACTGGGAAACTGAGGCCTGGAGAAGAGAAGTTATTTGCCTGATGCCATCAGCTGCTTGGTGACAAAGAAAGAGAACATACTCCTAGAACTCACATTCTCAGACCCCATCACTCCCCACTTTTCTGTAGGTGGTGGTGGGGTCATGCTGGTCTGGAAAGAAATAGAAAATTAATCCAGCCAGTTTCCACCTGGGCCAGTTGTTTGCAACTGGGAGAAAGATAGTTGGCAGATACATGATGTTCTGGTCTGTATCTGTGGTCCCCTGTTTTCCAGACAGAAGGAGGTTACTCCAGGCCTGGGAGGAAAGATGACACCTGGTCCCTGAGGAGCAGGCTGTGAGTGGAGCCTCTGAATCAGTTAACTTCTGGATTACTGGGACCAGGATAGCTGACAGAAACAACCTGAGGGGCAAAGACTGATCTGGGCTCCTGGTTGCAGAGGGCTGTGCAGTCTGTCATGGCAGGGAAGGCACAGTGGACCAGTTCATGGCAGCAGGAGTGTGTCACAAAAGTTGTTCACATCATGGTAGACCAGGAAACAGAGGCAGGTAGGAACCAAAGGTGGGTTATAACCTTCAAAGGCCTGCTTCTAGGGACCTCCTTCTGACAGCCAGGCCCCACCTTGCAACTTTATAAAATTTCCCAAGACAGCACTACCAGCTAGGAACCAAGTGCTTAAAACGTGAACCTATGAGAGACAGTTCACATTCAAACCCTAGAAGCTCTCAAAAGTGGGCAGAATTTCTTCTTTTGTTTCCTTTTTATTATTTTTTAATTTGGGTCAGACAGGCAAAGGAGGGTCTCTTAGCTCCCAGGACATTCCCACTGCCGTACCATCCAAGACCCTCTTCCGTCTTCTTGAACTTTTTTATCCTTTATTCCAATTACATTCCCCTCACTAATTCTTTGATATGTGTCCCTAAACATGCATGAAGCCTTGCAAAACACATGCCATTCTGCTTAAACATGTTTTTAATTAACCTGACTAATTCTAGGCTAGAGCTCTGTCTTTTTTTTCCCATTAGGTTAAGCCTTTATTTCATTTGATATAACATCAGCCTTTCTGTTTACAACAATAGATTTCTTAAAATCTATTTCATACTCATATATGTTTTCCCTCTGGGTAAAACTTTTCTTTGATAGAGAACTTATTCTAATAGATAAAAAATGGGCCTAAGTATCCAAAAGTTCATTGTGCTCATGAAATGAACAGTTGACAATAATAAATGACCCAGATTAATCAAAGCTTTTAGCTTTTTCAGTTTGACATACTTTTATTAGTTCTTCTAAATCTAAGAGCTTCATCTGTATCTAGTAAAAAAAATTATGAGCCTTCTATATTGTATAAAGAATGTTTAAACCTGACAACTAAAAACTTCAAAATTTGTTAATTTCTTAAATTCCTTCATGTTTAAATAATTTAGAATTGCCCGAGATATTTCAAAGGCTGTTTCAATACTAGTTGCTTATACTTCCTACCATACCTAAACCAAATCTTCATCTTCCCAGAATTTTCAATTAGCTCTTCTTATCAAGTTAGGATAAGCCTTCTTCCTTACTTCTACAGACATCAGTCCTTGTCTCCTTACCTACCACCTATGTTAGTTACTGTTTTCATCCTTTGAGATAATACTTGCATGATGTGTCACCTGTAAGTGTCATGTCACAGAAAAAAATCATATTTAGATATATAATGACTGGACCCTAATGGCTGGATCCAGGACCTTCTTTCCTAATGGTTCTGTTTAGCTCCTGAAAAGTCGCCTCCCTGCCTTGATTCTTGTTCTTATGCTGCTCAGAACCAAGAGGTATTCAGTGTACATCATAGTTGCTTCTAACTGTATGCATACTCCAGAGTGAGACTATACCATAGTTTCTCATGCATTTCCCCAGTGAGGGACACCTGAGTGGCCTCCAGACCTCTGATCTCCCTCTGTAGTAACTTTACCAGGGTCCCTTCATCCTGTACGGAACACCTCTGGGATGATGTCCAGAAGGGGTTTTGTAATGTCATAGATAGATCCTGAACTCCCGTCCCTGTAGCCAAATGGCCAGGACCCTAGAGTCCCATTGGTGCCCTAGGAAAACTAGCAAGAATGGTCTCTCCAGTTAAACCATGCCCCCCACCCCGCTTTGGCCTGTTGGTGGTGACTGGTATGGGTTCAGAGGGAGCCCCTTCTTCCAGACACATCCAGGCACAGATGCTCATAAGCATTCAGCACTCCTAAGCATGGCTCCCAGCTACAGGGTATTATCACCAGAGTTGCTGTTTTCTGGCATCCTGGGGTCTGTTACCTTCCTTATAGCAGCTGCCATTGGGTTAGAAAGGAGGTACTGGGGTCTCATTTGCATGTCTTGGATTTGCTGTGTATGTGTGTGAGTACAGGTGTACCTGTGCCATGGCAGGGATGTGTGGAGGTCAGAAGGCAGGTTCAGGTGTGTCCTTCCTTGCCTTCCACCTTGCTTGAGGCAGGTCTCTTGTTCACCACTGCGTTCACCATACTGGCTGGCCCACCAGCTTCTGGAGGATTCTCTTGTCTCCACCTCCCATCTCATCATTGGTTCACTGGATTACAGATGCCTGCTGTAGCCTTTGACCTTACATGGGTTCTTGGATCTGAACTCAGCTATTTGTGTGGCAAGGGCTTGTTCCACTGAACCATCTCTCTGGCCCCAAGCCTTGGATTTTTTGTCTCTTCCATTTGGTCTGCTCCCTCCTGCCCCTCATCATTTGTATGGAGTGTCTGCTGTTGGTTTGCAGGAGGCCTTGGTGTGATTCAGACACTCTCTCCCTCACACATGCACCATCTTCCCAGCCTGCCCCTGGCTGTGTTTTCTCCTGCTGACCTTTATTTTCATGTCATTGTCTCATGGTTTGTGCCTTTTTAGTGTTAATTGGGAAGATTTTTTCCTATACCTCAAGTCAGAAGCCCATTATCTGAGTTTGTCTCAATTACCTGTTGGGTTCAATGTGTGGAAGGCAGAACTGAGCTTCCTGTTCCTCCTTCAGTTTCCAAGACTTATCAGCTCTTTCTGTGGTCCACCTGGTCGGCCCCCAAGAAGCCATGACCTTCCTTCTGAGCTTCCCATCCTGTTCCATTTCCTGTTTCCATTGTTGGTTAGCTCCAGGTCAAGGAGAAACCTTGCCTCAGGGGTCATGGATGTTGTTCCTGAGAAATGACGCCCAAGGTTGTCCTCTGACCTCCACACACACATAGAAACACCTGCACAAGCACCCACCCACCCACATGTATCCTCATACACACAAACACACATGCATTTAAAACATTCTGTTCTAGGGCTGGAGAGATTGCTCAGTGGTTAAGGTGCTTGCATGCAATGCCTAACAACCCTAGTTCGATTCCCCAGTACCCACATCAAGCCAGATGCACAAAGTGGTGCATGAATCTGCAGTTTGTTTGCAGTGGCTAGAGGCCCTGCTGTGCCCATTCTCTCTTGTCTCTCTTCTATCTGTCTCTGCTTGCAAATAAATAAATAAAAATATTTTTAAAAAAAAAACTCTGTTCTAGCCCTGAATGTGGACAGAATCTGTTCTATCTTACAGATGGTGGAGAATACTGGGGAGAACCAAGATGCATCAATATATCAAGAATAGAGAGCCGACTGTCCACCATGAGATGTGTTACCTCCATCTCATCTTCCCTGGGCCCAGAAGTCACTACAGAGAAGTGGTGACAGATACTGCTCTTTAAGTGCACTGTGGTCACTCAAACCTCATCAAAACAGAGATCCAGAGACTACAGAGAAAGCAACACTAGATCAGATCCCTATCTTGCCTGCCAAGGCTCAGGGAACTTTACAGAAGAGGGGGCAGGAAGATTGTAAGAGCCTCAGGGTGGGTGGGAATACCTTGAGGCACTGCCCACCCACCCCCAGACTGACTGGGGCCTCTTGGTCCCCACAATGAATAACAATAATCCCACTGAAGAAGACCCTCAGCAGAATTGGGGTGGGGTAAAGGGGTCTAAGAGTACAACCTTTTAATAAAAAGAAATCAATAAATAATAAAAACAATTAAATCTGAACTGGAGAACAGGCAGCTCAGTAAAACAGGGAAAGGGCAGCCTGGTAGGGGAGTATAGCACTGAGCCAGGATCTAGAATCTTCTAGCACCAAATGATCACCTAACCAACTCCTGTTGGCCAAAGTCACCTCCTAAGAGAAGCTGCCTGGCCCTGTGTTGTATAGAGAGGGAAATTAGGACACAGAGAAGTTGAACAATTGTTGAACAAAAATTGAACAATCTGGACCTGGAGTGCATTCACTTGCGGTTCCTCCCCTGATATCCACCCAGGGGTGTGTAGTGAATTAATGAGTGAGTGAGTGAACAAATGAATGAATGAATGCAGGGAAACTGGATGATTCCAACAACATGAGCACCACTTGGGCACAGTTCCTTTTTCTGAGTCATTATGCTCCTAATAAGAGTTACTTTTTTTCTGTAAGATGATGATTTTCATAAATTATGGAAAATTCTTTGGCTACTGCTTTTATGTTATGGCCTGGGGTGGAGCATGGGTGTGATGAATGACTTTTTAAATTCCTTCATGTCGGCTTAGAAAATTCTCTAGGCCATGGCTGCATGCAGAACCTATAATTAATTATTATTCACACTTAATACAGTTAGATAATGTGAACACACACTTTCCATTAATTTATGTGACTGATTCCTCATCATTTCCCACAGGTAGAGTTCACTGATTTCTCAAATTATTAAAAATTAAAATGTATATTAGGTAGTATGAGGAGCCTAGTGTCCTTGTGCTTATTTTTAGTCTAAAGTCACAAACTGAGTGGCAATCTTAACTGCGTCTTGTGGACAGTTCTGGCTGACACGGGTGATGCATTCCTTTGGATTTGTTCATTCTTCAAATGTTGCTTATGGACAGTTGACCCATGAGGGTCCATGCCTACAGTTGAGGCATATATGGAGATGACCATCCAGTTTCTGTTCCCGGGATGCATCTCCTCTTGGGAAAAGCAGGCAAGAAACCAGCTTATAGGCGCCATCATGAAGGCTGGGGTGGGTGTCAGGGACAAGAAAGTGCTGAGCTGGTCCTTGAAGGAGGACAAGGAGACAGACAGATGGAGAAGGGAGGAAAGAACTCCCAGGGGTGGGAACAGCACTGCACCCCAAGGCACAGGAAATAGGAGTCTGAAGACATCTCCCCAGAACACTGACATAAACTGGGGGCTTGAGTGCTGGAAAACAGGTGGAGACAGAGGCCATGGAAAGAAGGCGCTAAGCCAGCGTAGAAGTGCACACCTGCGCTCTCAGCTACTGGGACAATGGCTGAGGCAGGAGGATTGCTTGAGCTCGTGAGCTATAGAGCAACATAACGAAACCATCTCAAAAAAAGAAAAAGTGCTGAAGAAAAAGAAAGGGCAGATCTTTCCAGAGCCTCCCTGCTGGAATCCAGGCACTTATGGTTACCATAAGAGCTTTGGAGAAATCAGTGGTCCCCATTTGCTGGAGTATTTGCATTGTTCTTCTAGGACATTCTTCAACCCTCAGACAGTTGACACTGTGGACAGGAGCCCAGCTCCCCACTGCCCAAGCCTTCAGGAGGCTGTGCTTCTAGAATTTCTCAGATCAGAGACTCAAGAGGGGCCCCAGTGGTGACAAGGAAACCCAGCTGCTCCCGATTTGCATATTCTGCATAACTTTGCATAAAGTCTTGACAAGTTTCAGTTCCTGTAAAAAGAAAACAACCTATGCCACTGCTGCCTGCCTGAGGAGGGGAGGGGGCACATTTTAGTCCTTTGCGGCTCACTCAGGACAGCCTTGGGAGACTGAAAAGTCCTAACTTGAAGTCAGGCTGGGTTCTTATCTGGAGTCTGTGTAACTTTGGGCCAAGCCCTCTGAACCTCAACAATAAGAAGCCATCAATTCTAAACACAAGACATAAGGTCCATTGTGCTGGCATGTTCCTGAAATCTCAGCACTGGAGGAGGCAGAGACAGAAGGATGACGAGTTCAAGGACAATCGACTACATAGACCCACTTGAAATGTCCAACACACAGTCAGCACTCAGTAAATATTTAGGCATTGGGTCTGGTCCAGGGACAACAAAATTTCCCACCTGATATTAATGCCAGAAAATTTTTATCTCACTTATGTGCTTTGGCCTCACAGAACAGGAAGTGATCCATGTCCCTGAAACACAAGGGAAATGTACAGTCCCCAGAAAATCACATTCCACTGAGCTGCTTATGACCTAGAACCTGTGGTAAATGGAAGCCCAAACCCAACAAGAAAACTAGAGCAGAAGCGGACATTGAACACAGAGGAAGTGGATGTAGGTTTCCCCACTTGCCCACACTTCCCCCCACAACCCATGGGCTTTGACCTCGGCCGGCCTCAGTTTCCCTTGGTTCCGGCCCTTCTCTGCACCCAACCTGCATGGGCAAACCCAGCTAGGAGTCCCAACGACCAATGCTGCTTCTAATACTTTCTCCCTGAGGCAGGATCCCGACATATTTTTTTTTCCACAAGTAATAATTAGCGACAGAAATATCTGACCTACTTACAACTCCACAAATACACACATTTGGTGGCTTCCGTATCAGCTTGGAGGCCGTCAGAAGGAGCCTAGCTGGAAATAGCTTTTTTTAACCTGGTGCAGTGCCGATCCCACAGTTGCTGCCCACTTTCTCTTTGCAATGCCCACACTGCCTCTGCCCCTCACCTGCCTTCTCTCTGTCCAGGTGGCTTTCAAGTCCTAAAGCCAGAGATGATTTTTATATCCAGTTCCCCTAAGTGGGTGGAGGGGCTGCATTTCTGTCTTCCAAAGGATAAAGCACAGACAAAGCAACTGAAGTACATCTGTTTTTGACCAGCTCCATTTCCTACGGTGCCAATTTACCTCACCTTAGGCAACCTGGTGGTCCCCTGCTCCCAGGAGGTCACCATATTGATGCTGAACTTTGGACACCTGATCAGCATAGCACACCACAACACAGCACTCCTGGATTCAAGGCATCCTCCTGCCTCAGCCTCCTGAGGGGCTGAGACTATAGGTGGACACCACTGCACTCAGCAAGACATGTGTTTTATTGTTTTTGTTTGCTTGTTTGTTTGTTTTGAGGTAGGGTCTCTTTCTAGCGCAGGCTGACCTAGAATTCCATGTGTAGTCTCAGGCTGGCTTTGAACTCACAGTGATCCTACCTTACCTTCTCAGTGCCAGGGTCAAAGGTGTTGGGTACTGCTAATGGGGATATGGAGGGCATAGGGTTAAAGTAAGTAGAGACCAGCTTGAAGCCCCGATAAGCGGTAGGCGCTTCGCAGGCACTCCTTCCTTTGATCCTAGGCCTCTGAGCCCCTTGGCAGGAAACCCCACGTTCTCACCCCCACTGTGCCTAGGACAATAGAGTCTAAGGTGACAGTTCCTTTGCCTCGCCATTTGATAAGACCCTAAGGTCACTCCACATGCAAAGTAGGCATTCACAGGTCGCTGATCACTACCAATCGCCTTTGCCCTTTTCTGCCCCTGCCTCTCCTTTTCCCCTATATAACCAACGGTGTTCCTACAATAAACGGGAAATCTTTCCATCGCATTCCCCCAGGGAACTTTGCCTGTTACTCTCTCCGAAGAGATGAGCTGAGGACTGGATCACGGGGAGTCCTCAGGGGACCGTGTTCCCAGAGCTGTAACACAGAGGCTCCCCTGCCCGGGTCCAAGCCGGCACCCCGCCTGCAGAAGCAGAGCTCCCAGACCTATAACACTCCTGGGGGCTCTCCGGCCCACTGGCATGCAGCCTCCTCTCGGCGACCAGCAGAGTGGCCAGAACCTCCCAGCAATCCAGCCATCAGCTGAGTGACCAGAAGCTGCCCGGGACAAACGGAGGAGGGGCAGAGAGAAGCGCTCCATGAGCTGCTCAGCCCGGCCTGTCCTGGGCCCCTGGGTGTGCTGTCTCCCTGCCAGCACCCACCTGGAGCCAGAAGAAGCCACACCGCAGAAATCAGGATTTTACTAAACGACACAGAACTCCTGGATTCAAGGCATCCTCCTGCCTCAGCTTCCTAAGGGACTGAGACCATAGGCGGACACCACTGTACTCAGCAAGACATGTGTTTTATTTTTGTTTTTGTTTGCTTGTTTGTTTTGAGGTAGGGTCTCTTTCTAACGCAGGCTGACCTGGAATTCAAGGTGTAGTCTCAGGTTGGCTTTGAACTCACAGCGATCCTACCTTACCTCCTGAGTACTGGGATCAAAGGCGTGTGTGATGATACCCAGCAAGACAGGTGTTCTTTAAAATGTTAAACAGAAAAGAATTGGGTTCTTAAGCCCGGGCTGACCTCAAATTCAATATGTAACTGAGAATGACCTTGAACTTCTGATCCTCCTCCTGTCTTGTCTCAACTTCCCAAATGCTAGGATTACTGGTGTGCGCCACCACCCCATCTAGTTCTGGGGATTGAACCCAGAGCTTTGTGCATGCTAGGCAAGTTCTCTACCAACTGAGCTGCATCCTCAGCCCTTCCCTTTTACCCCTAAGCCCAGCCTTCCAGGGTCAGGCCAAGTTTTCTAAAGATTGCCCAAGTACCTCTTCTGGTCACAAAAAGGATGGTGGTGCCGGTTGGTGACAGGGAAAGTGAGTCCCTGGGCTCAGTTGGTCAAACGCGACTTGAGTGTCTACTGCTGGAGAAACCCCAAAAAAGCCTGCCCCTCAGGGGACTGTCAGGAAGTCAACCAGGTCTTGAGTGAAGCAACAGTCAAGAAATGTGTAGCAAATGAATGAATGAACATGGTATGGGATGAGAGAGCCTCGCCCAGCCAGGGGACATCAGAGAAGGGTTGGTTCATGGAGGCTGTTACACTTGAGCCTCATCTCTTTAGGGTGAAGATAGGGATTGGGGGAGACCACTGTTGCCTAAGGAGCACCTCTAGGCCTGGAGGTCTATGATGAATGTAGGGTGTTCGGGAGGAGAAAAGATAGGACGATACACCACCCTCTGCTCCCACTCAGTGCCCACACCAACCAGGGCACCATGGCTGTCCTGGAGCCTTCGGACAAAGTTGCAGGGAGAAAGTGCACCAATTACACGGTGAGACAGAGGTCAGGCAGTGGAGTCTGGGGGCAGACGTTAGGAACTGAGCTGGGCAGAGCCCTGGGATGCAGCTCACTCTGAGCCTTGAGAAGAACCCTGGGGTGCATCTCTCTCTGAACCCTGCGAAGAAGGAGGAAGTCACAGAGCATTAACAATGACGACACAGGGATGCAGCTAGCCTAGTGTCTGTACACACTGGCTCATCCTCCAGCTGAGAGGCTAGAGGAGTTAGTACCCATCAGCCCTGGGGACAGAGCAGATCTGTGACAGACCTCACCCAAGGATAAAGCCCCAAGGCAGGATCTGTGATGAGTTTAACCAGAGTCCACACTATTCACAATTCCCCAGCTCAGGATCTCAGTGAGCCATGCAGTCTGAGAGTTTCCAGTCTCCAGTGCCCGGCCTCTATCTCTACGAAGCACTGTTATTGGTGCACTCTCTTCCTGCAGCTTTTCTCTCCACTGAAACTCAAAACCTGACAAAAACAACTCAAGAGGAAGCATTTGTTTGGGCTCACAGTTTCAGAAGGCTCTATCCATCATGGGGGACAAAGCATGTTCACCATGAGCAAAGCAGCTCACCATGGTGGCCAGAAAGCAAAGAAAGGGGGTATAGGAAGGGGCTGGGGCAAGATCGAGCCCCATGGACACCACCAGTGTCAATTGTGTCCCCAAGTCCTGTCTCTTATTTTCCACCCCTTTCCAACACTTCCCACTGTATTAATCCCATTGGTGGATTAACATTGACTTGGGCAGAGCCCTCATGACATAATCAGCTCCAAGTTGACAACCAAGATTAACCAGTGCCCCCTTCTTAGAGGGCTTGAGGCTCCAGGTGGCCAGCCATCCTGGAAGAGGAGGCTTACGCTTAGCTGGGGGGCACCATCCTCAGATTCTCCTTCTCTGAGCACTTGGAGTTGGGCAGACAAGGCACATCGGAGTCTGTGTTTGGTGAGGGGCTGAAGGAGCTTTGAGCAAAGTCTAGGTAGCACCCAGCATTTGTCTCTGCCTCCCCCTACCTAAAGGCTGTTCCCTCCCAGGCTTTTCAGGACCATGGAGATACTGTAGTCCACAGAGGACCTGAGGTAAGAACAGTGGGTCACCATCTCTACAAGGTCAGTGAGCCCCCTCCCTCAGTTTCATCTAATCCAGTCAGCTACCTCTCCCCAGTGTGCAGGTGGCTCAGGTATGAAAGGTTTCCTGGGATAGGGGACTCGGGGTGCTAAAACTTGCAAGTTCATGAACAGACTTGCTTTACCCTGCTTCTCCTGCACCCCCTCCCTATCCATCTTAACCAGAACCCAGGAAGGACCCAGACACCAAGATGAGCACAGTCAGCCTCCACACTAAGGAGATCCAGAAGTTAGTAGGAGAGCAGAGGCCAGATAGAGTTGAGGCCAGCCCGCGGGGAGGGAAAGGATTCATGGGTGATGGGAAGGGGTTCCAGGCCACTGAGTACCCACAGCACTTGACAACCCTCTTGCCTGGCCCAGGGCTCAGAGAGACTGTAACTCTCACAGGGTGTGTGAATGGGCTCAGAGGGACTGTAAGTCTCACACGGTATGTGAATGGGCTCAGAGGGACCAGAATCAAAGACAAGCTTCTGGTGCCCACTGATGCCATCTGGAAAGTCACCATAAGGTGGCAGCAGAGGATCAGTGGCATGCCCTACTCAGCCCCAAGTCCCAGGTGTTCATAGAGTCCTGGGGCCTGGCTGACAGTAGCCACAGCTGAGCACCCATCCCAGTCAGAGGAGCTGGGTCAGAGTCAGGTGTCAGAAATACTTATATTTGCGGGCTGGAATGTAGCACAAATAGTGGAGTGCCTGCCTAGCATGCCCAAGGTGAGGAGCTGGGTTCGATCCCCAGCATGGCATGAACCAGGTGATACCATATACCTGTAAGCCCAGAACTCAGGAGGTAGAGGCAGGGGGATTGGAAGGTCAAGGTCATCTTCAGCTACATAACGAATATATGCATAGGCGTGTGGACATGTAGTGTGTCCATGGATGTATGTGTGCACTCCTTCTGTGAGTCATGTGCATGCACACATTTGCACACGTGTATGTAGGGGATACAGGTGTATGTTGTGTGTATATATGTACATGCTTTCATAAGTGCACTTTTATATAAGTGTGAGTGTTGTGTCTTTGTCTATATGTGTGTGCATGCATGTGGGTACCTGTGCATAGATTGGTGTGGCATAGGTCATAGGCTGGTATGTACCTAGGTCTGTATATGCATGCTGACCCTGCCCCACCACTGCTTTCTTGGAACCAGCCTCAGGCTGAGGAAGCCTGGGCCATCACTGAAGAGTAGACAGGACACTAACCCACAGCTGTCCATAGCCAGTACCTGCCATGCTTGGAAGGTCTTTCTCATGAGTTCTGAGGCCCACAGGGCATGGAGCCATGCACAGGGAGATGGGCAGTGTGCGGAGGGCCTTCTGGCCAAGGGAGCTGCTCATCTAGTTGCAGGGGAGGGGTGTCAGGGAAGACCTGGGTATCCTAGAGAGCTTGGGGCAGAGGCAGGAGCAAGCTGAGGGTGCAAGGCAGGTGGAGGTGTGTTCAGTAACATCTTCAGGAGGGACTGGGCTTGTCGCTGTCAAGTAGCATCAAGGAGTGGAGTGACAGGGGAAAACCAGAGGAATGCACACAAGAGAGCCACAAATTACACCTCTGACTCCCCTCCTAAGCCCACTTACCCTTCCTGCCTTCTAAGCCTGCCTCCCAGCCCCTCTGGGTTGGTACCCCTGTGACCAGCACACCAGGCTCCCTGAGGGCAAAGACCATCCAGGGCACCCCTCCTCTCCATTCTCTCTAACCCATCTACGGGAGGAGAGGAGTGCTAGGTTTGTGGTCCCATCCATAAAACCCTCCAGAGGTCCAAACTTATAGATTTTCCTCGTACAGTGTTAAGAAGACTGGCCCTGGAGCTGAAAGACCTTGGAGAAGTTCCCAACCTCCCTGGGCTTGGTTTCCCATCTGCAATCCGTAAGGACAAGAAACAGTGCCTGGCTCAGTTAGAGTGTGTATAGTTATTAGCCACGACTGTCACCTGTGTCCAAGTCAGACCACATCCTTGGGACCACAGAGAAGTCAGTTAACATCCGGGCCACCAAAGTACCAGCCACGGTCACTTTAGCATCCTGTACTCAGACACAGGCACAATGTGTTCACTGGCTCTCTGTCTTCCTTCTCTAGGGCAGATCTGAATGGGAGCTGCCAGGGTGCCGCTCCCAGGGAACTCCAGCACCTCACAGAGCTGGAAAATCATAGACCTCCAGGTCTGCCATGGAAGGAAAGCATCTGGGGCTGTGATCTCAGTGTGATCTCAGAAGTGGACACCAGGGGGCATCCCAGGGTCACATCAGGGCCACTTCACCCTGCCAAGGTGTGCCCACAGCAGAGTGAGAGGCCCCGGAGGCATAGGCGGCACACTGCTCTCTCTGTGGGCACCAGGGAGGAGTAGCTTCTACAGGACAGATTCATGCAGCTCACTTATTCTGTTAGACGGATTCTGACTTTTTGCAGAGCCCACAGGGAGGGGTCTGTGAACACGTCATTAAGGAAAGCATTTGCTGGAAGGGTGGCATGGGGCAGGATGCCTTGAACACAGAGACCTGTGTTTAGGCTGAGATGTGATGGTTGTGTAGGAATCACCTGGGTGGAGAAGGGAGCATGGCGGAGGGGCTGGCTTGTGCAAAGAGCTTGAAGTAGGAAACCGCAGAGCTGTTTAGTTTTTAGCTCAGGAACACAGAGAAGAGCAGAGCTGGGACTGCAGTCCAGGCATTCTGGCTCCTGTCCAGGCTCTGTCCTGAGTTCCCCATCTCCCTTTCAACAAGCTGCCTCCCAGATGTAACAGCAGCTGGGCCCAAGGCGGAGGAATGTTGGCCCTGATACAGCCTAACCCAATTTCCCCAGTATATGAGCTGATAAGAGATTTTAATTTTAACGTCTAGACTAGAACAATGACCAGTGTCCTGCAACAGATGAGGCTGACAAGAGTCTCTCTGGGGAAATGAGGTGGTACTTCAGTGGGTTACAGACAGGGCAGTGACAAGAACCAACGCTCCCAAGGGAATGTATGGGTTCCTTTCTTGTTGCTGGGACAAAAATGTCTGACCAGAATCATCTTAGAGCAGGAAAGAGTTTATATTGGTTATAATTCCAGAGGGTAGAAACCATCCTAGCAGGGAGAGCAGCCTGTCATCACATCAGCAGAAACACAAAGAGGGAATAGAAAGCCAAAAGCTGGCTGTGGACTAACACCTCAAGGCGCACCCCCAGCGACACACCTCCTCCAGCAAGGCTCCACTTTCTAAAGGTTCCACAACCTTCCCAATTGGGGATTAGTATTCAAACACATAAGTCTATGGGGGACATTTATGCTTAAACCACAAGTCACCCACTCTGAGGGTTTCCCTCCTCCATCAGTTTTTCCTGGAACCATCCTCAAAGACCTGCCCTTAGGCCATGTCTCTTACTAAGTTCCTAATATGATCAAGCTGACAATAGAACTTAACTGATTTAACCATCACAGTGGGTGGAGGCAGAGACTTGGAAAGTTCCAGTTAAGACTTACCTTCTCACAGCAAAGCCTTACAGGAAGCTTTTGCCCAGAATAGAACAATCCTACTTTGTCAGTGGGAACAGATGAGGCTGGACTGAAAATAAATTGGTTCCTACATCTACAAGGCCGCAGGTGGTAAAGGTTTTTCGCTCACTGGTTCAGAGGGCCCAACCAGTGTGGGGTGGGGGGGTGTTCAGACAGAACCTGCACCCTAGCTCATATGGTCCCTGAAGACCAGTCCACAGGAAGTGGGGCCTCTGCAGTTGCATAAGGGTGTGGCTACCCCTAAACTCATGGTGGTGGCTTGATGTGGTCATTCATGTGCCAGAGGAGAACTAGGAGAAGAGAGAAGCCATGACAGCCATCTACCACCCTACCATGGCTATTCAATGACGCCTGAGGAATCTCAGCTGGGGCTGGGGCTGCTATGGTGGGTAGGATGTCCCCAAAAGACTGGGTACAGAGCAAGACAAGCTGCCATGATGGCTATGTTGTTTTTTGAGGACTTACTATCTGTCTAGAGCTTCAGGGCTGACATTTACTCCCCACAACAGCACTGTTAGGTAGATGCTAATGCTGCCCCATGTTACAGATGAGGAGAGTGAAGCCCAGAAAGCCTAATGCACCAGATGTCACACACCTAACCTGCAAATCTTCACCCCAGCCATGAAAAAGCACGGAAAAAAATTAGGGTACCAACACAGAGAGGTCCAGAGAACAGCCACAAGCCTGTGAGCAGGCAAAATGTGAGGGCTGCAGTTCTGGGCTCACAATATGCATGGATTTGAGCTGGAGGAGGTGAGGCAGATGCTGACGACATGCTTGCATACAATGTCATACCATGTACTGCTTTTGCAGCACTTCGTTTATGATAGAGGTGCATGGCTCATCAGTGCCTTTTTCTTTCACACTTAGTTGTATTTATTATTTTTTATTTGGAAGGTTTTCTGTGTGTGTGTGTGTGTGTGTGTGTGTGTGTGTGTGTGTGTGTGTGTGTGTGGTGTGCATGAGTGTGTGTATCCCTGCTCATGTGTATGGGGATGCACATGCGTGTGCAGGTGCACATACACATTGTTGCGGTCAGCTTCTTAGTTGCTGTGCAGAAAGAACCCAAACAAAAGTGGCTTGTGGAGGAATGGGTTTATTTGGCTTATGGACTCAAGGGGAGACTCCATCCTGGCAGGGAAAATGATGGCATGAGCAGAGGGGTGGACATCACCTCTGCCATAGCACTGGAAACAGTGGCAGGAAGGTGTGCCAAACACTGGCAAGGGGGAGCTGGCTTATAACCCCATAAGCCTGCCCCCAACAACACAGCTTCATCGAGGTTGTAAAACCCAAACGGCCAACAGCTGAGAATCGATCTATCAGAACACATTCATTTGTTTGTGGGGGACACCTGGATTAAACCATGACACACATGTATGCACTGATGTTGGGGTCTTCCTCAGTAACTCTTCTACCTTATTCTTTGAGACAGGGTCTCTCACTGAATATAGAGCCCACTGTTTGTCTAGACTGGCTGGTCAAGGAGTCCCTGTCTCTATGACAGGGTCAGGCATCTGCAGAGACAACCCCTCCCCTTGAGTGGGAGGTGTCTAGCTAGAGCTACAACCTAGGGGCTAAAACTGATTGGTCAGATATGAACCAATCAGCTGTCTCTCTGACTCACCTGGGGAAAACTTAAATTAACTTCTCTAGAAGAAAGCCCTCCCTCTTCCCCACATGGCAGGCTAACAGAAGGACCTCTAACTCTCCTGGCCTTAGGAAGGTAAGGCCTACCCCCACCCTAGCTAATGACTGGGGTGGGGGCAGGCTCCAGACTTTTTTCCCTCATGATTCCCTCATGAACCTCTCCTTCTCATGATGGGAGCCCTCTGTATTTTTAATTCTTCTGCTTGTTTAGCTGAACAGCATAAGTTCTATTAAACTCTCTGACACATGTTTCCCCCACACTTGTGGCTGGAGAACTCTGTAACTCCCCGTGTTCCCTTATATAATCAAGTCTCCCACTATACCTTACTATCTTGTTGTCTATGATTTTAATTCTTTAACTTTATAGACAAGAACTTGGGTACTCTTTAAACTTGGGGTGCATTGAAATTTTTGCTGGGTGTTATCTAAATTCTAACCACCAATAACCCCGTTACACCTACACTCCCAGCACTAGGACTATTGAAGCTTGTCACTGCACCCAGCATTTTATGTGGGCGCTGGGGATTTGAACTCAGCTCCTCACGCTTGTGCAGTGAGCACTTTACTCCCTGAGCCACCTCCTTGGCCCTGGAAGATCTTCTAACACAGAGTAATTAGAAGCAAGGTCACCATTCACCTCTGTACCTATTATCTCTCTCTCTTTCTCTCTCTCTCTCTCTCTCTCTCTCATCTGTTCCTCATCCTTCCCATTTCCCCCTTTCCACACACACACACACACACACACACACACACACACACACACACACACACACACACACACACACACACACACACACACACCTTCTGCCAAGCTGTCCAAAACTGTGCACATTGTGGTTTATCAACCAAGTCCTTCAGCACATACCTCCTGGGAACAGGGACATTCTCCTGCCCACCCCCACATCACTGTAAAGAGAGCATCAGGCAATGCCACCCAACACAAGCCTACCCTCATGTGCTCCCACCTGCCCCAGTATATGCCTTATGGCTGTTCAAAAACGTCCTGGGTTCTGTCTATGTCCCCATTTGTTCCTCATGACACGGAATCCTCTGAAGAATCCAGACCAGACATGCTGCAGAATGTCCTGTGGGACAATCTCCCAGGTCACTTTTCAGTGAGGGCAGCCTCTCTCCCTGGTGACAGAGCCTTCATCATGGGAAGGTGCTGGCTGCCCAGCCTCCTCATCCCTAGAGCACTGGATCAAGTGAAAAATCTTTGAAATCTTTTCTAAGGTGGTGAATGCCTTGTTCCCAAACACCTGGCCCTTGCCTCCTATGGGCCTTGCAGGAGGGAGACACTGATGAGTCAGGTGTGAATCTCCCGGGTAACTAAGGTTGATGCTGGAATTCTCCAGGCAGAATAGGAGACCTGTTCTGTTGTATGTATGCCCTCAGAAACTGTCCCAGGTTGCCAATGTCTTCCAAGCCTTACTCTTAACAGGTGCAGGATGGTGGCAGGCTGCCACAGATGAGGAGACTCATAGCCTGGAGGACCCAAGTGTGGCCTCAGGACCTGCCAGAGAGGTTGCTGGGAACTAAAGACTCCAAGCAACAAGTCCCTTTCCCACCCCAGGGGACCGTGTGTCTTTGGCCATCTGCTCAGAGCTAACCTGGAGTTTCCTGCGCCTTGCCGAGCATTATCCCTGCTGGGTGAGAACTCAGTGGGTCAACAGCTTCAGAAACCTGCCCATGTGAGATGGTGAGGATGATGACAATAATTCCAATGTGCATTTCTGGACAGGAGATCCAGCCTGAATGTCATCAAGAGGTCTGAATAGAATATTTAGAATCAATGAGGAGGGTGTGTAGAGTTTGGCAGGAGAGAGCCTGGGATTAACCAGAAGTTTACCTTCCTCAGTCCTCACTACAGAGAGTATGAACCCAGCCAACAAGAGGTGGGACCAGGGCTAAAGAGGGCAGGAGGGAGCAAAGGACAGAGCCAGAGTCTGCCCGGGCCTGGAAATTCATGCCAAATTATCCTTATGTCTCGTATATCTATCTCTGTGTTTGTTTCAATTAATTTTAATGTTTTAGGTTGCCATGAGAAGAAGTAAACTTCCTGTCCTATAGATCTCAAAGTCTGTCCCTCCCTGGAACAGCCCCAGGACGCTGTGGTTTTCGGAAGTTTGAGAAGCAGGCATCTTAAGGTCAGAGTCACATCTGCCTGAGGACTTGTGGGGCAGACAGGGACCCGGCCAGTGCTACAGAAGGCTTTGCAGAGTGGAGAGGAGTTCAGTCTGCCAGTTTGGGAGAGGCTCAGTTGTCCTTCTCTGGGCTCACCTGGGTGAGATGCTCTTCCTGGGCCATCTTCACCTGTTTCCTCTGGACCCATGGGTGCTGCTGGTCAGGAATTGTTGGCCCTCCTGCTCTGCTGAGCCCCAGAGAGGCAAAAGAACTCATACCAAAGGACTATCGAGCTCCTGTTCCTGGCAGAAGTTTGCTCTCTCTGGCTTAGCCTTTGGTTGATATAGCTATACTGTAAGAGTCCTCTGCCCCAACAAGGAGAGCAGGATGGTTCAGGACTACGGTGTGGGGAATTCACAGGCCTGGAGCCCCAGTGGTGTGGCCGTGATGGAGAAGAAGAGGTCTGGAACATTACAGCCCCATGGAGGGATGCTTTGGGCATTGGGGGCCAGGTGGGATGAGAGGAGGCTTGGTGGTTGGAGAGCTTCAGCTGAATCTGCTGGGCCCTTTTGATTAAAGAACAGCCTGAACACAGCCCGAGATATGGAAGAATCCCAACAAGGATCCAGGGCCCAGCCTGGTGTGTGTGTTCTCCCACAGTGGGCAGTGGCTGGCATGGGTGCTCTCTCACAGTGAAACAGGAAGAGAAATATTCTCTGAATGGAAGAGAATGGGGTGATATGACTTGTTCAATAACACAGAACATCCAATAAAGCCATTGCAGGAGTTTCCTTCTTCCTTGTTCTGTGCTCATCTTATGGGAAGACACCCTGCCCCCTTCCAAACCACATGGGAATGGTTAGTATGGCCAGGAGCCCTGGGGTCCTCTACCATACTTTCCAGAGAAGCCAAAAGGAAAGATAAGGGACAATGCTTTGTAGTTTGTCACAGTTTCAATTGCAAGAGGGTGCTGAGGCTCAACACAGGACAGGAGGCTCACTACCACACCAGAGTGGCTCATCCCAGCCAGTTTCCATGTTTCCGATGGAAAATCTCAGAGCCCAGAGCAGGATCCCTGGACAAGGCAGCCCCCACCCCCAGCTCTCCCTCCCAAGAGGGGTCTGTTTTTCCAGGAGAAGATAAAGGAGCAGTGAGGTTCCAGTGTGACTTAGCCTACAGAACAAGGGACTATTGGCTGTCATTTCCCTCCTGACATGGTGTTCTGGAAACCCTCACAGCTCTGAGGCTCACACCCGGGCTTTACCAAAAGAGTGGTCACAAGCAGCTTGATACAACAAACTAGGGACCCCATAGACCCCGGCTCCGATATATGGGAGTATGGTGGTTTGAATCTGATGTCCCCCATAAAAGCATGTGTTTTGAATGCTTGGTTCCCAGCTGGTGGCAATTTGGGAGGTAGAGCCTTGCTGGAGGAGATGTGTTGTTGGGGGAACTGGCTTAGGGGTGTTATAGTTAGCTCCCCCTTGCTAGAGCTTGGCTCACTCTCCTGCTGTTTCCACCTGCTATGGCAGAGGTGATGTCCAGCCTCCACTCATGCATCCTTTCTTCTGCCATCGTGAAGTGTGCCCTCAAGACTGGAAGCCAAAATAAATTCTTTCCTCCCATCAGCTACTTTTGGTCAGGTGTTTTGTCCCAGCAAGACAAAGGTAACTACAACAGGGAGTCAAAGGCAGAGAGGGTGCTGGGAGGCCAAAGATGGGCAGGTGGACCCAAGAGTCTCTGTAGTGCATTTTGTCACATATCTTGAGCAGTAGCAAGACAGGAGAAGTATCCCAGAAGACACCAGTCAGGAGGAAGGGGTGTCCACTCCAAGCTGAAGTGTCTCTGGACTTTCTCTAAAATGACAAACAGGTAAAAAGCAATCTAGGCATCTGTCACCTATCTCAGCAGCCCTGTCTGTCCCCTAGGGTTTGGTATGTGGGCCAGGGTCATCTAGCAGGCAAGAGTGTTTATGACTAAGATGATTGCAGTCATGTCAAGCGGAACCCCTCCAGATACCCCGTTTGATTTAGCACGTTCTAGTCTACAAAGTGTTGGATGACTGAGCAAGTGCCTGTCCCTCCCTAGGCCTCAGTTTCCCCATGTGTAAAATGTAGAAGAGGCTGAATGTTGATCTTTAACTACTATTGATTAAAACCAGCTCTGGTGTACACAAGAGAAAAATGAGGAAGCTTCCTTCTTAATCTAAATAGACTAAAACATTGTGGTCCAGAGGGTGGAGGTTGGGGGTTATGATCATGGTATGTGGTCTGTATGTATGAAGGTTGTCAATAAAAAATTTAAAAATAAAACAATACTGTGGTCAGAGTGAGGGATCCTTGTCTGGATTCCACCCACTCTGCGTCCCTCTTGCTGAGTGTTCTCTGCCAAGCTCCAGGGCTCCAGATGTAATCCCCTGGGCATCCAGCCAGACACACGGACACATCTGCTTCCACTCAGCATCCTCCATCGGCCACTCTGCCAAGGACTTGGCCCACAGCCTGGAAGGCTCTCAGGGGCCTGGAGAGGCCAGGGAGTCCCAGTTACCAGGGAGCCCCAGGCTGGTGGGGTTCACTGGTCCTTCCCATGTGCTCTCTGCCCCTTCCCAGTAGCCAGGGAGCTGGGGCCTGTGCTTGCTGGGTGTGCCTGGGGGCTGGTAAAGGTGATGTGGAGAGGTCTAGAAGCAGTCAGGGAGGACAACAACCTAGAACTGTGGCAGATCCTGGGATTCCAGGGAACCTGGGGACAGGGAGGACAGACCCAAGTTCATCTCATTCTGCATCTCCCAGTGTTGTGACCTGGGCACCACTTAGATGAGGATGTCACAAGCCACCTGTCATTGTGAGAATGAAAAGGCAGTATGTGAAGAATGCCTTACTGGGTGCCAGGTCCTGAGTACACAGAAGGTGCCATTGATATTATTCCTGCTACTGACATGAGTATTTGGGAGAATGAAGACAGTATCTCATCAAACAGCCCCCCCCCCAGCCAGTGGACAGGTTTCAGGGTATCCCTAAAAGATACAACACAGCATGAGCTGGAAGTTCAGAGGGCTGGCTGGGTAGAGGCAAACCTCGGAGACAGAGGTAGGGTTGGAGGCCAGTCCTGCCTACTCTACTGAGGAGCCTCACTCACAGACTACAGGGCTCAGGGCTCTACAGGCTCAGGACCCCACAGACTCGGTCCCGTGCACAAGTGTTTCAATAGTTCAGTTCAGGACAATGAAGAGAGGTCACAGTGGCTCTGCCCTTCAAGTGTGACTTCCCAGCTCAACAAGCTTCATCCAGCCTTGTCACTCTTGTTCATAATGGTAAGAGTGGCCTGAGGACCCGAGGCTGCCTCAGGAGACAAGGGACAGCAGAATGTGAGAGTTGCTTGTGTGTGTGCATGGTGTGTGTGCACACACATGCATGAGTGCACATGTGTGTGCGTGTGTGTGCATGTCTGCATGTGCATGTGTGTGGGTGAGTGTGCATGTGTGTGTCTGCATGTTTGTCTGCATGCATATGTGCATGCATGTGTGTGCATGTGTGTGCATGTGCATGAGTACATTGTGTGTATGTGTGTGCATGTGTGAGCATGCATGTGTATGTGCACATGTGTGTGCATGTGCATGTATCCATGTGTGTGTACATTTGTGTGTGCATGAGTGTATGCATGTGTGTGCATGCATGTGTGTGCATGCATGTGTGTGCACATGCATGTGTGTGTGTGTGTGTGACCTCAGGTGTCATTCCTCAGACACTTATCTATGTTTTTTTGTGGCAGGGTCTCTCCTTGGCCTGGAGCTCTCCATCAGACTAGACTGGCTAGCTATCCCTGCTCAGGGATGCTGGGATGACAGGCACATTCCACCACCCTGGTTTTTGTTTTGGTTTTTAGTACATTGGTTCTGGCAATGGGACCTGGATCCTCATGCTTGCAAGGCAAGCGCTTTACTGACTGAGCTGTCTTCCATCCAGGGAAATTCTTTCTGTAAGGCCTTCCAGCACATGGAACTCGGGGGGGGGGGTGCTGACCACTCAAATCACAGCACTGTTCTTATCTCTCCATGGTCATGATGCAGCCATATGTCACATTACACAAGCATTTGCTGAGCACCTACTGTATGCCAGGCATTGAGCGGAGCATGGAGACACCACAAAGCACATAGTTGTGGTTCAAGGATGCAAACAAGGACCTTGACTGAGAAAAGCCAGGGGTTGACTGTCTTCCTGGGATGCCTAGAATTTGTTGCCCATTGAGTGATCAGGATGTCCAAGGAGGACAAGTGAAGAAGTGAGGAGAGATGAAGGTACTCATTCTTTCCCCTTGCCTGCATCAGACTTTTGATCCAGTGACCTTGAAGTGTTTATTCCTCACCTTGAATCTAGACTTGGGGTGCGGGGGCCTTGACTCAGGTGGGGGCTGGATCATGGATCCCACCTTGCCCCATAAGCCTGCTGGAGAGGAGAGTGAGGCACATGGAGAAAGCAGCTTGGAGGTAATGAATTTGACATCTAGGAGTCTGGGATTTCAATTCCATTCCTACTGTGCCGTGGGGCAATTTTCTTGATCTCTCTGGCATCTGCCTACCTGCTCATTTCTAAAAAGAGTAGAGAGGCTGGGAGATGGTAAACTGGGTGAGGTAAGTTTGGATCCCCAGCACCTACATAAAAGCTGAGCGTATTGACACATGCCTACAATTCCTATTGGGGAAGCAGAGACAGGAAACCATCTAAAAAAACATCAGTGAACTCCGGGGCCAATGAGAGACTCTGTATCAAAAAAAGAAGGTAGAAAGCTATTGAGGAATACACCCAGTGTTGACTTCTAGCCTCCATATGCACATGCACACACACGTGCACACATACACACATGCACATATACCTACACACATACACACACATATAGACATGCAAACAAAGTAAAATAAAATAAAATTTAAAAGTTGGCAAAATAAGGACATGCCTCAGCTAAGTGTGGTGAGAAGTGACTGCCTATTCAGGACCTGGGCTAGAACCAGGCGTCAGTGAGTGACTGTCCTATGGTGCTCCCTCCCCGTGAGCTGCATTCCTGTGGGGGGGAGAATGCAATGTTTTGAGAACCTTTTTCTCCCCAGTATGACAGCATGTCTCCCCTCCCTGGATCCTCCCAGCATCTTGCCTGTCACCTGATGCCGCTGGGAACACAATGGGGCCAGTGAGGGGCAGGAGCTTTGGTCCCTAAATCACAGGAAACTCAGACTTCCCAGGTTCATGAGTCATGCAGCTTGTGAGTATGTGATCTGCAGACACATATGGTGGCCTACTTTGGCCTGACCCATATCTAGGGAGGGTGTGAACTGTTCACTTGCCAGATGAGCTGGTATCAGACCTGTCTTGCTCCAATTCATCCAAAGCACCTGCACAGGACTCCTTCCTGCCATAAGGGAGGGGTGATGTGGTCTCCTGGCCAGAACCATAGTGGCTGGAACTTCCTTCTGCCCTCTGCAAGTGTGGGAATTGGAGGGGCAGATGCCCTGGATGGTTGAATAGTTTTGGGACCGGCATCCTTGGCAGGCTGAACTGCATGGCACCTTCCATTGGCTTTGGGTGAAAACAGTGACTTCCGCTCTCAGTAGGTTCGTAAGAGCTCTAGGCCTGAGGCTTGAAGCCCTCCCACCCTGCTTCAGGTGAGTAGATTGATGACGTAGAAGCTGAGAAGTTTACTAAGATGCCTGCTTTCTGGTGATCTCAGGACCCTGTTCTCACCAACAGCATCTCTCCTTGCTGACAACATTTGTGATCCACCACTCATGAGGCTGAGGGGCAGAGGATCATGAGTTTGAGGCCAACCTGAGACACAGAAGACTCTGTCTCAAAAACAAAACAAGGCTGGGAGATGCTTCGTGAGGAAATGCTCATCACAAGAGCATGAAGGCTTGAGTTGGGATCCCCAGAACCCATGTGAAAACTGGGCATGGCTGTGAGCACCAACACAGGGAGGTGGAGACAGGAGGATTCCCAGGACTTGCTGCTAGCTGGACAAGCTGAATCAGTGAGTCTCACATTCAGTTAGAGACCCTGTCTCAGAAAAAATACATACACAAGATGGAAGAGCATTTGTGGAAGATACCCAACAGTGATCTCTGGCTTCCACACTCACACATTCACACACAAAAGAAAAAGTGACCAAAAAGAAAGAAAATCCCAATCGCAATAACTAATGTGTCTTCTCAAACATCATCTTACAGCTGGCTCTTCAATGTTTCTTACAGTGTGAGTACTTCTTCTTGTGCAATATCAAATAATAAAAGGAATTTAGATAAAGAGGAAGGATACGTAAGACGTTAGCAATGCTGTCAACCAACTGGAATACATTGGCATTTAGAGGAAGCTCCACCTAGAAGCAGCAGAATTTCCCAAGTTCATGAGGAGCAGTCACTGAGACAGACCATATGCTGAGTCATAATGAAGTCATGCTGGATAAGACCTCTGACCACAACAGAATTAAATAGGAAGTCAGTCACAGAATTGATATTGTGAAAAATCTCAAAGCTTTTGAAAATTACATAAACTAATTGATAGTGCTTAAAAAGGAGACGAGGGAGAGCAAAAGCTATGGATTAATACCCCTTACACACAAGGAAAAGTCCTTTCTCTAGCAAAGTAAAACTGGTAATGCATAAAATGACCACTCACATTGAACCCAGGGATGCGACATTGATTTAACACTTGAAAATCAGCTCATGTTATTCACAATATTGATGGAATCAAGGAAAAACATTATTTCAAATAATTCAGAAAAAGATACTGAAATTCAACACTTGTGCATGTTTTAAAACTCGGCAAATAAAAAGAAATGGAAATGCATCCATTTGATAAGCGAAATCTGTGAAAAACCTAAGGCTAAACTCAAACTTGATGGGGAACACTTAACACTATGCCTGGGAGCAAACCCACCCTCCTCATTGAACTTCAGCATTGGATAAGTGCTACAGACCCAGCAATAAGGCAGGAAAAGGAAATAAATACATATATGCGGGAAGAGTTTGACTTGGAAAAAACCTCCCAAACATAATTACAAACATGGAAAATCTAAGATATCAGTACAACACTATTGGGAATTTGGCAGGATAGCAGGATACAAGATAAATATTCAAAAGTTCATTGTATTTCCATGTATTCCCAAATGCACTTGTAAATTGAATTGATAAAAAATATTTAAAATAGCATTAGAATATTAAATACTTATGTACATATTTAATAAAATATAAGTAATGCCTATATGAGAAAAATATAACTGAAGTTTAGATAAGAAGTGTATTATCAGCCCGAAGAAATGGAGAGCTATGCCCTATTCTTTGATTAGAAGTCTCAACATTGCTATGATCTGTGGATCTTCATCCAACTAATCTACAGGTCCAGTGCTTCCCACTAGAGATCCCAGGAGCTTTAAACAACAACAAAGACTTATGAAATTGTCCTTAGCAGATGTGCTAAATTGACTTAGGAGCATATCTGCACCTGTCTAAAAGTACTAAGAGAATTTACTGGGGGAGGACGGACTTTTCAACAAGTGGTACAAGAGCAATTACATAGCAATATGAAAATGCAGATGAGCCTGACCCTGACCTTGGCATGCACAAAAGTTAATGTGAAATAGATGAGAGACCTAGAAATCGGATGGAAACTATAGTGCCTGGTGAGGTGGCATACGTCTGTAGTCCCAGCACTTGGGAAACAGAGGCAGGGGATGAAGGCCAACCTGCGCTATATGAGACCCTCTCTTTTAAAAAAATGAAACTGAAATTATAAAACTTCTGGAAGAAAATTTTGGCTAAACACTTCTTTAACTTTGGGTTAGGCAGACTTTTCTTACGTGGGACACAAAATGTACTAACCATAAGAAAAAAAATGTGTAAACTAAACTTCATTCAAACTGAAATTTCTGCTTCTAAAAGGCTTTGTTAAGAAAATGACTTGGGCACTGGGTGTGGTGGCACATGCCTTTAATCCCAGCATTGGGATTAAAGGCAGAGGTAGGAGGACTGCTATAAATTGAGGCCACCCTGAGACTACATAGTGAATTCCAGGTCAGCCTGGGCTAGAGTGAGACCCTACCTCGAAAAAAAAAAGAAAGACAAAGAGAGAGAGACAGAGAGAGAGAGAAAGAAGAAAGAAAGAAAAAGAAAGAAGAAAGAAAGAAAGAAAGAAAGAAAGAAAGAAAGAAAGAAAGAAAGAGAGAGAGAGAGAAAGGAAAGGAAATGGCCTTGTAGAAACATTCACAATATAGTAGTCTGACCAATGATTGGTATCAGGAATACATGAAGAGCTTTTCACCTCAATAATAATAATACAATCCAAATGTTAAAATACACAAATACAAACCTCAAAAGGTGTGCAAATGGGCCATAAACCCATTAGATGCTTGTCATGATCTGCTCTTAGAAGCCTGCAAGTTATAACGGCAGAGGATCAAGTGTGGACAAGGGTGAAAAAACAGCTAGAACTCTCCTAGCCCTGCTGAGGATGTCAAATGAGGCTTCAAAGATAGGTTGGCTGCAGTTGATCAGGTTCACATGCATTTAACATCTGAGCACTCCGAAGTATTCACCCTAGGACAAGGAAAACTCGTGTCCACATTAAAACTTGAACATAATGTTCATGAAATTTGACCGGATTTATACCAACCTAAGAAAAGCACCTCTGGGCATGCCTATAAGGGATTATCTTGATTAGATTAATTGAAGTGGGAAGACCCACACTACCTGTGGGTGGGGCGGCTCCATTCCTTGGGCTGTGGTCCTAGATTTAATAAAAAGGAGAACTCGAGGTGAACATCATTTATAACTCTGCTTCCTAACTGTGGATATGCTATGACCAACCAGCTCCCAATCCTGCCTCCATGCCTCCCTGTCATGATGGACTGTACCCCTGGTATTGTAAGCCAAAAACAAACCCTTTCCTCTAAGCTGCTGCTTGCCCAGCATTTGGTCATAGCAATAAGAAGAGTAACCAATACACATGTGAATGACCCTCAGAAACACAGACCTGAGTAAAAGAAGCCAGACTCAAATACTGTATAGTGCATGATGTCATTTATATAAAACTTTAGAAAAGCCAAATTGTGTCGATTATGACAAAACGCTGATCATCGCTGACCAAGACTGGGAGCAGAGGCGGTGACAAGTGTGCATGTCAGGCAGCTTTCTGTGACTGTAACAAATACCTGGGGTGAAAGTGTAGAAAGAGCAAAGGTTTGCTGCAGCATTGGTGGTATAGTGATCAGTGTGGCTGCCTTCCAAGAGCGAAGCTTTGTGCTGCCTCACAGTTTGGGAGGCTCTAGTCCACACTCTACTGGTCCTGTTGCTGTGGTGAGACAGCACATTAAGGAGGGAGCACCGGATAAGGCAGAACCACTCATGACATGCCTGGGAAAAAAACAGAAAGGAGAAACTGGGGCCCATAATCACCTTCAAAAGCACACCCCCAGTGCCCTGAAGACCTCCCACTAGGCTCCACCTATCAAATGTCCACCAGTCCCAATTTTATTTATTTCCACCCTGGGGAACAGGCTTTTAACATATAGGCTTTAGGAGGGGGACATTAGTGATCCATACTAGGAACCCTATCATCTGTCAGAACAGAGAACACTGACTGACCTCAACCCATCCTTGAAAACCCCTAGTGGGGGTGCTGTGTCTGTGAGCTCTCTCCTTGCGTCCCACAGAGCCAACCTTCCTCCTTCATGGATCTGATGGACAGTTTCTTGGCTTACACACGTGGGTACAAACCTGCTCACACCTTAGGGTATGAGATTCACACTTGGTCTGGGAAGACAGCATGTGGTAACTAACCTTCCAGAAGAACCATAGTCCCAAGTCTCCAATGCCATGCTCGCCTCAGGCCTCAAAGAGGTGTGACATGGGTATCAGAATCCAGAGCCAGACCAGGTGGCCTGGACACTACGGTTATGAGAAATGTGATGTGATGTAGGAACGGGGGTGATGTTTTCTGAGAATGAAGTTGAATATATTGGATTTCCTTGTGGCAGGGGCAAAACTGGACCTTGATCCCCACCACCCACCATAGAACAAAACAAAAACCTCCATGAAGACTGCAGAACTAGAGATAAAGGGTGAGTATAAAAAAGTCTCAATAGTCTGAATAGACTGGGGGTATCACCCAGTCTGTAAAACACTTACTTGTCTTGAAAGCAGGACCTGAGTTCAATTCCCAGCACCCACATAAAATGCTAGGCATGGTGGTGCATGCCTGTAATCATAATTCTGAAACAGGTGGTTCCTTGGGGCTCCCTGGCCAGCCAGTCTGGCCTAATAGGTGAGCTCCAGACCAATGAAAAACCCCTATCTGAAAGAGAGGTACATGGTGTTTCTGAGCATAACACCCAAGGTTGTCCTCTGCCCTCCACAGACACACACATGTCCACACTCATGAACATGCATACACATACAAGCAAAAAGAAAAAAAATAGTAGGAACCCAAGGTAAGCAAAGACTTTTTTTTTTGTAAAGCACCAAACATACAGGAAATTTTTGATATGGTTATTACTTTAAAATTTTAAATGTCTGATTGTCAAAATCTACAGTTAAGGCAGTGAAAAGACAAACAGGCGAGAGAAGACATTTGCTAAAGACATCCAACAAAGAACTACATCCAGAATCCCTTCCAGCAAATAAGAGGAAAAAGAGTCAAAGACTTTCCCTGAAAGGAGATTCAGGAGGAAAAGAGGTTCAGTTCGCTGGTCCCAAGGGAGAAGGAAGTTAAATGAAATGGGATAATAGGAATAAGATACACACCAGATTGGCAAGAATTAAACTGTGGAAATAACACAGAGCAGTGATCCGCATGGGAGGTTTGTGCTTTCTGTTGTTGTTTTATTTTTGTGGTACAGGGCAGGGATCACGTTTCAGTTTTCCCTGTCCTAACGATGCCAACAGATTCAACATCGTTCTCAGAAAACCCTGGCCTTTGTCACAGAGCCCAGTGTCCAGGGCTGATGAGGACGTGGAGTGATAAAAACATGGAGCCGCGAGAACGTTCCCTGGAAGAGGAGAGAGTGTAAATTGGAACAAACACTTCGCACAAATAGTTTGGCATTATTTATTAAAAGTGATGAAATGCGTATCCTATAACCAAGCAATTCTGAGGATGTTCCATAGAATGTGGGTCCCCGCCAGTTCCCAGTCCCGGGAGACCAGTAACCATGTCCACGGGGCACAGCGGGCTGCTGGCAATAGAATAAACACACGATGTCATGCTAAACGGTGACATAGAAGAAGCCGGTGGAGGAAATGCCATCACACCCTCAACACGGATAACCTTTGGGAGCAATAGCAGAAGTCAGACACAAAAATGTGTGTGCTATGATGCCGTGCATGGAACATTCAGAAAACAGACAGAATTAAACTCTGGGGTTTAGGAATGCTATGCAACGCTGTACCATAAAGCCGAGAAGTGATCAGAAATCGGGTCATGGCTCATTCTGGTAGGGAGAAAAAGGCATGCTGAGGATCCTAGTTACTGTGCTATTTGCCATCTTGACCTGGGTAGTTTACCGGTATTTGCTTTATAATTATGTGTTAAACAACACACATATGTTGCTTTCTTATTCCTCTGCAGAAAACATTCCAAACTAAACACGTCATAGGCAAAGAAGGAATTGCTGAGGGACATGCATTTGAGAGAAAGCAAAGGTGCTAGGGAAACCGAGGCACAGAAGCCAAAAGAGGCACAGGCCACCCTTGAGAGAACCAAAGAATTATGCATGCACTGCGTGTCCCCACAGGATTGACATTCCAGAGAGAAAGCGGCAGGCATCAAATAAACACTGTGATTGCAACAATTATTGACCAAGACCATGGCCTTGAGGGTCCTCTCACCCCTGCTCGGTGTGTGGGCAGGGCCATCTGAATGGTGAGGGTGAGTTTGGGCTGCCCAGGGATGATGGGATGAGGAGGTGGGCAACACCAGTGAAGGTCCTCCCTGCTGCCCTCCCTCAGGACCAGCTGCTAAAAAGGTCATGTCACCCTGGGAAGAGAAACAATGAAGCCTGAGACAGAACATAAGCAGGAAGGAAAGGGTATTTAAACCAGGTACTGGAGGGTGGATAGGAGTTCACCAGACAAATTCTAAAATCGTTGAAAGTTTAGAATTCTATGTCTTGCTTGTTTATGCCAAGAACAAAGTTGTGTCCAATAAATACAGGCTGATTCATTCCAGAAAGTTCAAAAACAAGGGAAAAAAAGAATGTAGAGGTTATGGAATGGAGGCCAGGTGCACAGGTGTGGGAGATGCTTCACCTCATCTGCCTCCAGCGTGACGTCCAGTGACGGGCAACCCAGGGGATGAGCCAGCCTCTAGGGCAACAGTTGACAAGGTTAGCCCTGCCCTCCACCACACCCTGAGGCCTGACAGTCCTACGCCAGGGTCCCATCAGGGTGACAGCGGTGGGGACGGGGACACTGGAGCCAGGCCCAATCAGAGTGGGCAGCCGCGGCTGCGGTGGCTCCGGAATCTGATCGTTAGTGGGTGGCCAAGGGAGCCACGCTGTCTCCCCTGTGTTTATCTGGCTCCATGGAGGGGCTGGAAATTTGATCTTCGTGGGGACGGGGCCTGGTTCACCCTACAGGGAGTCTGCCCTAGCACTGGCCTCTCATTGCATCCTGTTATGTGGGGAAACTGAGGCCAGTGAGTGTGTGCAGAAGGACTTGCCAAGTCACAGGTGGACGACAGCTGCTCTAAGCATGAGGCCAAATGCTTTATTTAAGGTCCTGGCAAAGACCATGAGGAAACTGGGTTCAGAGAGGGCAGAGTTTGCTCCAAATCACACAGAGCCAGGGCAGTGTTTCAAAGCCAGTGTCCCTAACCATCTTGCTGCCTGCGCTAAGAGCAGAATCTACTGTGTGGCTTGAAGATCTCCAGCCACAGTGATGTCCCTTCTGTGGCTGGAGCTGGGGACATCTGTCCTCAGTCACTTGACCATCTTCCTACTGAGATCTTTGAGCCCCCCTCCCTCAAGCTTCTGCTGCCCCACCTGGCCATTGCCTTCCTGCCCCAAGAACAGGTCTGTGGACCCAAGCAGCAGGTCTCCCTCTTCAACCCTGCCATTGGAAGTGTGTCACTGTGGGGACAGGGTCTGGGACCCCAACAGAGAAAGAATGAGAAGGCTTGCAGCTCAGGTACCTTGCATACGCCTCTGGGCCACAGGGGCAAAGCCAAGTTTCCTACTGACATTCGAGCTCTGGACAAGTGGTACAACCTCTGTGAGCTCACAACCCCTTCCACGAAGCCCAGCATTCAATCTCATTCTCTTCATGTGTCCCATGCCGTGATGTCACACACATACGTGCACAGAAAGTACCATGTCCTGGATTTGAACTTTGACAGTTTTTCTTTGCTTGGTTTTTGACTTCAGTTTTCAGGTTTTTCCAGCAATGTGCTACAAATTTCTGGGGAGCAGAAATCCTGTATCCCTGCCAAGATGCCCAACGCAGCACCAGGGACCTGGGAGGCTTGGGACTCCAGTGGGGATCTGAAACCTTCCCTTTCCCTTCTTTCTCCACACTCAAAGCCCTGGACTTCTGGAAGCCTCCTTAAACCTGTTTACAGCCCCAGGCCAACTCCTTCTGGAGTGAAGGGCTCCAAGTGATTGCAGATCTTTGAACCACACACTGGACCCTAGTCCTTCTTGGAGAAGTTCCTGCTGTTTTCCCACACTTGCTCCTAGGGGCTGAGTGAGCTCCCCTGAGCCAGCTCACAGCCAGGAACCAGCCCATACCTTTCCGCCAGGAAATGTCGGCCAGATTGTTTTCCTCTTCTTTGATGCAATCCTGATTCTTTGGTCCCAGCCAGGCCTTTTAGGGCAATGCAGGGAGTCTCCCCAGCCTGGGGAATTCCGAGGAATCTGAGCAGACTTCCCCAATCTCCGCCAGCTGCTAGGCAGCCCAGGCTCCTCTGAGCAGGTGGAAGAAAGGAGGTCACCCAGGGAGGTAGTGACCAGCACACTCCTGTCTGACTCATCAGCTGTGGTCCCAGGGCCACCGGGGCCTCTTGTTCTCTGCCCACTGAGGCACGGTCGGTCCCCACAGCCAGACCCAAAGAGCAGAAATGGCTTCCTGCAAGAAGCATGTTAGGGGTCCTCCCTAACATCCTCTGTCCACACCTTTCTCCTAAAAGCTTGTGCCATTCTGTGTCACAATGTGGGACCTCAAGGACAGGGTGTCCCTTGTGGGGTGGCCTCACCAGCAGGCCTTGGATGGGGAAATGAAAGCAGTGTCAGTTGGGTGTATTTGTGTATACACGCGCATGCGCACACGCACACACAGAGGCATGTGTGCATACACTTTCCTATGTGTTAAGGGTAATACAGGGCCATGTGAGTGTGCCAGCTTCCTTGGCCCTCACAACCCCATGACCCATGCCTGGAGGCAAGCCAGCATTTCTGTGACAGGTTAGGGTGACTGGGACCCCAAAGGTAACGAAGAGTGTCCTTGGACTTATGTTACAGTACCCGACCCCCTTCCCTAGGGAGTTAGCTCTTACTAGAACTCAAAGTCCTGAAACTGTGATTGATCACCTGAGCCAGAAAGACAGATACTCACCTAAAAGGGATCTCTCCCTTTTCCCCTCATGGCTGGTCAACAGAGAGACATCTGAATCTCCAGGGCACCAGGCCTGTGGTGAGAGGCTGGGACTTTTTCTCTTCCCACACTGAACTTTTTCCTCACGATGGAAACCCTCAAGCTGGTTGAGTCCTGCTGAGCCTGGTACCCATATATATATAAACCCTCTTAGATTTTCCCTTCTTTCTCTTGCTCGGCTGCCCAGCACAGATCCCCTGGTTTCATAGCCATGTGGCTAGCACCTCCCCCAGTGCTCTCCTCACTTGTGTGGAGAGATCTCTGTAGCTTCTCTCCTCTTAAATAAAGTCTCCCGTTAAACCTTATCTCTGGTGGTCTATAATTCTAATTCTTTAAATTGATATGACAAGAATCCAGGTACTCTTAAGTTTTCAGGTGTACTGGGACTAGCTGGAAACTGCAAGCACCCCAATACGTTTCCACAACCACATAGAGTCTTGGAGCTGATACCTAGAGCAGGGGCCAGTTCACATCTGCTGTGGGCAAAGTCCTTTCATTCACTCTGTGATGGGAATCTCACAGCCGACACCCATCTCCTCCACTGTTAGAAAACTAGAAACACCAGAGGCTGCTGGAAGGACCCAGGAGAGGCCAGGAGCCAGAGATCTCAACCTAGGCTCCCGGGCTCAGTGGCTGTGTGGCCTCAAACAAAGCATATCTCACCTCAAAGCCCCTGCACCTGCCTGAGGAACTGGTGTGAGAAGCAGGAGAGGGAACAAGTATGAAACCACAATGTCATCGCTGAGACCTGTGTTGCCAAGTGTCAGGGCTGTGTGCTGAGCTTTACACAGGTGACATTATTTAATCTTCACACCAACCTCAGAGGGACCCATGGCATGGCACCAGTTCACAGGTAAGGAAGCCAAGCACAGATGTCTGTGCAACTTATAAAGACCACACGGGAGGAAAGGACAGCATTGAGACATGGATCCAGGGCCCAGAATGGGCACCAGGCTCAGGAGGACTCAACCAGCTGTGGTTCAGTGCTTGGTCATGGAGTCATCAGTACCCTGCTAACAAGGAAGGCCATTCTGGGAGGTCTCCTCCTCCCTCTCTCTACTTCTCTCAGCTGGTCGGTGTGTTCCAGAATTGCCCAGGCATCCCTAGAGCACTGTCCCGGCTCCTCAGGACACCTACTGGGAGAAACTTTAGATCCTCCTGTTGGGTTACCAGCATCTTCTAACGCTGTAAGAGACGCAGGGCAGGTGGTTGAGACCCCATCACTGGGTGAATAAAGAACCTCTCCCCTGGCAGGAGCACCAGGAACCCCATCCTCCAGGGCATATTGGGGTGCAGGACATCAAGAGTCCCTCACACTAAATACCAGCAGCACCCAAACTATATTATTGTGACAACAAAAACAGCCCCTGTCCTAAAGTGTTCATAAAAGACATCCCACTCCCCAGAGTAGCTAACGGCAGCTACTGGCTACTGGGAAATGGCGGAGTTACGTTCATCAGTGGTAGAACCACCGCTAAGTGGCCCATTCTATGGTGAATAACCTTCCACTGGAGATCATGCAAGCAGCCTCAACTTACCTCAGTGGGTCAAAAAAAGTCATGAAAGTAAGATGGTGATTCATGGGCAGGATGAGGGGCACTAGTGGTGGGGAGGGGAGATGAGAGAAGGTAATTGAGGAGAGAACACCCCTTGCCTTTGACACACTGACCCTGAAAACACGCATGCTCATGTACACAGAATAACAGGTGGAGTACTGACGTCTTCTTTGTACACATGGACTCATGAGGCCCAGAGAAGTAAAGGGCTCTGCCTGAGATCACACAGCAAGTGAGGTTGGAACACAGGATGAGGCTGGTCTGATGCCTTGGGTACAAGGACCCTGACTGTACCATCTGCACCAGCCTCCAGATTTCTGTAAGCCCAATTCCTGGATCCCCCCCCCCCTCCTCTCAAAGATCTTTAAGAGGGGCAGGCAGGCTCCAGCAGAGACAAGCTTAGTCTCTCACATTCGGGGATTCTGTGAGAGTCTGTGTGGTTTCCAGTAAACCAGAATTCCCATGCATGAAAGTAATTGAGTCTTGTGCAGGAGGACCCCCTGAGCGAGCCACCAGGCCTTGTATGGGACAATCACTCCAGCCTGGCTGTGGGGAGTCCTGCTGTCACCTGTGCAGAGAAAGAAGGTTAGGAGAAACAGGACAAGAGATTTCCAGTATCCCAAAGACACATGCACCAGCTAGCCCACGCTCTCCAGAGCTGAGGTCCTCCAGCCACATAGCTGTGGTCCCATTGGAGACACAGCAGCAGGGGCTGGGAGAGCAGGCTTAGGTAGAGAGTCCAGAGCCCTGGACTTCATTTTCCTTGGCGACAGAGCACCCCCACCTCTATGAATGAGAGTAAGATACCCACATGATACCCACAGCATCCCATCTCAGAGGAAGTCAGTCAGAGAGAGAGAGAGAGAGAGAGAGAGAGAGAGAGAGAGAGAGAGAGAGAGAGAGAGAGAGGGGCAGGTCTGGCACTTAGTAGCACTGCAGCTGGCGACATGCAATCTAACCACCTTGGATCTCAGCTGCTGTTTCTGGATCATCAGGAAGATAAGGTATGCCTAGAGAATTAAAAAAAATTATCTTTTATTTATTTGAGCGTGTGTGAAAGGGGAAGAGAGAGAGAGAGAGAGAGAGAGAGAGAGAGAGAGAGAGAGAGAGAGAGAGAGAGAGAGCATGAGCACACCAGGGCCTCCAGCCATTTCAAATGAACTCCAGACACATGTGCCACCTTGTGCATCTGGTTTTATGTGGGCACTGGGGAATCAAACCTGGGTCCTTCT
The DNA here is from genome assembly GCA_004024765.1 of Zapus hudsonius. Lineage (NCBI taxonomy): Eukaryota > Metazoa > Chordata > Mammalia > Rodentia > Dipodidae > Zapus > Zapus hudsonius. Next base: position 221,855 of record PVHP010000073.1, read on the forward strand.
ACTTTACAGGCAAATGTCTTAACCACTAAGCCATCTCTCCAGTCCATAGGATTTTTTTTTCTAAGGTTAAATGAGGCAAATGTTGGTTACACCAGCCTGATGCTTGGCTGTCATGGGCACAAAACTAAAGCTATAGAGACCAGCCAGTGGGACAGGCTGGACGAGTAATGTCACTAAAGCACAGCTGTATTTCTGTGTCTTGTGTCTTTTTCAAATGTAGTCCATGGTGACTTGGCCACTAAGGCTCAGCCTTCCTAGTGACAGGGCCTCTAAGCTGCATAGTCTGAGGTGAGCATGATAACTTCCAAACCTGTGTAGAATCTTCTGGTCTAGGTAGAGGTTGAGTCTGTTGGTCAGCCTCTCTCTCCACTCCCAGACTCCAGACTTGGAGCCCAGGGTTTGAGCAATGGACAGAAAGGAACTGGAGAGAAAGGAGGAGGAAGCCACCAGGAGCTCTCCCTTGGGTGCAGATTCACCCTTAATCTGTAGCTGAGTTTCTCATGAAAGATTTGCAGGGATGTTGAAGCCCCTGGCTGGGTCCCACATAGAGCTTTCCTATACTCCTAACTCTGCCCCATGAAGATCTGGCCACCTTTGAGAAGATTCTTTTTGGCAGGTATTCACCGACTACAGATTGTTCCCCAAATCATCCAGCCTCAGGAACTACTGGGTGAGATGGGGGTGGGTTTCCTCACAGACTCAGCTGGCCCTTTTCTTCCCTTACCCAGGACACTTGAGCTGCCCCAGTGCCCCCCAACCTCAGGGGACAGGCACTCCTCACTTGGCTGCAGGTGAAGGGACTGCCCGCATACCCATCCCACCCTCAGAGACCCCTTCCTCCCCCACCGTTTCCCGTTCCAGGCCCTGGGCATTCTCTACCATTTCCTCTGTGAAGTCTGCGCCTGTGACAACACACCACTGGGAACTGAGACCCATTGTCTTTAGAACCCATTGTCCAGGCCTAAGCCTCTGTGTCCCCTTCCCTTAGCTGCAGCCAGCGGTCCCACCTCACTGAAAAGAAAGGATTTCTTAAGTATCACAAGTGATAAGGTTTAAAATCTTTTTTTAAAAAAAATCTTTGTGGTCTGTGTCTGAGTATTCACGTGTGTGCATGTGGGTGTGTGGGTGTGGATATCAAAAGACAATCTAGAATGTGGGTCCTCGCCTCCCATCTTGTTCAAGGCAGGGTCCCTGCTGTTCACCACTGCCTATAAGCAGGTTGGAGGCTGTCTCCCTTCCCCCTCAGCTTCTTGGGATTCTCTTGTCTCCACCTCCTGTCTCACTGAAGGAGGGCTAAGACCACTGATGCTTGCTTGTGTCTGGCTTGACCTGGGTTCTGAGGATATAAACTCAGGTCATCATGCTTGCACAGAGAGTCCTTTTACCCACTGGGCCATCTCCCTGACCTTAAAAAATAAATAAATAAAACCTAGTCAGGCATGGTGGTACATGCCTTTAATCCCAGCATTTAGAAGTTTAGGTAGGAGGATTATCCTAAATTTGAAGCTAGCTTGGGCTACAGAATGAGTTCCAGGTCAGCCTGGGCTAGAATGAGGCCCTGTTGAAAGAAAGAAAGAAAGAAAGAAAGAAAGAAAGAAAGAAAGAAAGAAAGAAAGAAAGAAAGAAAGAAAGAAAGGAAGGAAGGAAGGAAGGAAGGAAGGAAGGAAGGAAGGAAGGAAGGAAGGAAGGAAGAAAGAAAGAAAGAAAGAAAGAAAGAAAGAACTATTCAATTCATTCATTCAGGGGGCTAAAGATTGAATCCAAAGTTTCAAGCATGTTAAGCACACACTCTGCCACTAAATTACACCACAGAGCCTATTTCCTATCTTATTTTATTCACTTCATTACTGGCTGACTGATGGATGATTTTTTTTTTTGAGCCAGGATTTACTATATAGCCCTAATCAGCCTGGCATTCACTATGGAGCCCAGGCTAGCCTCATGGCAATTTTCCTTACTCAGCCTCCAAAGTGCTGAAATTGCAGATGTGTTTCACTATGCTTACCTTTAAATTCTATTTTAAATCAACAAAAGTAATATATTCATGGTAGAAAGCTCAAAAAGCATAAAGGAAAACATGATGAAAATTATACAAGTTCTACCTGGAGACAAACGCTGCAAACACTGGATGTCTTGCTTTCTGTCTGCTGACATAGCAAGATCATTTATAAAGATGGCCCTCTCCCCGAGATAGAACGTTATTTCACATTGTAAGGAGGATTTTAGGGTTCCTTGCCAATACACCAATATTCCAACACACCAACAAATTTAAAATATCCTGGATTCTTGTCTTATGAATTTAAAGGATCAAATTCATAGGCCACCAGAGGGTAAGGTTTAGAGAGATTTTATTAGATTAAGACGAGAAAAGTACAGAGAGCTCCTATCAGGAGAGAGAAAAGTCCATGTGGGAAAAGAAGCTTAGGCTGTGGTGGGGGGCCTTACCTGAGCCTGGAGGTTCAGCGGTCTCCTCTGGCCCATCAAGAAGAGAGATGAAGAAGAGAGCAATTTGCCTCCTCCAATTAACTATATCCTCTGGCTCAGGTGAGCCAGAGAGACAGCTGATTGGTCAGAGCTGGGTTGGCTCAGGAAGTTAAGCCTGACCAACCACAGTTCCAGGATTCAATCTGAATTCTAGTAAGAGACCTCCCACTCTAGGGAGGGGCTCAGGTGGTTTTTGGAAAAAAAAAAGGTTAGACCAGAGATAAGTGGAGACTGTAAAAGGCAAGGTTAAAGACATTCCTGCTCTTTACTTTTGGGGGCCCAGTTACCCTAAACTGCCTCAACATGACATAAAAGTCACCATCTCAAAGAGGCATGTGTGTAACCATCACTGCTGCCTGACCCCAGGCACTCTCATTATCCTCCAAAGAGATGGCACATTTATGGGACCAGGAGATGGCTCAGTGGGTAAGAGCACTTACTTCACAAGCATGAGGACCTGAGTTCAACACCCCCCACCCCGTCAGCATCCACATAAAAAAGCTGGCATGACTGTATATGCCTGTAACCCCAGTGCTGAGGAGGGCAGAGACGTGGGGATCTCTGGGATTCCCTGGTCAGCCGGCCTAACCAAAAATCAGTAGCTCCAGCTTCAGTAAGAGTCTATCTCAGGGAAATGAGGTAGAAGAGCGATAAAGAAGTTCATTTGGCTCAGTAGTTAAAGATACTTGCTTGCAAAGCCTGGCAGCCCAGGTTCAATTCCCCAGTTCCCACAAAAAAAACAGATGCACAAAGTGGAGCATGCATCTGGAGTTCATGTAGAGGTCCGCTGTACCCATTCTCTCTCTCTCTCTCTCTCTCTCTCTCTCTCTCATAAATAAATGAATAAAATATTTTTTAAAAGGATACCTGGCCTTTTGCACATAGGCATACAGGGCAGACACATCTGCGCACACACATGTATGCACCATGCACACACCGCACAAGCACACTCACTAAAAGATGGGGACTTAGTGGTTACAGGCACTTGTTCTGCAAGCCCCCAGGCGGATTTTGATCCCAGTACCCTCCTAAAGCTAGACACATAGTGACACATGCATCTGTGGCCTCCACATACCTATGGCTATGGGAGTGAAGTCAGGAGAATCTGGAAGCTTCCAGGCCAGCTAGACTGGTCTGCCCAGCGGT
>PVHP010000074.1:0-39220 GCA_004024765.1 Zapus hudsonius
AGAGAGAGAGAGAGAGAGAGAGAGAGAGAGAGAGAGAGAGAGAGAACCAGGACCACCACCTTGAGTGGGATCTGAGGAATTGAACCCAGGGCCTTAGGCACTGGAGGCAAGTGCCTTAACTGCTGAGCCATCTCTCCAGCCCAAGACTTGATACTCTTTCACCATATATAGAGCTATAATTAGCTCCATGATTCTTTACCTTAATTTCCAATTACAAATTAAGGTTATCCTAAACACCAAGAGTGTTGGTTATATACAGTCCTTAATTTTATTGTGGTCTATCTCCTTGAATAGATGTGATTTATTTGGTATCCCTTCTTTAATAAAAGATTAGAGTTACTACGGGTCAAGAGAATATTAAACTTCAACCAAAAAAAAAAAAAAACATTGTTTGAAAAAGAAAAGGAACCCCTAGAGATAGGAATATAATTATTCTGCAAATTCCCCCATGGCCCCTTCCCTGCCCTGGGCACATTCTCTTATCATCTCTGTTCTCTCCACTTCTCACAAGTCTGAGCCAGAAAACAGAGCATGATTCTTGTATTCATTCCCTTTCACAATGCTGCTGTTACTGAGCACTTCCAAGAAGCTCTAATACAGAGGAAGGACTTGGCTGACAGTTGGAGGGGACAGAGTCCATCAGGGAAGGGGAAACATGGTCACGGGTCCATGTAGCAGCTGGTCACATTCACACCAAAGTGAGTAAGGAGGGAGCAATGAATTGTGGTGCCCATCTTGCTTTCCCATCTTTATTTAGTTGAGGAACCCAAGCAGCATAGAATGATGCCACCCTCTTTAATTAACCTTTTCCCCTCAATTAACCTATTCTAGAACCTTCCTTTCAGACCTGCCTAGATTTCTGTCCCCTAGGTCATTCCAGATACAAATAAGCTGTCAATTGAGATAGGAAATGAAAGCTCAGTCACAGTAGCCATTCCAAACATTTATGAACAAAACATGGCAAAAGGCACAAAATATTATCAATATTTATGTCTACATCCATAGATGTCTCTGTTTATTGAGTGGTCAGTAGATGAACCAATCCATAATAAATTATATTTTTCAAGGCTATTCCTAGTACTTACTTCATTTCTACTTTGATATTTGATGTATGATAAAGATCAATGGAAGAGTTTTGATTTAGCAAGTCAATGAAAACTTTAAGGATGTGACAAATACATATGGCATATTAATTTTTACCATCACTAAGTGTATTAGTCAGGATTCACTAAAGGAAACAGAGTTGATAGAATGGATTATAGTAAAAGGGAATTTATTGGGGCAGCTTAAGACAGTCCAACAATAGCAGTCTGCAGGCCCTCAGGTGAAGAAACCAGTAGCTGTTCAGTCCATGTGGCTGGAGGCCCCAGCAGTCCCAATCCAGCCCAGAAGGCCTGATGGCTCCTTGGGTAGCAGCTGCTCTTCAGTCCATGATGCTAGCCTGAGGAAACTGGGTTCCAATGTCCAGGAAGGGTAGGAGAGCAGGATGTGAGTGCAAGTCAAGAACCAGCACCATCAGCCAAGAGAGGAAGGAAGCAGCTTCCCTTCCCCTCAAGCTTCCTCATATTTAGTCCCTTGGAAGGCCCACCCACTGGGAGGAAGGGCTCACTCTGGAGATGGGAACTCCTCCCTTCTCCCAAAATCCCAAAAGATTTTGTCAATCCTTCCTGCAGGCAAACTCAGTTACATGCCCATGATTACTATGGATTATTACATAGATCAAATTGACAAATAAATTTAACTATCCCACTAAGTAATTACAATATTACATAGTATTTTGTTCATATTTACATAGCATTTTGTTCCTAAATTTTAACAACTTCACACACAAAATTATTTTCTTTTGTGTGTGACCATGTGATTTCCTTTGTGGTTTATAAGATAGACTTTGGACAATGTCAAAATATTTTTCAAATTTATGTAATCTTAGACTTCAGAATGACTGGTGTTTACTTAAATCTATTTATACAAATCAACTGTCACAAAAAGGACATGAGCTAACATGTTCAACTTTGTATAAGACCGCTGAATAACTAAACAAAAATATCATGTTAGATAGAAATAAAGAATATCAGCCAGGTGTGGTGACACATACACCTTTAATTCCAGAACTCAGGAGGACAAACAAAATAATAATAAATAAAATAATAAAAAATAAATAAATAATGGATAGCAGAGTAAAATATAAGAAGTTGACATAATATTTTACACAAACATAAACTTCATTAAATCTTCTGGGGGTACATTCAATCATTGTAATTTCCTCCTGACTCCACAAATTCATTTTCATTTCACAGGTGAAATATAACCAAGGGGTTTGAGGATGGTTCAGCAATTAAACCCCCATGCTTACAGATCTCTTATCTTTGGATCAATCTTCCTCAGCTAAGCATTATTGCAAAGCCATTTGCCCAGTGACACATCTGTAAGCCTACAGAGCCTAAGGAAATGGGAAAAGGAGCCAACCCAATCCTCAAGCTAGCAATCAGCAGAATTTTCAAGAAGAAAGACTTCCCTTTGGTCTCTGACCTATTCACACACCTTAACATGCATATGGCCAGGCAAAAATCATATACACATACATCAACACACACACAAACATATATATGCACTCACACAAATAAGTCATAAAATAGAGAAAAAATAATAATCAATGGAATTAATGAATGCATCAGGTGTAACAAGAAGGAATCAATAGTAAGAGAAGATTACCAGCTTTGTGGTCTGACTATGCTAACAGTAAGTAAGCAGCTTTATCTCAAGAATGGGTTGAAGCTGGAGACATAAAGTTAAGACAAGTCAAGGTTAGTTTTCTACTTTTTCTTAATTGTTTTTTATTCAGCTCTTTACCATGTCTGCCACACTGTGAGAAATTGCAGCATTCTTTCTCATCTACTTGATTTTCTTAATAGTTGTTTTATGTGTCTTCTTATGCAAATTTTAATTATTTTGCGCTAAACAAGAGAGCAATTTAATTCGGAAGGCTATAATGCCATGCATCACTCATGTGTTTTGACAATGTAATGAGAAATCTCTTACTCATTGTGATCTTCTGGAGCCCACAGTGCGCTCCTGAGAACTGCAATGAAAGGAAGGAAAAATGTAATCGACTCTTTAAAATGTCAACTTACCTCTTGTAAATGAAACATGTAGTTCTCCTATAACTTAAAAATATGAATAGAAAGATATCACTATTGGGAGATGTTTCAAACAACTCATATGTTATCATAATTAATAGTATCTAGGAATTGGCGAATTTCTCTTTTCCCCTTCCCCTTTGGTGACGAGGACTCATGTAGCTCAGGCTGGCCTCAAACTCACTATTTAGCTGAGGGTTACAGGTATGAGCCTCCACATACAGTGTGTGTGTGTATGTGGGGGGGGGTCCAACCCAGTGCTTTATGCTTGCTAAGCAAGTCCTCTACCGACTGAACTATATCCCCAGTCCTATCCTTCTTAACTTCCTTGAAGAAGCTCACATGAAATTGGATTTTTCTTTGATTCTCCAAATCAACAAAGGGCAAGAAAAGTCATCTGCAGCTAAAGCTGTAGTCATTATTGTTATTATTATTATTATTATTATTATTATTATTATTTTGAGACAGGGTCTCAATCTAGCCCTGGCTTACCTGTTACTCATTTTATACTCCTAGGCTGCCTGAAAACTCTCAGCAATCCTCCGACCTCTTCCCAACAAGGCCTGGGATTAAAGGTGTTCACACCATGCCTGGTTAAAGTAATTATTATTTATGTCTAGCATTTACCAATAATAGTATATATTGTGTAATAAAGAATATTGTTAGACAACTTCATGAAGTCTATAGGTTTGAGAGAATGTGGGTTCCTCACAGGAGGATGTTGCAGTGATTCCTCTTTACACTTGTGGAAGTAGTTAATTCTGCAGTGAGTTCAACAAAACCTTGAACATGGAGGAGTGCTGTTTATGGACATGAACATGTTATCATAAGTGTTATGGCGAATGTTGGCCACTGTCATAGAGCTAAAGCCCCGTGACTACTCTGGTTAAGTGAAGGCAGCTTTTGTGCCTGTTTCTTTTCCACATGGCAATGCGATTTTATTTATTTACTGTGTTGTAGTTAACTTCTTGATGCTGTCACAAAGAACATGACCAAAAGCAACTGATGGGAGGAATGGGTTTGTTTTGGCTTACAGACTCTAGGAGAGCTCCATAATAGAAGGGGGAACAATGGCATGAGCAGAGGCTGGACATCACCTCCTGGACATCAGCAGGAAAGTGTGCCAAACACTGGGAAGAGGAAGCTGACTATAACCCCCATAAATCCACCCCAAATAACAGAGCTCCAATAAGGATCCAATTCCTAAACTGCCATCAGCTGGGATCCAGCATTCAGAACACACTAAGTTTACAGGGGACCCCTGAATCAAACCACTACACTTAGGGATGAATGTAATTTCAACCTTTTTCAAAGTGTGTATTATAACCTGCTTTCCAAATTGTATTCTTTTCTTTTTGTTTTATCAGTGAAGTTAATTTAAAAAAAAAGTAAATTCATTTTGGACAGATTTTATGAGGAAAATATTACTTTAAATAAATTTTCTCAGTAATTGTATCTATTTGCTTTACAAGAGTTACTGTAGAAAGAACAGTATGTAACATTTTAACAGAACCTTACCTCTCAGTGCCTTGTACATGATCATGTAACAGGGTTTTCACATTTAATCTTCATGTCCTATTAATAAATGCAATCTCCTGCACACATCATTCATGGACAGTGCATTGCTCACTGCTCTGAGGAATATTTACCTAGTGCGTAAATCATATTCTCAGATGCTCACCAGGTAACCTTCCATCTCTCTTCTCTAAAAATACATTTATTTATTCATTTGAGAGAAAGACAGAGAATGAGAAAGTGAGAGAGAGAAGGAGAGAGAGAGGGAAAGGGGGAAAGGGAGAGAGAGAGAGAGAGAGAGAGAGAGAGAGAGAGAGAGAGAGAGAGTATGGGCGTGCTAGGGCCTCCTTCCACTGCAATAAAAACAAAAACAAAACAAACCAAACCAAAAGAAAAAAACTCTATTCTTTCTGCCCATAGTGGGGGGAAATATCCAGAGACATGTCCCCCCTCAACAATACACAAAGGGGGTTAGAAAAAAGAGAAAGAAAACCTGTCTACCTCTGGTGCAGTTGATAACCCCAAAACTATGAACAGATTCAGAATGCGCACCAATGAAGGACCCCAGTGAGGCTGAGAGGAGGGAAAGGGGACACCTTTACAAGATTTGCTCATACAATGTATATACTTATTCATAATAAAGATATGCAAAGAGAAACTCCAGACACATGCTCTACATTGGGCCTCTGGCTTTCAGTGGATACTGGGGAATTGAACCAGGTCCAGCAGGCTTTGTGAGCAAGAGACTTTAACCACTGAGCCACGTCCACCTCCTCTAATTCTCTTGTTGTGATACCTCTTCAGAGCAAGCAGCTTGTTCTCGCCATGTCTCCAAGATACAGACTCATCCTCCTTGCAGCTCTGAGGTCCCTGCAGTCTCCCCAGCACAGAAGAGACTGCCTTGAACACAGTTCTGCAGCTCAAAGTGGCTCTTCATTTCCTTTTGTACAAGTTGGTTTCTTGAGAGCACGAAGTCATTTTGCTGTCTGCACAAGATCAGAAAACCATCAGAAAGTGTTACACAGTTTGCTTCTGCCTATTCATAGCTATATACCACGTGATAAGTACATTTTCACTGTTATTCCATTAATTTTTTCCCAGCGCCCTATGAGGCAGACACACATTATACATTTTAGGTAAAGTTTTAAAATTTAAAAGGTTGAAGAACTAAGAGCTTGTCTAGCAAATGGAGGAGCTGCTACTTAAATCCAAGCCCATCTCAATTTAAATACCAAATTTTGATGACGAAATAGTTATTCAAATTGCAAACCTTTACATCAGAATGAAAGTCTTAATAAGAGATGACATGAGTCATAAAATTAAACTCTGTGCACAGAGTTTTAAGGCTCTAGTATTGAGAATATCTTTAATATTATTTATTTATTTAAGAAACAGAGAGACAGAGAGAGAAAGAATCAGGGAGGAGAGAGAATGGGCAGATCAGGGCCTCTTACCACTGTACATGAATTCCAGACAAATATGATACTTTGTGTGCCTGGCATTGTGTGGGAATCAAATCCATAATGTCAGGCTGTGCAAACAATTGCCTTTAAGTGCTGAGCTGTCTCTCCCACCAGAGAACCCAGTTTTAATTTGTAAATAATTTGCAATAAAAATAGGTTTCCAAGTGCTAATTTTACCAATTTGAGCAGAATTTTATAGCTGTATGGTTATTTATGTTACATTGGTGAATAATTGGGCAATATTGTAATATCTCAAGTTTAATTGTTGTTTCTATAATATAAATATTTCATTGCAAAGAGAAAATAAATTCAATGTGGATAAAATACAATGAATTTCTAAAAGTAGTTGTTTCTAGATATTTTTAAATGCATCAGAAAGACTAAAAATAATTTTTTAAGCTCAATGTAGAAACAGCAAATGAGCCACATTATATTAGAAAGGCTAAATAATAATTGTATAAATTGTCTTGGAAGCCTAGAGTATAAGTTAAGTGTAATATTAACTCGTGTTTCTCATAAAATCTATCAACTAAACATTCAATGACTAAGAAAATAAACTTGAGACACCATTCATCAAAAGTAAACCATGCAGTTGAATCTAGCAGCAGGGCCACCAAAAATAGGAATTAGTCTTTAATACCTAAGGTCTATTAAACACATACCCCCCCAAAGTACTAATTTTTGTTTTAGAATCCAATAATACCAAATCAAGTTGGAAAAAATGAAAATTATTGTTTTATGTTGCTAATCAAGTAGTTGATTGATGAAAAATATGTTCTAGTTTTAAAACATAATTTATTTATTTGTAAGCAGTGAGGGGTAGAGAGAAGCGAGACAGAGAGTATGGGTTCACTTGGTCTCCAACCACTGCAAATAAACTCCAGATGCATGCAACACTTTGTGTATCTGGCTTTATGTAGGTACTGGGGAATCAAATCTGGGTCTTAGGCTTTTTGGGGAAGTGCCTCAACCGCTGAGTCATTTCTCCAGTCTTGTTATTCTATTTTTATAAAAGCTTTCTTTGAAACCAATTATTTAAAAGCTTCAATTAGGGCTGGAGAGATGGCTCAGTGCTTAAGGCACTTGCCTCCAGTGCCTAAGGCCCCGGGTTCAATTCCCCTGGACCCACATAAGCTAGACCCACAAAGTGGTGGCTCTGGTTCTCTCTCTCTCTCTCTCTCTCTCTCTCTCTCTCTCTCTCTCTCTCTCTCTCTCTCTCCTTGAAAATGAATAAATAAAATATTTTTAAAAAGCTTCAATTAATCTTATTCCTCAAATAACATGAAGGTGCAGTGTTTTTTATATTAATTATTATTTATTTTTGATTTTTAAGTAAACATCCATCATTTTAGTAAAATGAGACTTCATAATTACAGGAAAGGGTTATGCATTTACCACATTGGAAAAAAATTGAGGTTGTTCCTAAGATTGGTAAAGAAGGTGATACTTTTTCTTTTGAGTGAACTAAGAATTTAGTCATTTAATCTTTGGATTTGGTTTGGAGGGAGAGAATCTTCCACAGTTACCAAAAGAATCTTGAGAAACTTGTTAGCTAAAGGTTTGTTCACTCGCAGGCCTGCTGAATTTTAAAATATCCAAGGTATTTGTTTATAACCTAATACTTTCTAGCCTCAACATTATATTTTCTGATATTGTTTTTCTCCAAAAAATTTTCAATATATCTGACCGTGATGTTATATCAAGCTGACTTTCTAGTCACTAAGTAAGGTATATGCAATTTCCAAGAGGTGTCTCAGAGTGTCCCACAGGACAGGGTTGATCCTCTGCAGTGCTACAACATTCTCTTCAGACTATCTCAGCAACGTTTTGAGTTCCAGCTCTCTCAGGCGGTACAACACTTAGTGTCCTCCTGCATAAAATATATATTCTGTATGAATTAAAAACATGGGCACGATTCTCAGCAGGTGAGACTCCAAGGGAATCTCTCTCATCAAATCTCCTCACGCTGGAATCCCCTAGAGCTGCCACAATGAGACCCTGGGGCCTGGACTATAATATATATATATATATATATATTGCCTTCCAGTTCTGTAACTTTTTCAGCAACCTCATAAAATCTTATGGCTCCAATTTTCACTTCTTCTGACCTGTTTCTGTGGATGTCTGATTCTTTTCATTTTGTTTGTCTGAACTTTTATCCTTGGCTTAGTTTTGTCTCTCTGTGTGATAGCTATGTCTAACATTCTGTGCTGCTGGCCTGTTTGTTTTTTCCTCTCGTTCATATTTGGTCCATATGCTGAAATGAAAAGTGAATTATAAGAGGAAATACTTCAGATATTTATTTATTTATTTATTTATTAGACATAGATTGACAGTAGAACTTTTTGGTGTGTATATTATGTGTAATTTGTGTTTATGTGGTGTCTGTGTATATATATATATATATATATATATATATATATATATGTGTGTGTGTGTGTGTGTGTGTGTGTGTGTGTGTGTGTAGATGGGTAGAGAACAGTGGAGAACATCAGGTGTCCTGATTCATTCTTCTGTCTTTCTTTGACATCTTATGCTGCTGACCTTGGTGCCTTTTTTGGTAAGATTGACTTCCCAACAAGCTTCTGCAATTCCCTAGCCTCTGAGGCAGAACTGGGGTCCTGTTCTGTTTTTCTCATGGGTGTTTGGTATTGGACTCATGACCTTATTCTAGTATAGTTAGTGCTTGCAAGCTTACTTGCTGAGGAATCACCCCAGCCCAAATGTTTTTGATAGAAATAATTCAGAAATTTTCCTTTTTCTTGAATACTTTTCGGTCAGACAAAAGAATAATCATGTTGTAATTACTCATAATCTAATAATTTCTCGTGTATTGATGATGTATGTAGCAGTCATTCAACATTTCTTGATGAATATTTGAACTGAAATGAATAAGACATGGCAAGTAATTAAATTACTATTCTGTCATTTCAGTACTTTAACTATCTTGTCACTTACTACATATAATACCTTATTAGGATTAATAGACAATACATTTTATATTTTAAATCATATAAAAGCAGGGGCCTGGAAAGATGGCTTAGCGTATAAAACTCTAGAAATACTAAGCATAAAGACCTGATCTCAGAAGGCCAGAAACCACATAAAGCCGAATGCAGCTGTGGGAGCATCACTTCTGCAGAGAGATAGAAGGTAGGGACAACAGAACCTCTGGGATCTCACAGGACAGCTCCCCTGGAGTCTGAAGCAGGAGACTGTCTCATGCAACATGGAACACAAAAGCCAACCCCTGAGATTATCCCTGACTGCTAGGTATGTTCAGGTATGCACTTGCACAAACACTCAAACGTATTTTACAGAGAGAGAGAGAGAGAGAGAGAGAGAGAGAGAGAGAGAGAGAGAACTGGCAGAATTTATTTTAGTTTTTAAAGTCCTACTATAGTGTATTTAAAGCAATATTTAAAGCAATAGTGTGGTTGTTTGCATGTATGTCCCATATACATGCAGTTGTTATACTGGAGCTTGGAACTTGGAAGTCCAGGTGTCACTGGGGTGGATCTGGGTTTCAGCCCAAAGGTGTAGGAATGCAGCATGAGCTCTGGGGTCCCGCTTCTTGCAGGTTTGTGTTTATTGCTTTTGGTTTTTGCTGGCTGTTTAGTTGTTCCTCTCTGCTTGGTTGCAGGGATGCAGCCTCTTCCACCATTGGTGGAACTTTCCCTTGAAATAAACCATTTCCTCCCATAAATTGTGTCTGAATTGGCCATTCTTCCCAACAAGATGAAGCTGTATACTACAACAAGTGTTTGGGTGATTTTTGATAGTGAGTTCAGATAGAAAAGTCCTTGGATTCTTTGGTTCTTCCTGCACTGGGGTTGTGTTTTGTTATGGCAGCTCCAACACACTAATACAAAGATGCAAGGAATTAGGAAAATGGGTGTATTATATATGTAGTTCATGAAAAGCATGCAGCATATAACCATAATATTTCATGACATCTGTTAGACTTGCGGGGGTCTCTAGGCATTTTAGAATGAGCATATTCATTCAGTGACTCAGTTCATTCTCTAATAAGTGATAATTAAGAATATATGCATTCAGCTTTGGTAATGCTACAGTTACTGATGTCATCAGAACATCAGAGCATTTGCCACATTTCTTAACTATGTCATATCACAAAAGTAAGTCTGTAAGGATGAGATTACACTCCTCTGCTGTGTTTGTAGATCTCTGACTCCATCTCCAGCTTCTTTCATTCTGTTTTATATTCCTAAATCACAGCAGTCATTGGGTGGTTGATATTTACATTATAGGATGCTCTTAGCCTAGGTTCCTGGTGGCTCCTTCTTTCCCTCCATTCCTTTCTGTCTTTAATCAAATGGTATCCTCTCATAAGACTTCATTGGCCAGAGACTACCAAAAATTGTTTCACCTTCTCTCTCCACTATGGAAATTCATAGAGTAGAAACAGTTTGGTATTTGAGTGTGTGTGTGTGTGTGTGTGTGTGTGTGTGTGTGTGTAGCAGGAGAACAAACAGAAGTAATTATATAAGTTATAAAATTAGTCACATACAACTAATAATTTAATGCACACTGAAAAACTTTCACACAATAATCTAAAACTTGCTATGTTTTTCCAATCTTTGCAGTGCATTCACAAAGCAACTTTTGATATGCTGGGCCACAAAGGAACAGTTTCCCACCTCTTCCTGATGTTATAAATCAAAAGGATTGCAGATGAGCCGGAGAGCTTGCCTACAAACCCTTCTGATCCAGGTTTGATTCCCCAGTACCCACATAAAGTCAGATGCACAAAGTGACACATGCATCTGGAGTCCATTTGCAGAGACCAGAGGACCTGACACTCTCATACTTCTCTCTTTCTGTTTCTTTCTTTCTGTCTGTATCTCTGTCCTTACAAATAAAATTTTCAAAAAGTTCATTTTGATAAGCAAGCAAATTAGTACTAAATAGTGGGAAGGAATTGATTTCAATCTTAGGTCAACTCTGTCCAAATTGCTTCTGTGGATTTCAAATTATGAGTTATTAATGCTTGCAGGCAGAAACTCTTGGATACTTACCAAATGATCATTAGTTTAAGAATCCTGGTGATATCTATGCCTCCTTTGCCTTGATAAGCTTGCCAATAGAAATTTGACCTGCAGGCTCTGCTGTATTGCCCATTTAAAGACTATGGTCTATTATCTCTAAGACCTATCACAGGGTAATCTCCTGAGCCAATAGCTTCATTGCTGAGCTCCACACTGTAGAACACCAAAGGCAGAATTTTATTATAGTCAGCATTTTCAGTCATCACACACACTGTAAGTTTGGTTGTAGTCAGTGTTTTAAGTCATCACACAGAGTTTTTGTTTGTTTATTTATTTTATTTTTATTGTTTGTTTTTCGAGGTAGGTTCTCACTCTAGTCCAGGCTGACCTGGAATTCACTATGTAGTCTCAGGGTGGCCTTGAACTCATGGTGATCCTCCTACCTCTGCCTCCCGAGTGCTGGGATTAAAGGTGTGCACCACCAAGCCCGGCTTCACACAGTGTTAAGTTTGGTTGTAGTCAAGGTTTTCAGTCATCACACACACTTAGTTTGGTTATAGTCAGCATCTTGAGTAACCATACACACTATAAGCTTGGTTGGAGTCAGCATTTTCAGAGATCGCACACACTGAAGGATTTGGAAACACTGCTCCTTAGAGAGATCAGACCCGAAGTTTGATTGCCTCCTAGAGCGTGTGACAGGACTCTTGGATCCCTTAATGCTTCCATTAACAGATATGCTTGCTGTTCAAATAATGTACAAATTATAATATGTACTTTAACATAATAACGCCTGACAACATCTTATTTCTGTTGTTTTTAATGTAATAAAAAGCTTGTTTTCTTCATGATTGAATAGATCATTTGGTAAACAGGTCACATTTTAAGGGCATGTTACTTACTGCACATTAAACAGGGGTTTTCATTCCTCAGCCTGGACTATTTCTGTCATGTATCCCTCACGTCAATTCTAGCCAACATTGTTTTTGTTTCTCTTCCTCAGCATTAAGCTAGCCAAAGACTAGTCATTTTAACCAATAACCAAATTTAGATGAAACTAGAATTCCATCTGCTAATATTATTTCATTCATAATGGTCTAGGTTAAACACCAAGAGTTGTATTGAGGCTTTCTGATATTTAACAGCTTAGAAAGTTGATCAAAGCACATTTATGGGTGCATGTGTTTGTTCTTACAAGTAGTTGAGTGTTTTCAAGTGCATTTTGGTAAGGAACAATAAAAGTTTGCTTGTTCCTTTCTTAAGAGGTTCTATGTAACTTGTACAAGGAATACAAGGAAATGTGTTGGGGGTGGAGATAAAGAAAATTACTTAGATACTTCTGCTGTGGACTGACAGACCTTGGAAGGAACTGAGCTTATATGTTTAAGTTTTTTTTTTTTTAATCCAAGGAAGGACACACACAGCTCTTGTAAATAATTCATTTTATGCAAAATTTATGCTAATAATATTATGAATGAAATCAAGAAACACCATGATAAGAAGACATCAGATGAGCTTCTTAAACTCTCAATTTGGGCCAAAAATAAACTAGCTTCTGGTGATTTGAGTACATTAGAATCCTTGTCCTCATAAGTTTTCATTTTAGTAGCAGAAATAGATGCACTAACAAATTTCAGAAAAGTGCAATCATAAAAATGAAGATTAATAAGAGCCATGATATGGAAGGATTGGGAACTGACTATTCATGGAAAGAATTGATTTGCACTACTTGAAGGCTGAGCCATTGTCAATGAGAAATGTACTTGAACCATGAAGATGGGAAGTCAGCAAGACTGCTTTGTGAGAGTTGCATTTCAAAACAAGCGAGGTAGAGAAAGGAAAAAGGAAATTGATTATTGAAGTTATTTAAATATGGATTTTGTTTACTTATAGGGAGAGAGAGAAATAATGAATGAATGAATGAATGAATGAATGAATGAATGAATGAATATGGTCACACCAAGGCTTCCTACCACTGCAAATGAACTCTAGATGCATGTGCCACTCTGTGCATATGGCTTTGCTTGGGCACTGCCGAAACAAACCCAGGACATCAGGATTTGCAAGTAAGTACCCCAACCACCAAGCCATCTCTCCAGCCTCCAATTCATAAAGTTTTATAGTGAGTCACCTTACACCTTTTAGGGAATATCTTGACTTAATTGAAGTGGAATATTAAAAGCTTATCTGGAGACATTTACCTGTTTGATTCATAAGGAAATAATATAAATACCAGGCAAGGGTATTATTATATATAGGGTTAAAATCCACAAGAGTTTATGATTTCTAAGGGGAAAATAAAGTAAAAGCTCAGGTGATATAGAGGAAGGGAAGCAATAGGCTTAAGACAGTTTTTTTATTGGGGGGACACTAGAAGTATAAAGGAAGGAAGAGAAAATACGAGCTGGGAATTAGAGGCAGAACAAAAATAGAGATGAAATATACATTTTCAAAACAGACAGTTATAGTGAAATTTGAGAGATTCCTAGGGGACCACTAAAAGCTAAATCTAGAAAATATAAACTTTGGCTTTGCAGATGTGATTCAAGTTAGAAGTTATTTTCTATCTTGCAGTAAATAAGATATTACCCTCTGGGAATTTGAATGTCTTCAATTCACGAAAAACTTGTAAGACCATTCTGGGGTTTGTGCTTTGAAAGAGATGATGATAATTGCTGCCAAGGAAAGAAGTGAAAATAATCAAGACGAAAAAGAATGTGAAAAGGAAACAGAGGCTAAAATAATCCGACTTTAAAAAGAGGCCTGATTGAAATTCTCTCATCTAATTTTGAAGCTAGAGGAAAGAAATGTAAAAAAAAATAGTGTATTTACTTATGTGGTGGCACTTACAAAAAGAAGAAAGTGGCACAATTCAATAGCAAAGATCAAAGAATTTCGTTTTTTTTTACTGTCTCTTGTTTTTATTGCTGTGGGGGGGGTATGGATGGTGTGTATGTGGTCAGACATGCACATGCCATGTGCACCTCTGTGCAGGCCTGAGGAAGACATTGCATAAACTCCTCTTCAGTCTTTTCATCTATTCTTCTGAAACAGATTCTGTCTTTTCTCCTGGGGTGGTCCATTTCCCATCTAGATTAGATGTCCAGCAAGCAATCCTGGCTGGGCCAGCTACCTAGGAGGGGGACAAACATTTGTACTCATAAAAGTTAAAAAAAAATGATAATTTTTAAAAATTTCTTTTTCCTAAATTTTGATATGTCATATTTTTCTTTCAGCTGAGTAAAATTCCATCGTGTAAATATACCACAGTTTCACCGTCCATTCCTCCATGGATGGGCATTTGGATTGATTCCAATTCTTAGCTATTATAAATTGAGCTGCTATAAATATATTTGTACAAATGTTTCTGTGTCTAGATGTGACATCTTGTGGATAGATGCCTAGTAGAGGGATAGCTGGGTCCATTGGAAGTTCTATGTCCTTTCTGTTCAGAAGTCTCCACACTGCTTTCCATAGCGGTTGAACAAGTTTGCAATCCCACCAGCAGTGAATGAGGGTTCCTTTTTCCCCGCATCCTCGCCAGCAACAATTGTTGTTGGTTTTCTTTATGATTTCCATTCTGACTGGGGAAAGGTGGTATCTCATTGTGGTTTTGATTTGCATTTCCCTGATGCTTAAGGATGCTGAGCACTTTCTCAGGTGAGAAAAGGCCATTTGTGTTTCCTCCTCTGTGAAATCTCTGTTGAGATCAATGCCCCATTTTTTGAGGGGGCAGTTTGCTTTTTTGTTATTAATTTTTTTTGAGTTCTCTGTAGGTTTTGGAAATTAGGCCTCTGTCTGAATTGTAGCTGGCGAAAATCATCTCCCAGTTTGAAGGGGGTCTATTGACTTTGAGAACAGTGTTTTTGTCAGTACAGAAGCTATTGAGCCTGATCAAGTCCCATTAGTTAAGTGACTGTTGTACTTCCTGGGCTAATGGAGATTTGCTCAAGAAGTTGTTCCCTACTTCTATCTCCTGTAGGGTTACTCCTACTTTTTCTTCCAGGGTATTCAGGGTTACAGGATTGATATTGAGGTCTTTGATCCATTTGGAGTTGATCTGTGTGCATGGTGAAAGGAGTGGGTCTATTTTCATTTTTTTTCACTTGTTTATCCAATTTGTCCAGCACCATTTGTTGAATATGCTATCTTTAGCCCAGCTTACATTGTTGGCACCCTTGTTGAAGACTAAGAAGCTGAAGTTACTTGCATTAAAGGCTGGGTCTTCAATTCTATTCCACTGGTCAGACTGCCTGTTTTTCTGCCAATACCATGCTGTTTTAGTTACTATGACTTTGTAGTGATGCCTCCTGAGTAATTTTTTTTTTTTACTCAGAAAAGTTTTAGCTATTCGGGGTCTCTTATTCTTCCAAATAAATTTGGAGATTATTTTATCTATGTCTGTGTAGAAGGAGTTTGGGATTTATATTGGCATTGCGTTGAATCTGTAGATTGCTTTTGGCAGGATTGCCTTTTTTTACTATATTGATTCTCCCTATCCATGAGCATTGAATATCTTTCCATCTTGTCACATCCTCCTCTATTTCCCTCTTGAGAGTTTCGATATTTTCCTTATATAAGTCTTTCACTACCTTGGTTAGTGATATTCCCAGGTATTTGATTTTGTTTGAGGATATAGAGAATGGGACAGTTTCTCTGATGTCTTTTTCCGATTGTCTGTCTTCTGTATATAGAAAGGCTACTCATTTTTGTGTATGCCACTCTGCTGAAGGCATTGACCACCTTCAGGAGTTTGCTGATGCTGTTCTTTGGATCTGATATGTATAAGGTCATGTCATCTGCGAAGATGTATGGCTTGACTTCTTCAGGGTAAAATGGGATGAACTGTTTATGGCAAATATTGTGACTAAGGATAGATGTCTATGGTGCAGAATTAAGATGATGACCTAAACCTGTATCAGAGTTATTTGTATTAATCAAAGGTATATAGCACTGCAGAATAAAGGGATTATAGAATGCAAATCACTTAATGGAGAGAAAAAAAATTTCCTTTAATTAATTAACATAAAATTTTGATAAATATCGTCATTGTTCTGATACATATTGGATGAAATCCATTAATGAAACATTTCAAGTAAATTCTCATTTAAGCTCACCTAATAATTTGAAGAAAACACGATTATACTCATATTACAGCCATGCAAATCTATTTCTTACCAAATTAGCTTAAAACTCAGGACCAGAAATCAGAGATGTGACATTAGGAATCACCATCTAGTGAAAAGACTCAGGAAACAAGATGGTATATCAGTTCACTAATGCTAATTGCATTATAAGCTATCCAAAAATTATGTAGCTTGAAATAATCATTTCTATTCAAAGCACATGTGCTTGGCTGATATCTGTTTATGCCTCTCCTGTGTGTAGAGGAAAAGTGTTGGATTTATGGGAAAAAGGCATTTCTTTATCACCCACCCAATAAGATGTAGAGATAATGAATAAGCACATAAAGACATCAGAGAAGGAAAGTGAAAATTAAAACCATTGCTAACCCACTATACACCTAACAGAATGGATAAAATGAACCTCAGTAACAGGATCAAAGTTTGCCAAGGTAGAACAGCTATGGACTTCTTGCATACTTGTTAAATATAAATGAAATAGCCGTAGTGGGAAACTATTTTTTAATGCCTTTAAAAAATCATCACAACAAAACCCAAAAATTTCATTTCTGGTATGAGCCAGCAATGGTGTTCTTGGCGATTTCCTCTAGAAAATGAAAAATATATGCTCATATGCAAAACTGTATTGAATGTCCATAGGGACTGCATTTGCTATATCTAAAATCTGGAAACATTCCTGTGGTCTTCAAGAAGTAATTGTTTCAGAAGTGATAATAAGTACAGGAAGCTGTTAAGCAAAATAAGCCAGACTCAGAAAGGCAAATGTCATGTGCTTTGTATCGTTGACAAAATGGTACATGGATCTGGATGGAGATTATTTGCAGTAGCTGGAAGTCCTGGTGTGCCCATTCTCTCTCTCTTTTTCTCCTCTCTCTCTCTCTCTATCTCTCTCTCTCCTTGCAAATGAAGATAAAATAAAAAGTGTTATTTTAAAAAGAATATCAATTTATATACAACAATAATTATATACAACAATAATATGCTTCTCAAAGTATGCTAATGGTGTCTATTTCAGGAAATATAATGATGCTTCCCCAATTTCAAAATATTTTTAGGTGGACATACCTGGTTTCTCTAGCCTGCTCATGGAAAATCATTCTCAGCATGGATCGTTAGAGAATAGGGAAAAAAAAAAAACATGTCTTGGAAATCATTTCCTATCTGTAATCAGCTGGACATGAATCACACCTGTTCAGAACGAGCTTTATTTTTATGAGATTTTTCTCATTTTACTGTTCAAACATGTGAGTGATAACCTGAAGCACAGTGCTTCCCCAGTGCTGGTAATTACAGATGAATTTGGAAGCTGCAGCCAAGGACTGCAGAGCACATTGTGGAAAAAATCTCTCCTGTGTTTGTGGCACTTATGTCATTGAAATCATTAGGTAATGGGAGTAACTCAGTGGGACATATACATGTATGTACACACACACACAATCAAGAAAAGAAAGTAGGAGGATGTCTTGGAAGAAAAGGAGACTCAGTCAGTGTGTGAGCAATATAGGAGAGGTTAACAGGGGGTTAGTATGACTGAAGTCTTCTATGTATACATGAAGTTGTCACAAATAAATAAGCACTCTGGTAATATATGACAGAGCATATGTGTGGTATGCAAGTTTGAATTATTCCATAATTTGTATAAAATACACTTTAACATTTGAAAGCACCTTTTATTCTTAGATGATGAATTTTTTTTTTTTTTTGCTATTATAAGCTTTCATTATCCCTAGTATCTACAGATATTCACGAACAGCTGATACTGGTCAGACTGAGGGGCTATGTTAATATTGGAAGCCAAAAAATTAAATAAATGTGGCCAAAGTGAAGTCAGTCAACAAGTCACAAAGCAAACATACTGTTGCCTGCCACAGATCTCTCTGTAATTGAGAAGAAAATCACAATCCTATTCCCCTACTTCTTGGAATTTTCATTAATAAAAGTAGTTGTGGAAAACACGTCGGAGACAAGCTACAGTTGCTTTGTAGTAGAATTACTTAATCTTTAATACGCTAACACAGTTATGGAATATTCTAGATGAGAAATAGAAATGTGAACTTTCTCCAATAAAAAAGAAAAAAATCTCCTTTCTCATTGGCCATCCATTAATATCTCATAGAATTTTGCTGTTTTGTAGACTAGTTTGGGAAATCCATTTGAAAGCATGAGTAGTTTTCAGATAGATTTGGACCCAGGTCAACTAGTTGCTATTAGAAGCTCCATATTTTCTGGATGTCAGCTCTTTGGTGAGCTGAATAAAAAATAAAAACACATCTTCTTTGTGTCTAAAAAGGCAATAGCTATCAAGGATGACCTAAATGTGTTAAGATGAAAGTATTCCTTCCTGATTTTGAGTCAACACCCACACTGCAGAAGCTTGTTCAGAGTGATCTCCTTTTTCTTCTGGAATTCTAATTGAACAAAGCTTCTACCGTACAAAGATTCTGCCATATAAATCCTCTTTCCTGCATTAATTTAAAAAAAACCTAATGTGTGACTTCGTTATTTAAGTACAATAAAATATTAGTTAGGTGGAAATCATTTTGATGATTTCAGGATCTTATATTATTCTGAATTTTTTTTACTGTTTTCATTTTCCTAATGTAAGGCAGGGTTATAGCATGTCTCTGTGAGTCATAACAAGAGGTGCACATTACTTTGTTTATATCTGCTTCCATGGGGCCATGTTTTATGTGTTGGTATTATATTCAGAAATCTGGTTGATTAGTTTTATCTTGCTTATGGAACTATTAACCATAATCATAAAATTTTACCTTAACAAATTCATTTTTGTGGTACACAGGATTGAGTTTATCATATCAGATAATAATTTGGAGCTACCTATCCAGGCCTCTGCCTTGTTAATTTTTTTCTGGTTTTAGGTTTATTTTGTTGATGAAGGGCTCCCTGAGTTGAAACAACTCATTTTGAACTTGTGATCCTCCAGCCTTAAGCTAACTCAGTGCCTTAAATGAGTGGCAAGGTCTTTAGGTTCTGTTCTTTTTACTGAGAATTTTAACACATGAACATATTATAATTTTATCATAATCCTTCCTATTACCCTTTTTCCCCAGTCCAATATGCCTATGCCTCTTTCCAAGTAGTCCTCCTTCTAATTTGACATCTCACTCTCTTTGCCTTCCTCCCTCCTATATGTGAAAATGTTGATCAGCTCTTATCATTGCAGATTTCTGGAGCTGATGATGTCCATTGTGAGATCATGAATGCAGTGGTCATCCATGCCTGGAGTACAGGGCCACAAAGTATTCCACACACTGTGGCTCTTACATTCTTTCAGGCACCTTCTCCACACTGTCCCCTGAGCGTTGGAGAAAACAATGGAGATGTTTAATGTAACTGTAACCTCTCAAAATATTTAATTTTCAGTATTTTCAAAGAGTTTTGAATCTCCTAAGTGTACACAACTCTCTTCATTGATTAGCTTCTCTGGCCAGGGGTGAGAGAGGTACTGATATTGCTGCCTCCATATAGAAGTTGAGATGTGAAGTGTCCTAAATTCTCATGTGGTTGTGGTTGGACCATGTGCTCCATTCCCAGCTGGTGGAGCCTTCTGGAGGTGAGGCTTTGTTGGAGGAGGTGTGTCACCTAGGACCCTCCTTGACTTTTATTAGCACAGCTCAAAACCCAGTACTTAAACTACCTCTCCACTGATATCTAACCAGATGTGAGCCAGCCTCTTTTCGCCCATGATAAAGCTCCTCTCTAGACCAAGACTGTGAGCTGAAATAAATCACTTCTGCCCACTAGCTGCTTTTTGTGAGATGCAACCTACAACAAGAAGTTAACTGCACCATGCACGGCCTCTGCAATGTTTTCTAAGTCCCAGTTTGTGGCAGAGATGACTTGTGTAGTGTCGACCATCATTTCTTCTTAACAGCTTGGTGAGTTTTAAGACTTCCTGGAAGTCACAATGATCTGCAAAGCAATTCCTGGAAGCACACAGACCCAACAAAGAGCTATGTGTCTTACTTGCTTCCTAATCTGATTATGTTAAAGATAGAAGTTAATCTTCATGTTGCCCTTATTAGACACCCCAGCCTAGTGTAAAAAGTCCCAGAAGAAACACACACACACACACACACACACACAAATTCACAAAAAAATGGGGCATAAAATTCTCAAGAAATATGTGTTTATGAAAAAAAAAACCTAGAAAAGTTTGCCTATCCCTAGGCTAAATGACTTTAATTGCACAAATTAAGAGCTTCAAAGCATGTAAGGCTGATAAAGCAATCCCTTCTCAACCAATGTTGCAAAAAGGGGTGATATGTGTACATGCATCCAATAACAACTGTGCACCTTGCAGAATGTTGGCAACATTCATGACCACTGCCAGTGCCCCGTTTTGTCAAATGGGAGTGCATCCAAACCAAGCTTCTTTTTTTGGATAAAGGTCTAAAGCCACACAAGAGATTTATTCATTTCCTTGTTTCTGGACCTCCATCCATGCCGAACATTTCCGAGGTTAGAGTCAACTCAATTTCAGCAGAGTGCATTAGTTGCTTTTGTCAAAACTACTGCTAAAGGTTGCACTGAAATTCCTTATGATTGACTTTTTTGTCAGATAACAATGCCATTTTCAAAATTTTACTGAACGTAGATTCATTACGTCCCAAAGCTGTTCACAATGGAGAGCTGAAGGCACCCTGACACCTTGGT
This sequence comes from Zapus hudsonius, assembly GCA_004024765.1. Lineage (NCBI taxonomy): Eukaryota > Metazoa > Chordata > Mammalia > Rodentia > Dipodidae > Zapus > Zapus hudsonius. The sequence continues at coordinate 20,946 of PVHP010000074.1, forward strand.
TAAAGGGATAATAGGAGAAGGTTACATGATGACCAGTTTCCCTGACAGTTCTTGAACTTTTAACATGAAAAACTGTGATAGCAAAGCTGCTCTCTGACAGCCTTATGTGGAAGCCAGATGATTGAAGCAACCTCTCCCTTGTCTGCGCTGCCTTTCAGGCATCCTGCCTATACATAGTCTTTTGTGGCAATTCCTAATGGACATCCCATAGACAATGGATTTTCCAGGGTGGTAGGTTTATCATTTTTGATATTCTCTAAGCTGAAATTGTGGTCTCTTCCTCAATGCACCTTCCAAATATGATCAGCTATGTGTTTATAACTAAAATTGCAGTGAACAGATGTTGGTGGTAAGAGAATTTATTTAATTTTTGGTCATGTATTCTCATTATATATGTAGTTTCTGTAAAAATATGATTGCATTATTTAAAAGAATAGAATAGTGAAATCATATGTTGCTAGGAACATGTCATAAGTGAAGCCCACTTATTTTATGAAGACATTTGTTAATTTGGAAAATCCAAAGCCTGACTAATGCATTATCAGATCAAATAACAGTGTAATTGGAGTGACCACCCGATGTTCTATAGTTAAATGTTTCTGTTACATGTTAGTTCACCCGCCTTCCTCTAAAGCATGTATTATTACTGACAGTTTCATGAAAAACCTGCCACTAATCAGAGATGTGGAATATAAGACTGTGTGCTTCATGGAAATGAGTAGCTGAGATGAAACTGCCATCATCTCCTGGAAGGAATTCCAGGCCATGTCAAATGGAAGCCATAGAATAACAAGAACATCAAATGTCTTAATACATTTTTGATTGCTTTATCATATTACATCTCATTAGGAAGATTATTTAGTCAATAGGGTTTTATTAACCTTAAATCTTGGCATCCCAATGGGTGTTACACAATAGTTTTGTGGGATGTTATCTATTAAATATTTCAATGAAAGTCTTTGGATTTTTTAACATTTAAATGATATAAAGAATTATTTACATAAGAGTTTGTTCAAGAACTGAAGGTTTGAGATTTTATTACCCTTATAGAGTAATGAGTTAGCTAGTATGTCCTAGTTTCGTGAATATTGACAGAATTCATAAGCTTTTGGGTCAGAGACAGACTTTTCTATTACATGACATAGAGTTCTGGAACAATGTGAGTAGATCTGGAAGATGAGAGAATGTATAACTATCTGATTTTAGGAACCAGATGTCCTACCATGAACACTGAGCTGGTATCCTTTGCCCATAGGTATTCATTAGACAGTAATCAGGCTTTGAAACTCTTCTAGGACAAGGTATCTCTATGTTCTGTAACAAATGCACTTGGATAGATCTTCCAAATAAAAGTTATTCCATCTTTACTCATGTCACATTTAAAATTTACCAGTCTCTTAATTTATTGCCTTTCAACAATCTTTAAATATGGTCATTTGTATTATTAATAGTTGGTGGATGTTTCAAATCTAATTTGAATTTTGTTTGTGATAACCTCTTGTATAGGACAGTAGAAATAAAGACAAATATAAGAAAATTTCCATTTCAAATCTGTGGGACCTTGCTAAGAGGCATGGAGGACATAAAGGGCTAATTGGAGTAGAGACAGGCTGAAGCTCTGAGTGTGTAAGCCTAATAAGTACATTCCTCCATAAGTCACTTTTGCTTGAGTTTTTTTTTTTTTTTTTTTTTTTGCAGCTACTAGAAAGCTGACTGCAACTGTTATAATGGTCAATGTAAGTCCCTGGTGGAAGAGAAGGTGGGAAGACAGTAAGAGTCACAGGGTGGGACCTTGTACTATAAGGTGTTGTCTTTCCCTCAGGAATTCACTGGTGCTGCATTACCCCATAGTGAAAAAAGATACCACACTTATGAGATCTTCAATGCACTGGGAAAGGGAGAGGGCAAAGACAAAGATAACCCAGGAAAATTAAACCAATTTATAATAGGCTCATATATCAAAGTCTCCAATAAAAATTTTAATGGACCACAAATTTTTATACTTATGGTAACTTTTGTTATCCTGGTGTGGCATCCTAAGACCTTCTTTAAAAGAACCTAAGCTGTGATTTCCAAAGTATTTAAATGACCCAAGCTTGGAACCCCTTGGTCTCCATGCATTCCTTCATGCATTCACTGGCCCCATTCTCCACATGACTTTGACTTTAATGTCAGATACTCCTTCTAGAACTCTTTCTATCTGCCCCTAATCAAGCCTTAATTTTCTAGTCGTCCATGACACATCCTTTGGTTTGGCCATCCTTTGGTTTGGGAGTTTGCCATTCTCATGAATATATGAGAAAAAGATGGCAATGAATTTAATCTTAGGCATGAGTTTGAGGCGTGTTTCATACATTTGAGAGAGTGAAATAAAAATAAGTTATAATACATTTATTATACTACATATGTTTAATGTTTGGTAACTATGTCTTAATTAAGATTTAATTCTGGAAATCATTTGTATATATTTTATAATTAAGCCTGTAGGTATTGATGATATTCCCCGCAGAATGCATACATGGAGGAAGAAATCAAAAAGGTTTGAGGTTTACTTGGGGTATGTTTACATTTGACAGGTAGTGAATAACTGGCAGCTAAGGGTGACATTATGGATCCAGCAAGTAGGGATAAATCAGGGAGCGAGAGTGTTGAAGGAAATAAATTGTTGAATATAGTCAGTGTTGCTTGGAGTTCAAATGTTATGAGGCATGACAAATACCTTTAGGATTTAATGATACAGAAATTAGAGTGATTAAAATCAGAACATACAGATGAAACTACATGCACAGAAGTATTATTTTATGTTAATATAGTCATTAGGTTCTGATAAGACATTTGGGTATAATATAAAACGTAATTTAAAAGAAAAAAGTTTACTTTCATCAATGAAAAATAGGAATCCTATCATAGTCCTTACAATTGGCCATTTTAAATTGCTCTACAAGCATGCGTTCTATGAGAGGCATTCATGTAAGTATAAATTAATTGGGACAGAACTTGTGATATCCTAAATTGTAAATGTCCCAAAGAGTGGTGTGTTTATGGATCTAAATATCTTTTTATGTAGCTCACTTTTAATGATTACTTACTTTCTAGGATCGTTTCAAGATTCAGTAAGCAAAAGACCTAGATTATGTCCAGGACATTGCTTATTGTGATGATATAGATAAGAAATGACATTCCAGAGAGGTTAATCTTTTATATGATTAATATTATATCCTGACTGATATCTCTGTCTGCCATCTTGCTACTTTGTATCCTATCCTTCTTAAACAATTGGTTCATTTCTTTATCTCTGTGTTTCCCTGTAATCCCTAAGACAAAATTATTTCCATAATTCAGTTTCAGAAATGTATCAAATAAATTTATCATTTTTTTCATGTTCAGATATTCCTAGCTAGCACTCATTCAGTAGCTACATCTCAAAAGTTCAAAAGTGACTATATTGATTTTCAGAATTACAATTGAGTAAAAAAGTTCAAAGCATATCAGTAACCAGTCTGGTGCTTTATTGATACAGCATTTAATATGCACTTATGTAAAGGGAAAATGCTAGAAAACAGAAAATACTTACTTGTTTTTTCTCTTCTTCCTTCACTGTGTTTTTACTTGCTCCCTCCACCTTCAGGGACCTTGTTTCCTTTGCACTGTGGGATACACAGACCTAGCTTAATAAATACCAAGTTAAAGCCTGACAAGAATCAGCTGTGCCCCTCTCCAAACTGGTGAGCCCTTTCCAGGAAGCTTTAATGTGCGCATAAAATGTCAATCCTCGGAAATAATTTGTGGAAGATAAGTTCTGTGGTGATTCAATTTGATAAGAATAGGTATTAAGAACTACCACAGTAGACCTATTTTTACTGGGCTGGCTTATGGCTCATTTCCATAAAGATCACTGAAGTGTGGGTGATAAATAGGAAGAATAGCTGTAGCTTTCCCCTACACACACACACACACACACACACACACACACACACACACACACACACACACACACTGCTAATCCTGTGTCTGCAAGCTTTTAGTTTGCTCAATGCATTTGTTTGTTATGTTTGACCCAGGACTCAAGTTATCATTGCCAACTTTGTATTGTCAAATTATAGCAGTTGAATTCCAATGTTCTCCATCATATAATTATTAATTTGAAGTGGAAGATGTCTATGATCATATCTCATCTTCAAAGTAATAAACTAGGGAAGCGTGTCAATATAGGAAACATCAGTGTCTCTGGATGATGGTTTCCATATAGAATTTACATTTTACTTTTGTTTCATTCTATTTTGTTTTATTTTTTCCCTTTACACATGCTCTGATACTTATGGAAAAAATATGTAGATTTGAAAATAAATAGCAGATACTGTTAGATTAGCCATATAGATCATTAAAAATAGCCGGAAATATGGCATGAGGGTCTTGTCTAATCCAGAAAAGTTCCACGATCATTGTGGTTGACATTTGAAGTATCATCAAAGCATCAAATAGAAATAATTTAAGAAATGTTAAGCTAACAAGGAAACATAGAATATAATTGAATGCGCCATGTATTTATGATAAACATGACATGCACCAATAGTGCTATTTTCACGCAGCCTTGAGTATTTTATAGAGCTGGCAATCTGTTAACTATTAATTCCTCCTCCACTTTAAAATCATTGGAACAGAGCTTACATTCATTCTTTATACAGTTTCCTTCTACACTTTCTTTTTATATCTTCTCTTTAACCTTAAAAGTATAATTTTATATTCTAATGAATCTACCACCATCACACTGCACCCCCATGCATACTGGCATTATTCTTTACAAATGTTTTCCTACCACATCAAGCAATGCTAGGATCCAACAAAATGAAAATCCACATCTCAAAACATTAGAAATTAAATATACCAATGTCTATTACTGTGGAAATATGACCAAAGAAAATCACAAAATTTCTCTGAGAAATTAATCGTAATAAAGCATATGGTTGTCATTTTATATATCTTATGGGGATGATATGCTGATAATGATTTATCTGAAAATATGCCCTGGCTATAGCTTCATTCAACTTAACTCTGTAGAGGAAGGGACTCACATATTGTTAAGTTTGATGCTTTAAAATCCGCCTTTTTCTTAAAGGCAACCAGATAGTGTTTATGGCAAGCATCTTCTTTAATACAATCCTCAGTGAAATCGCAGAGGTCAATACTGTTTCTGGCCTCATTTCACATGTGAAGAAGCCTTTCAACACAGAGGATAAGCAATATGCTCAGTGCAAGAGCTGTTGAAAGGGAAGCTCCAAAGCCTGATGACCCCATTCTCTTTACTACTCTGTTAAAGCAAACTCTATCCTCTTTAGGAATTACCCTTAGTAGCTCTTAGAAGGGTGCACCGGGCACACTTGATGCTCCCATTCACATATTACAGGGTAAGCTAAACTTGTGATGGGGTATTTGGACATCATGCTCTTCAATGGGCTTCAGTCATTAGACATTGACTTCATGGCTGAAACAGAGACTCAGGTGCACACCCCACAGCTTTCCAGCTATGACTGGGAATTCCTTTATGAACAGCTTGGCATGGCTCATGGTGTTATCTTGCTTTGTGCCATTCTGGGAAGGCAGAATAGAAAGTTTTTAAGCATGGGTATTCTGTTGCCAGATTGGTTATGACTGAAACTATCATTTATTATATAGCCTTGGGTGGTTATTTAATCCCTTTGTGACTCAGTTCTCTTATGTGTATAATGGGTATATACATAGAACTCACTCCATAGAGATGATGTGTTAATTAATTAAACATGACCTAGCACATGGTGTTATATCAGTGCAAAGATTTATTTAAAATATCCCCAGTAAGTCTTAGCCTTTTCATACAAGCTATTTGGCAGTTGACAAATACTAGACAAATATTCATATACTTTTTGTAAATCTAGACATGTTTGAATAGATTGATTCCCAAATCCCATGGGTATATTAGAAGTTGGAGTGCAGGAACAATTCTCATGGTTGGTTATAGCTGTGGCTCTTTGTAATAACAGTGAGACATAGAACCTCTTCTTTGTTATGTGTCCAGTATGCCCATGAACTTACACACAGTTCCAGTAGTAAAATTTGAATTACATATTTTGAACTTGTGATTTTTAACTTTTGAAAAATTTATACATTGATTGAAAGCCATTTCAGTACTTCAAACAAAACATATGGCCTATATTTCTATACTTTTTTGCTAGTGACTATTCTGCACATTGCCTTTAAAAGTAAATAACTTTATACAGTATTGCAATGTAGCATTAAATAAATAAATTTTTGTAGCAATGTAATGTAGCATTAAATAAATAACTTTTATAGTATTATAATGTAGCATTAAATAAATAACATAGAAACTTTAATTTCTCACGTGGGTGCTTTCAAACACAGAAAAGATGATTTTCAAAGTCTCACAAAGTGTTGGATTTCATCATGTGATTACAAACATGTGCATACACTGAGGTCGAATGTTAGATGATTACTTAATTCATATCTAAATTGTTATAATCCTCTGCTATTTAGAAATGTCAACTGGATAGTGACTTTAAAAATAGACACTCCATTTTCTTATCTTTCTTTTAAATGTCATACTGAAGAGCCAAATACATGTGGCCCCGAGGGTTTATTTTTCTGAGAAGTTTTCAGACCAAAGTGTTTGAATGTTGATGTCATTTTGTATTTTGTTCTCATTTTTGATAACATAATGTCTCATTTCAATAAATCATAGAACTCAAAAAGTTGAAACAGCATGAAAATAAAAACTCAGAGAAGGAAAATGAAAAGTGCCCTTAATTTTACGGGGCCTCAGTCACTCTTCACCGTACACTGAACCAGTTCAGACAAGCTGAGAGAATTCTCTTTGTATATGCCAATACCTCCTTTTCAAAGAACCTTTCACATTTTGTTTATTTATTTATTTTTTAAATTTATTGTCCATAATGAGTGACAACATTTAGTGGGCAAACAATGAGTTGTTATCCCCAATTCCCCACTGCCCTCCCCTCCCCCACACATTTTAGATTCATAATAGTTCTTCAGATTCCAGCTTGGCACTTGTTAGCTCCAGACACACATTCAGGTTATTTCCACTGGAAAATGGAACCATTAAATCTATGTGTGACATTCTTTGTGACAGGTTCTAAGACAGCCACTCACTATAGTGATATTTACAGATGGATGAGGGAAATATACAAGTAACTTCATAGTCACAATCAGTGGAGAGGTGTCAAGTCTGAAACACCAGGATGGTGTGACGGGAGTTCTTGAACATCTTGCAGTCCAGAGCTGGGCGTAGAATGGAATATGGAGGAAGGAGATGCTGGAGTCCATGGAGAGATGGAGGAATGTCCCAGCAACCAATGCAAGCTTTGGAGCTTTGTGACCTTGATAGGAATAGCGTGGAGAGTGCAGAATACTTGCTTTATATGTGGTTCCTACATTTCTGAGAACAAGCCAAGGTGAAATCCAGCCAGAGCTGTTTGCCACCGGGATGCTCCATGTTCTTCACATCTTTCTAGTTCACAAGCACAATGATGACTAAAGAGCTTGATCTTGGATACCTCGAATGGCTAGCATCAGTGATCCTGAAGTACCTAAAGGAGAGATTCAATGGCAAATAATTCATCATGTTCAGAAGATTCCACGAAATAGTCTCTGTCCTTTGATTTGCACCTGTCTAGTAAGTGTTTGCTAAAAGTTTCCACTGCAGTTGAAAACCTGGACATGAGTAATAAATGTGACAGTGGTGATGTAATCATCATCGATGTCCCTCTAGTATGAAGCCCCAGCATTGAGAGAAGAAAAGGAACACTTCAGAGTTTAAGGATGACCACACTCCAAATGACATGGGATATCGCAAATCTAGAATGTTCCTTCTCACTACATGAAGCATTTGTATATTTTTGCATATTTTCTTATGTTTCTCTCCAGCCTTATTTTCTTCTTTCCAATTCTTTTTTTTAAAATTTTTTTCACCTCCACATCAGACCTGCCAGTATTGTCCATGCATAGTGCTCTGGAACTCAAAATCTTCAAACTTCACAAATATCACACCACCAATGGAATTTTCCACTCATATGAAGGATTTGACTTTACTGATAGATAAGTAAATTAACTTCCATTTTATTTTTCAACACGTTTCAGAGAGAATTATATTTTTTATACCACTCATTGGTCCCCGCAGATCATGTTTCGTCCTTCTGAGCTACTCAGACCAACAACGTTGCCAAAGAAATGGCTCTTTCTGATTAGAAAATAATGGAAATTGAAGATCTGTCAAAGTGTACCCAGTAGGATGGCACAAAGCAAAATAATTCTACTCTGTGATGAAAGGATGAGCTCCCTCTGTGATCATTACTTCGTAGGAATGAAGAGTTCATGGTTGTATGCTTTGAAATTAAACTGAGTTCAAAAGTGTGAAATAATTTTTTGACTGTTAATCTCCTAGAAAAGAAAGTGGAAAAGTCCATACCAGTGGGAAATTTGAATCATTATGTTCTGTAAATTCACTCTTGCTAGATATGCAAAAGAATGACAGCTGATGATAATAATTTTTCTATCACGATATTACTTCACAGACGGCCATAATATCTAAGCAGAGAACTGATCCTGGTTTTATACTATATATTTGGATTTTTCAGTTTGTTTTTCAGTCCTAATGATCATGCTGGTGAATAGCATGAAAACATCCTAATTTTAGAGATGTGTGGGGGTGTGGCAATTTGTGTTTCTTATTTAGATAGTTACATTGAAATATCAGGAAGCATTGAAATATCAATTAAATGGCAAGTTCTTAAAAAGACTATCTCTTAGGAATGTATTAACTCTGAGATATAAAAAAAAAAAATAAATGTTCGCCAGGCTTGGTGGAGAATTGCCAGCATTCAGAGGGAGAGACTGGAGGATCACCATGAGTTTGAGGCCACCTTGAGACTACATAGTGAATTCCAGGTCACACTGGGGTAGAAAAAGACCCTACTTCAAAAATTCAAAATAAATAAATTATCTATTTTTCTGAAAAATAACCTAATGAGGTATATATATATGCATGTATGTTACATAGTACAATAACTTCAAATGAATTCAAATAATATATTTTATTTTAATTTCACAAGAATAAAATCTCTTTAAACAAGTTAGAAAATGAAGGTACAAAGAAAACACATTTATTTACATTTGATACAGATTTTTTGCCCTTGGTCCTTCCAGGGTCTGTTTCATGATATTTTTTTTCTTTCATTTCCTTCATTCTTTCGTATAGCATGTTCTGTTTACCTCCTGAGAACTGTCTTGAGACCAGCTGTCAAATGCCACCCACAGTGGTTTCTTCTAATTATAGGGTTAAACATGTTCTGTGATACTCCAAGAAATGGGTAGCCTGACTAATGAGAATTTACTCATGCCTTCTTTGAGGAGAGAATGAAAGTCAAGTGCTTTACACATCAAAATGACCTTTTGTTAAACAGAAAAATATTATTTATGTTTCTCCAATAATCTTACAGGGGTGTATTAGAATGCTGAGTAGCCAAAAGCATGTCAGCAAAAGGGAACACTCATGCACTACTTCAGAATATAAATTAATATAGGCACTTTGGCAATTATTATGGAAGTTTCTGAAGAAATCTCCATAGAGACTTCCATTGTAATTTTAGTAAATTACATACCTAGCAGCTATTTTTTATGAGAATGTGTGTGTGTGTGTGTGTGTGTGTGTGTGTGTGAGAGAGAGAGAGAGAGAGAGAGAGAGAGAGAGAGAGAGAGAGAGACTTCAGATGCAAGTGTCATTTTGTGCATCTGGTTTAAGTAGACTCTGAGAAAGCAAGTGTCTTTGGCCACTGGGCTGTCTCTCCAGACCCCTACCAGCTATTCTTGAACCTAAGGTGTTGCTGTATTAACCCATATAAATAGGATAGGAACATGTTCACCCTCCTTGTAAATGGTTTTCAAAATCTGACCCGACTCTAATAAGACAATCACAACTCCTGCTTTTCCCAAGATAAATCTACTTGTCCAGCCTAATAATTCCCCTCATCTTTTTTTCCTCATAACTTCTAACCGAGGTGTGCCTCTAGTTTTGAGGCCCCTTTTGCCACTATTTATATTAAAGTAGCATACTTTCTCAAAGACAAACTTAGATCTAAGTTTCCATTCTCCTAATTATATTATTATGCAATATTATTTTATCAATTAATTATTAATTATTATACTGTATAATGTCTGCTTTATTTTTAATATATCTGTGTAACTATATTTTAATAATAAATAATTAGTATCTCAACCTTCTATTTGGGGAGAATTTCCTCATAGAATTATTTTTTCTAGTAACAATTGCTTTCACATACTACCTAAGCTTTCATTTATTATTAAATTGTTTTAGTTACACTTCTTAGTTTTATATGTATAACTGCACTTAGGTTTCCAATTAATTTACTATTAAAATTCAGCAACAATTTGAGCCATTATCAAGTGTCATTTTATTATTCTTATTTGAAATGAACAGATGAATTCATCTTTGGGGAAAAAATAAAACAAAACAAAAAATAATCTTTGGGAAGAAATTTTGTTATGAGTCAAATTCCAAAATGAAAATGCATAGCAATTGGTCTTCCAAATTTACTTGTAAGGGAAAAAGTACCGTATGGTTCCAGCAACAACACAGTCCAAACCCAGACAATTTTGTGTGCCTAACAGATTGGAGTTTTATCACAAATATGCTGGTTAGCTAATGAATTCATTTGAGTGTGATTAGCTTCTGGATTGTAGCAGACCTGTTTATGTATGAAATTATGGGTTGGAATGATCACTTGTTGGCTGGTGAATCAAACAATGTGTTTGTATGAGGAAGATCCAATGCACATATGGTGAGGATATCACTTGTAAAACTATAACCAATAGGAAATGGATAGTGTAAATTTTGGGGAAAATGGTAAATTGGCTGGCAACACATTTAGTGACATGTGCAACGAAGAAAGGCTCTATGTATTCCACACAAGATAATTTTAAATCCTAAATCATATTCTCTTCATTAAATAGCATCAAAGGGATATGGAATTATGTCCTTTGGATATTTTTCCTCAAAATTTTACATTCTTCATTAAGGTTAGTAGGAAAGAAAACATTTGAATTGTCCTTGTATTAACCCATTTTCATATATAGAACGCATGCCATACCTACATGATATGATTTTTATGAAATGGTAGGAAAATTAATACTTGTTTTTAAAATTGTATGAGACAGGAAGCTTTGTGTAAAAAAAAAAGGGAAACTTGATACTACTTAAACAACTATTTTGTCTAAATTTGTTTGTGTGTGTGTATCCTTTATAAATGTGTGTAGGATTGAATGCATGCATATATTCAAAAGATCAATATATAACTATGTACATGTACATATATATATATACTTGAACAACTCTGCTTTTATTGAGGTTTGGATATGAAGACTTCTTTGTGACAATGCTTTTGTCTTTTCAGAATACTCCAAATTGATAGTCGCAAGGAGAGCCTGATAGAGCCACACACAACCCATCCTGTCCCTGTGAGGCAATGTAAATAAATTATCACAAGGTACTAGAATGAGTGCACACATATTCTTTTGTCTGTGTTTCCCACATTATGTCATGAGATTTTTTTTTACTTGCTAGGTTGTGATATCTCTGATGGTGAATAGAGAAGCTGATCCCATTAGTGATGCAAATGAGGATGAAAGACATGTAATTAGATGCCCATCACCATCAATCATTCTAGTAACAATGGAAGGAAGAAGTTTCATCAAGAGTGTGTTCAGATTGTGTCCATGTAAATAATACCTCTTTGTCTACCCTTCCAAAAATATGGCATCTGGAATCCAAAATCCATAACTCAAGGCATTAGGGCAAAATATTTCATGCTTACAAGATAAGTAACAGGCATTAGTGTTGTTTTAATTCTATTTTAGCATTAGTATGGAGAAATAAAATACCTTGGCCATTAAAATATTGCTTTTGACCAACATTCCACAATCTGTTCATGTCTCTGTGTAAAGGTACATATTTATCAATGCCAACCTTGGGAAATAAAAAAAAAAAGATATCCTCAGCACAATTTCTCAAAATTCAATTACAATCATATGAAAGTCTAATTCCAAATATCCTAACCATCCTCAATGACTATCTTTATTACAATGTTAAGGGATTAATTAACTTGACACAATTATTAGGAATTCAAGGTGGTCACGTTTTGATTTCTAGAAAAGACTTTCAGAAACCCCAGTCTTTAGCACTATAGTACATTAGTTATTACATAAGTTTCTGTTTGTTTTTGATAGAATGTAAATACCCAAGGGGCAGGATGTATTGATTGCTACTGTATTTCTGATTCCTGGAAAATGATTTTATTCTATAATATTCTCTTCTCTGCTGTTTATTCTCTCCTCTCCTCTCCTCTCCCCTCTTCCCTTCTCCTTCCCTCCCTTCCCCTCCCTTCCCACGCTCTCCCCTCCCTTCCCCTCTCCTCCCCTCCCCTCCCCTCCACTCCTCTTCTCTCCTCTCCTCTCCTCTTCTCTTCTTTTCTCAATTGTATAGGAATTCAATAAATACTTGTTGAACGGATCTGAATTTGAACCAATTTAATATGACTGTAATATTTCTTTATTGTTTTATATCTGTGTGCATAAAGGCACATATATATATATATATATATATATATATATATATATATATATATATATATCTTCATATTAGTAAATGGGGATTTTATATCACTTTGTTTTCTAAGATACCTCATGTTTATTTGCCCACAAATAGCTTAAACAAATAAGCACACACACACACAATGATATTTAAAGCAAAATAATGGACTTTGTAAAGTTCCTGATGTATTCAGGCATTAAATCCTTCCTCGATATGATTATCTTAGTCACAGATCACTGAACAGGTTTTATCATTTTCTGTGAGATTTTATTCACCCAAGGATGCGATATCAGTTGTTATCAAGATAAATGTAAAATAAACAATGAAATGGGAACTTTGATTCTAGACTATTATTCTCTCACAATGGCATGAGAACCAATAGGACACATTAGACACAGCAATAGGTAATATAGATTGAGATGAACTATTAGCTCACTTTACTATGGAATCTTAGATGATCTTAGATGATCCAGTGTCAAGAATCAGCAAGCTGAACACAGAAGAGCAGAGGTGAAGATGCCCTGTGATCAGAAACCAGGATGTCTCTAGTCTAAGAATCGATGGTCAGATGCCTCAAGAAAGACCCAGGTTTCAGGTCTACTTCAAAGGTGGGATAAGTTATGTTCTATCTCAGAGTCAGCTAGAAAGACTAGTCTTTAACATATGGAGGAATCAATTGCTGTTTTATTAAAGACTGCATAGATCTAGGTTGCTCACATGAGGGAGTACAATACACTTTATCTTCCAATTCAAATATGAGTGTTAGCTAAAACCCCCTCGAAGACATGGTCAAATGATGTCCCATTAAATGTCCTGGCAGGCGTGAGCCAGTGACATACACAAATCAAATCACCCAGTGTGCATGCCTTCCCGCCTCTTCCTTCACTCAAGGCCTGTAGTTTCAGAAATCCATTCAACCATAGATGTGCTCTCATCTCCAAACTACCGAATTTTATCTCTGCAAAGGAACTATATTTTGGATTAAGAACATTATTAAAACTTAAGCCTATATTTAATGTCAAACCTGAAATGTATTGCATTTAGAACAAAATCAATGTATTTCAATTTACTTTTGGTAAACGTGTCCTATATTTAAAAAAAAAATAAAAAGCCATTGAAGTTCTATTCTAGGTAGTTATTAATATTTCATTTATCCTAAATGATGTATAACCTTATGGGGAGATACTTTTATCTCTCTACACATCATTGTGTGAGTGTGTGTGTGTGTGTGTGTGACTGTTTTAGTGGGTTACTACTATGGTATTGAGAAAGAGCTGCTTTTCCTTTCAGTTTAACAATCCCATTTTATGATTTAAGTTTTTTTCCCCCAATGGACAGACACACACACACACACACACACACACACACACACACACACACACACACACACACACACAAAAAAAAAAAAATAAAAAATAAAAAATAATAATAATGTCAGCCCATGGCTCCAGAGAGACAGAGATCAGGGAATTGCTCCTTCTCATAAACTTGCAGTTGACACTTGGGATCTCTGTGGAAGAAATGAGTCAGGTTGGTAAAATGTCATCTTTGTTTTTTTGTCTTTTTCAGTTTGTAAACTTGGAAAGTGCCAGGGGCAATGCTGGCATGATCCTAAGGTCACCATTACCTAAACACACACCAAAACCAGGAGAGTGTGTTTCAATATAATTCATGATCTGAGAAAAACAAATATCCAAGTGTCTGTGTGGCAGTTTTATAACCAGAATGATTAGATGAAATAATTCTACTAAAGGAAACAATGCTCATTCATACCACACTCCTCCATCCCCTGAGATCTTCTCAAATGATGAGGCACCTGTTTAAATACCACGTTTTTGCTAAGTATTAACTATAGATTAAGGATTGGGTTCAGCTGGTTTTCCTCGGGGAGCTTGGGGTAACAGGGGGGATTTCAAGATAAATTAGACACTGCCAGTACCCCTACCCGAAAAGAGAAATTTAAACTAGTTTAAAATTCTGTGACTTGGTAGTGACATTTTTAGTAAGCAGTTCTGTTTATCTAATGGAGCTCGTGAGTCACTAACCATTGCTTTTAGCTGCTACTGTCTCTATATTTATAATGATATTTATGATCCCTCCTGGGACTATCCCAAGGTCATTGTAATATAGTTGTAAAGATTAAGTTATATGTAACCAGTTATTAACAAAGCATATATAAACTTACTATTCAATAATATTTGAAAGATATTTTCTATAGAAATCTAAGAATCACCTTTCAATGATGTACTTAGTTAGAATATGTTATGAATATATTAATACTCTATTTTCCTTGGGGGATGCAGTGATCCCAGTTAACTGATTTCTGGGTCAACTTTTCAGTCTCAATAACATCTAGGGGAAATTAGCCACTGATTGATTGGCAAGGAGTTTATTCTTGCTGTTCTACAAGATGGATTACGGAAGCAGGGCTAGGGTACTGGTTAGAACTATTTAGGGATCAGCTGTGTACTTGACTTAGAGACAATTCTCATGGTTTGGGAAATCTTTTTCCATTTCTAGTATCTGCATTCATTGGGGATTGCTACCTCGTATTTCTTTCAAAATGCTCTTGATGGAAGGGCAATTTTTATTTTAGAATCTCTCTTTATTCTGGATAATGATATGCATGAAAGAAATGGGAGAGTTACAAAACCTTTTTAAAAAATTCCTGGTACACCTGCTAGCTCCTTTCTCCAATGGCAAACCAAGTTGGTATGACTCAAGTACAGTCATGTACAGCACAGGTTGAACAGAGTCACATATGCTTTCCTGTTCCACTTATACCATGAGATATCATAAGTGTAGTTAATAATGAATCCTTAGTTAAACTAGTTGCCTGATGCATCCTCACAGAGCAGCCCATATGGACCAAGAAGGCAAGGGCAAAGTTTTCTCATAAAATTCATTTAAAAAAAGGCATGCCTCTCTTTTGCCTGACCCCACTGAACAAAATGCTTGAGTGCAAACAGAAGGGGAGTATGAATAAAGGTACATTTATTTATTGAATTTAAAGTATTGAAGAGGGATGTACAATTTTCATGAAGAGATATAATCACAGGACTTGTGGAGAAAAGAACTTATGTATAGTGAGACCAAGAAGAGGGGATTCACTACTCTGATACACACAGTAGATATTCATTGCATAGAGGAGGAGACACACTACTTTTTTTTTTTCTTCCAGAGTCACCTCGAGAAGCATTTTAAAGAACACAACTTTTGGTTTGTCCTCTCTAAACTTGCGATCACATTAAAATAACTAGGCTCTGAGTCCACATATCCTTGCCATGTTTTGATAGAACGTTTGCCTAAAGTGGTCCAGACAGCTTGTGAAATCAGTGGATGATGCAATGTCCTTCATCTCCATTTCACTGCCTGCCTGCATTTCTGTATGCTATTGCTTATCATTCCAAGGACAGACATATATGATCCCATCAAGATAGAACACACATGATGATTGTATTGATGATAGGTTGTCCAATAGCAGAAACTAAGTAAAATCATTCAAACTAAACTGGAACTCCCAGGCCTACAAACCAGCCAGAGACCATGAAGGTCATTTCATCTTCCATGTCTAAATGAAATAGGATTCTTTTAAAGAACTCTAGCAACGATCAATATTCAATGATCAATTATCAATGTCCGATGTTCAAGTACACTGCATAAAGAATTACTGTTAGGCTTATTTTGGGATGCCACAAAAATATTTTCTTCTGCCATTAATATAGTGATCTTGGTTTAGGTGATAATAAGAAACTTCAATTATTTTAAAAATAGTAGGTATCCATCAAATACATCAAATATATGTTTATGCCTAGAACCTTTGGTTGCTATTATATTGAGAAGAGTTTCTTTATAGCTGTGATGTAGTTAAGGATCTTGACATAAAGAGATTATTTTGGTTTAACCTGATGAGTCCTAAATCCAATAGCAATGTCCTTAGCAGAAACAGAGAAAGACTTGACAGACAGAAGAGAGGTAACCATGGAGACAGAGATTGGAGCAGTTTAGCTGCAAGCCAAAGGAAGCCTGCAACCATCAAATGTTGGAAGAATCAAAGGAAGGATTCTTCTGCAGAAACCATGATGCTGGTGCTGTCCTGCTGGGACCTTCATTTGGGACTTCAGCAAGGGAAAGCTGTAGAAGAATACATGATACAATTTTTAACCATGCATTCTGTGATGAATTGTTATAGCAACTAAGTAAAAGTTAATATAATCAAGAAAGTTCCCCAAACCAGACACTTAGATATCTCTCCCTCTCCTAAAAAACCAAAACTGAGTTCTTCATTCAAAGGGATTTCTCACTCAGTGTGGGATCTAACCAACCTGTCTCTTTCCCTGAGAACTGGGCCACACCCCAATAAGTCTGTCTCCCAAAGGGCAAATCTGCCACAAGGTACATTATTAACATTATTGACATTATTAACATTGTTGGCCGGATCAAATGCTTTCACTCTCTTTTCCTCTGGCCTCGTTCCTGACACAGGTGCATATATGCATCTTTGTTTCATATCTCTGTGTCCCCCTCACCTCCTGTTTTTCCTTATATACACACCTTTTTCTTCATTTTTTCCTCCTCATCTTCCTCCTCCTTTTTGTCTCACTCTTCCTCTCTCTCTCTCACGTACCCTGTCTCTCTCTTTTCCTCCCTCTCTCTCCTCTTCCTTGCTTCAATGTAGCTTTCACCCTGGTTTTCCTCCTTGACTGACCCACTACATCCATTTGCCCCTCCCCCTTTTTCCTAAATAGGCTCCCTCTCCAAACCATCAATAAACCACTCATTTCCCAAAAATGTGTGGTTTCGGTGCTCTTATTCAAACACTCTGTCACAACATGGTGGTTCATATCTCCAACTTTCGAGTTGGAAGCAGGAGAACCTAAGCTTCGATGTGGATTATCTATACAGTGGGATCCTGTTTCATAGACACCAGGGTTTGAGAAGACAGCTTGGTGTAAGAACGTTCAACATAGGAACACTGCTTGCTCTCTTCTTTGTGATGGCCTTAATTAAATGTTGGTTTATATACATTGAACAAACCTGAACCTAATCACTATTGTTCCATTTAAGGAAAGGGCCAACTGAATGGGGATTAACTATAAGGCAAGAGAGTGTAGCCGCAGCCATGGTCTTTGCTGGAAGTCTTTTATCTCTCTGCTTGGCATACAAAGAGAGGCACTGGTACTTTATGGAAATCTTGTTAAGAATGTTTATGAAATAAAATGATTTAAAGTGAGGGCAGGTTTACTCATGAGTCACAAATTGTGTATTTCTTCTTTATTGCAGGTTACAGTCAAGATGAAGTTTCCTACTGTGAGAGGGCTTCCTAGGAGCACTGAGGTTCTTCAGACAGGAGATTCCTTAGCTGTCAAACTCCTCAGGGCACCTGCATATGTCACTGGACTTCATGCGTGGTATTGTAGGGATGATGGCTTTGCCAACTGGAGCAGATACCACCGTTACAAATAATAAAAAGCCTTTCTTCCTGAAGTGGGAGACTCCTGTGTTAACACCCATGGAATCTATGACAAGATGAACTGTAGGCTTACTATTTGCGGAAGTTTGAAAACAGTCAGTGCCTTCAATTTTTAGGCAGCTGTGCAAC
>PVHP010000074.1:41820-54471 GCA_004024765.1 Zapus hudsonius
TAGCTCCAAATTCCCCCCACCCCAAAGAAAAAAAACAGAAACAGCAACTCAACCCTTATCCAGCCTGTGTAGAAAGCAGGAAAAGGAAACTGGGAAACCATCTCCTGCAGAGGCTGGATCAGATGCTTTTAGAATGAAGACAGAGTCAGAAAGGGCTTGACCACAAGGAGAAGAAGAATGTGAAAAGTTGAGGAAGAGTCAGGAAGCTGCACTTGTCTCCATCTTGGATCAGACTGAAGTTGGAGTTTGGCCAGGGCAGGAAATGTCCAGGATCCTTCGCTCTGTCCCTAGCTCACTGCGTGTAAAAGAGAGCTATCTTGCCCCTAATCTGCATCAGTAAATAGAAACATTTGAAGGAGATGTGCTTTGTTTGCATTGCATATCATCTGCAGCTACTGGGTCAGTGTTTTGAACAGAGGACCAAACAGCTGCTCTGCAGCCCTTATTGAAAGAAGTTACATCAAGGGAAGAGAAATGGAAGAGATTTCAATACCTGTGAGAGACTGAAATTTTCCCCAGGAATCCTGGGCAGCTACTGAAGTAAACAGCATGTCCTGTGCGTCATAATTTACCATTCGAGGGTTATTTTCATCCAGGAGCTTTTCTTTTTTCAGAGACAGGGAGGCTGTATGTGTGCAGATGAAAGATACAGCAGGGCTGGTCATTCCTGAAAAAACTTTCTATACAAATATAAACTTTCTAACAAATATAAACTTTAAAGGTTTGTGGCATATTCACTTCAGGCGTTTTGTATGCCATATATCATCTGTGAAGTGTTAACCCTAACCACAGACTCAAACCACCTTGGAATTTAAATAAGACAAATTCAAGAAGGGATCAGAAAGAGCACAGAACAAAGAGAAATGAACAAATGTGCATGACTGCAGAATGGATGTCATTTTCAAATTAGCCCGGGTGTTATCTCATGAACTTACCTTCTTACCTAACCTTTCTCTCTCTACCTTTCATTTCTTTTATTCTCTCATTCCTCCCTTCTTTCTCTCTCTCTCTTCCTTTTAGTTTTCTTTTTTCATTCTTTTTCTTTCATATTCTTTTTCACTCTTTTCTTCCTTCCTTTCTTCCTTCCTTCCTTCCTTCCTTCCTTTCTTTCTTTCTTTCTTTCCTTCCTTCCTTCCTTCCCTTCCCTTCCCTTCCCTTCCTTCCTTCCTTCCTTCCTTCCTTCCTTCCTTCCTTCCTTCCTTCCTTCCTTCCTTCCTTCCTTCCTTCCTTCCTTTCTTTCTTTCTTTCTTTCTTTCTTTCTTTCTTTCTTTCTTTCTTTCTTTCTTTCTTTCTTTCTTTCTTTCTTTCTTCCTCTTTCTTTTTCCACTAAAAGGAAATGAAAACAAATCCTGTTGTTCCAAAGTTAAAGTTTTCTCATTATAACAGGTGGACATAGGACAGAATTCTCATCAAGTTAATTGTGGGAAGTGTCCCTTGGCGATTACTTGATAATAATATAGGAATGTTTGCTTATCAATACATGGTAGAAGATTTTATTTTTTATTTTAATGTATATATTTATTGACCATAATGAGTTACATTATTTAGTGGGCAAACAATGAGTTGTTATCCCCAATTCCCCAATGCCCCCCTCCCTACCCCAATCAGCTGGATATCCTCTTCCATGGGTCATCTGGATCAGTCCTTGTGGCAGGGGACCATAGATAGCCTAGCATGGTAGAAGATTTTCAATTATGCTACATTAAGAAAAATAATTTAGGGCTGGAGAGATGGCTCAGCTGTTAAGGCACTTGCCTCCAGTGCCTAAGGCCCCGGGTTCAATTCCCCAGGTCCCACATAAACCAGACCCACAAGGTGGTGGCCCTGGTGTTCTCTCTCTCTCTCTCTCTCTCTCTCTCTCTCTCTCTCTCTCTCTCTCTCTCTCTCTCTGCTTGAAAATGAATAAATAAAATATTAAAAAAAAGAAATTTAAACATATCAGTTGTATAGGTCATCACAAATATGATAAAGCAAGTAAATTACTGCTGATTATTTAAAGCCAAATTTCTATAGAGCAATATTCCACCACTGTAAACCTTTATGCTTGTCATCAGTATAGTAGCATAGAGAATATTTCTGAGGAGTATTTGTTAAAAGTGAAAGTAATATAGTTAAGTGCTAGTTTTGATGATTTTAAATTATATCTCCATGTATGCTATGGTATCACCCTAATATTTTAAATGATTCCTTCTACTATTCTGAGCAAATAAAGAACTTTACTTTGTAATAGTTCTGAGATCTCCCCTTGGATAAGCTCCTTTAGAGTAGATGGAAGATCTTGGATAAGATTCCTGATGACTAAAGGATCCTCCCACCATACATTTACAGCTCTGTTTGCCTCAAGAAATACAAACCATCTAATCCACACACTTGTGAAATGGTTTTACATCAGACATATCCCTTTACTTGCTTCCAAATAATAGTGCCTCTCAGCCTTTAGTCTTTATATTCTAGGAATAATTCATATGCAAATAGCTTTCTTCTTATAAACTGAGATCGCCTTCAGAGGAGGCTCAACAGAAGATTGCAAAGGTGCTTTTGGCTTGCTGACAAATAAACATATTTAGTTGAGAAAGCCTGAACCTCACAAAAGCTTCTTACAAAAGGAAAACTGATTTCAAGGCTTCTGAAGTAATCAGGCAGAATTAGTGGGAAGGAGGGAGAATGATGAGCCAGCCATGGAAAAAGTGTTGGAAACATCATGGTGGTTTGCTTCCTCTCTTGGCCTGACAGCCTTGATCAGCTAATTAGGAAACCTTTTCTCAAACTAGTGTTAATTTGTTACTTAACCCCCATGGGAAATTTTCATAGCTGGAAGTCACACATGTTAGAATACTTGAAGATATTTAACTTGAAACAAAAGGAACCTAGAAAGATATGTGATGGATTTTTCAATTTGTGCTGTTGGTGATATTTCATACCTAAGAAGCAATGATCTTTGGAATAAGACAGACTTTGAGGACAGGGCGTCAATTTTTGATCATTTGGCATATAACATGAATCACGAGGCTGATTAAATCCATCTTCTACTCAAAGAACGAATCTTAATTGTATCAAAAATGCCCAAGTATTACTGGCTGCATGGGTCTGATTGACAAGAACAGTCTTTGCTGACAGGTTCCCTCTAAGCCTGGTCCCTGCATGCTTTCCAGCTTTCAAGAGTCAGACAGTGTGAGTGTTAGAACCAGTCTCTTGGGACAAGATTTCACAAACAATACTGCTGAGGTGTGCTATTTAATGGTGCACTAACATTTTGGAACACTAGCTGCAATGTCCTCAGCAAAGAAAAAGGCAATAACTAACTGTTAAAAATGATCTTTGATTAATACATTGCAAACAACTGTAAGGTAATAATAGCCCTTGTATTACACATTATTTTTATTTTCAAGAAAAGGAGACTTTTCACAAATTCAGAGTACATAAAGAACCTCAGTATATAAAACAACTTCATAAATCAGATACCCATCACCCCTTTCAGATACATTTAAAACTTGCAAATTATATTTATTTTAAATTTAAAAACCTTTTAAAATCATTCAGGAATTTACTTTTACTGTGTAAAAAATATTTTTTAAAAATATGACAATTTGAAGATTAGCAGATTGGAAGTTAAAGGGAATACATATTGATTATGACATTCTAAATATTTCACTATTACTGTTATATGTATTAAATCATTAAATATAACAACCACATACGCTAGGTTTATCTAAATTATTAAAATAATGAAATAGTGCCTTTGAAATTTTCAATAGCTTGCTCATTTTCATACATAAATGTGTGTTAGAAAATCATTCCAAGTTGTCTACTGAGGGAGTAGATCAGCCATCATATATAATTAGCATGCTCATTCTTCCATGTGTTCATTGCATTTTCAAAGCTCCCTGAATCCATTTATTAGCAGAGTATGGAGCTGTGCACTTACTGCTTCAAAAACAGAACATGACAGTATGGAGGAGTGTCAAATGTCTTTCACTACGAAGTTTCAAAGATTTAGAATATCTCATAAATAACAAGAAAAAATACTAAGAGTCTAATCAACATGGAAGGATTAAACAAAGAGGCTCACTATTCTCAAATATATATTTTATATTATATTTATAAATGTACATTATATATATTTCAAAGCCTCTCCTTTATGTGCAAAGTTCTGAGCTTGCTCAGAATGACATAGTGTAAATGTGACAAAGAGATAGATTTACAGTTAGAAGGTTAGAAGGTTCTCCTGTCTTAGACAGGAAATATTCAACCACAGCATGCACTCACTCCACTGTGGACCAAAGTCTTCTGTGGAGAAGGATGCTGTTGTTAGTCTCCACTTATTTTTTTAAAATATTTTATTTATTCGTTTTTCAAACAGAGAAGAGAGAGAGAGAGAGAGAGAGAGAGAGAGAGAGAGAGAGAAAGAGAGAGAGAGAGAGAGAGCACACCAGGACCACCACCTTGTGGGTCTGGCTTATGTGGGTACTGGGGGAATTGAACTGGGGGCCTTGTGCACTGTGCCTTAACCGCTGAGCCATCTCTCCAGCCCACTACTTATTTCATACAAAAAGGATTCTTGGTGAATAGTCATTTTCTGTTCAGGAAAGCCTGACATCATATCTCAAAATGATGCAATTCTGAGAAAAATAGAGATACTTTCCCTGAAATGTTCTCAGTTTAGACATTAATTTTAAATATACTTATTTTTTTAAAAAAGACCAATCACTGGCAGTGTGACTAGATTGAGAAAGCAAATATGTCCCAACTAGTTAACATAAATGAAATTAAAATTCAAACCTGACATTAAATCTTAAAATTATTTTAGGTCAGCCTTTGCTTTCTTTTAACCCTTACTAAACCTAGTAGGCCAAGGCAATTCCTTATTTAAGTGGAGATTTTCTTGCATTACAGGAAAGGACTAATAAACAAAGAAAGAAGAACACACAGAAACCATCAATGACAAGAGAAAGGAGAGAGTGAGAGAGAGAATATATAATGAGAGCCACATAGAAATGGTGTAGTTTTGAGGTAGCCTTACAAAATTCCAGCTGAAATTTTGGCAATGGAAGTGAATTCAGTAATGTTTACATTCCAATAAATGCCATTCCCAATGGAATAAAGGTCTGATGGCCTCCCACTGTTTGATGAAAGATGCATAAGGCTAACAGCCTAGCCCATGGAGAAACGCAATGTTTTAAAGAGTCTGCCCCATAGTAATTGCTCAATACATACACTAATTTATTCATTGAAACCATTAAGAATTTAGACTGGACAAGTACTGGATAAAATAACAGCCTCGGGAGATCATGTCTTCTAGGACTGAGGTGAAATGCTTTTAATAAAAACATCGCAAGTACACTATCACCTAAGAATAATTTGCCAAATCAATCAGTTTGAACACAGAATGGATGTTAGGGTGAAGTAAAATTTCAAGTGAGTCTCAAGTATGTCATTATTAGAATTAATAAAGTATTAATTAAACTCTCATGTAGGTGATTAGTTTAAATTATCATAAAATCTGAATGTGATCATGATCAATTCAGGGCAAGTGGATTTACAAAGCTATTGTCAGGAAAGAATACCACATAGATAAAAAAAGAAAAAGATTTAACCAGTTAACCAGTTAATTCAAATCATCATTTGAACAGTCTTTGCATTTTTTCATACTTGTTTTAGACAAAAAGTAAGAAAGCATAAAAACCATATAAAGTAGAAAAATTCCCAAGATATCTATAAAAATGATGGTTATTTGAAAATATTCATTTTATAATAACTTCTTTTTAATATGAAATCAGGCTTGAAATGTCCAGATCTTATCCTCACTGAGCTCTTATTTATTGAATGTATCCAGTCTATTTCTAATATATGTGGAACATTTAGGTCAGGAATACCATGTATCAGTTCATACATATGATTGGTCTATATCCAGTGACTTCCCGGTAACAGACTCAGTGGGTCTTTTTATCTCCCTTAGTTTCTTCATCATCAGAGTTTGTATACCCGCTCCTTCCTAATGCTTCAAGAGCCCAATAGGTTTTACTTTTAAGTGTGATTTGAGTCTACTTATGAGTGTCACAAATGAGTAATCAAAAGACGACAATGGACTAGAATCATGTCTTTTGTTTTAGGACATTTTATTATTAACATCTGATTTTTCGTTGCTAATGGAATTCTTATCTTTATGTAAATAATGGCTGACTTCTGGCACACAGTGTTATTAAAAATGCATCCTTGGAATCGCATGGATTTGCTAATTAGGATCACTTTTCTGAAACTGTAAAGAATGGAATTCATGATGTAACCAACTTTTCTGTTGCTAAAATTTTAGGTTTATTTGTTTCTCCAAATGCTATTTTTTTAAATGACACAGAAGAGCTTGGCAACTAACTTAATGAGAAAGTACTGAAATGAAATGAAAGAAACTGAACTCAATAAATCTAATGTATACTTGGAATATGACATTTTATTACTAATGATTATATATAAGAGAACCGGCATTTTTGTTGTGACCACCGTGTGGAAGGTTTAGATGATATTTATCACTAACATTAATGGAAATTTATTTTGAAAAATAGATCTCATAAGATTGTTCTCTCAGAGTTTCCAATTCAAATTGATTTTGAATTGATTACTGCATTAATCATATTTTAAAATCATATTTTTTAAAATATGAGTCCAACCTAGAAAAATTACATGTTAATCTCTTTATGCTTGTATCTGGGGACATGAAATATTAACATATTGGAATTTCTTCATTATTTACAGATCATGGCATGATTTATTGAATAAAGAGGATTCAGGACATTCTATTAATGATGCAGGCAGAATAAACCACTTTAAACATTAGAAATGCAATACTAATCCTTTGGACTCTGTTTCATTTTATTTTTCCTTGACAGAGTCTGAAAGTAAAAGTGGACATTGTAATGATGTGAATTCTCCAATTTTAGACTCCAAAGTAGTTCTACAATTACAGTTTTGAGCCACTCAGCCTGGCTCCTTGAGAAGATTATTAAGCAGATATTTAAAGGTATATATTTGTATATATTTCTTCTAATCCCCTAAATAGAACAGATATGAGGCAGGCATTGCAATATATTATAAGTCACTGAAGTTGCATGTGGGCAAGCATGTCTGTGAATTATTTTTTTAATATAGTCAATTCTTGATTAAACATCTAATCATGTAGAAATATAAATCTTTATTTGTTATTGTTTTCCATAAATTTACCAATAATAGGTATGTAACTATTGAAGTAATATTTTAAGCAATTTCATAATTTCTTTTACAGATACTGTTTTGAGTTTATGCTCATGTCCTGCCCACAAGAGGAACGCACTTTGGTGATACTCCAGTCTTGTTGCTTTAACAAAAGGTGCCAACTGGAAGTTCTGTGCCACTGTGCAATGTTGACAAGTTCACTGAATGTTGAGGGATGAAATCTTTGTTGTTAATTTTATAATCGGTTACAGCCTCGTGTTCTGTTGGGCTTCCTGCTTTATTTAACCAGACGAGTCTCAGTGGACATTTCAGCTAATATCATGGTTTTCATGCTATAAATAATATTGTGAAAATTATCCATTACGTCTATGCACGTCACCAAGGATTTTGCAAGCATCATTAGAGGTGAATTACCACATGAAAATTTATGTACATACACCTTGTAATCCAGATCCCAGTTTACCTCCTTTTTCTCTTCCTGATACTAAACTTATCCTAACAAATTTTTCTTCATAGGGTCATCAAATGCTTATAAGCCATCAGTAAAGATCACATGCATTAAAGAAGTATCAGGTAGAAGTACTCTATGTAACACTTTATAAGCCTGCTAAAGGAAAGAGAGGTTGCTTAAGGAATGAAATGAATTCGAGGTTTTGCAGGTATCAAGACAAAGGAAAACCTCATTGGCCGAGCTCAGGCGATAAATTACTCAACAGTGTAACAGAGAGTAATTATTGTACGAACAACAGGCATATACAAGTTAGAACCATGCAAGTTTCCATAAAATATTGGCAATCTACACATATTAATGTCTTTGAGACTATGGAGATATTTGTATCAGTTACATACATTATCCATTGTCAAGACAAAATTCTCATCCAGAAGAAGCCTATGGAAGGAAAAAGTTTCATTTAGCTTACATTTCAAGAGGATAAAGTCCATGATGGCAAGCCTGAGAAGGAAGCGCTTCATATTTTCACATTCACAGGAAAAGACTAGAGAAACAACAGCAAATAAAACCTGGCTATCACATCCAAAGCTCCACCTACATTCCCAGTGGCACACTTCCTCCAGCAAGGCTCCACTTCCTATGGGTTCCAAAACCTTCCAGAGCATCCTCAGTAGCTGGGAGTTAAGTAATCCATCACGTGAGCCTACCTATGGCAGTCAGGTTAGAGTCAAATTAACACAGTATTTCTAGGATAACATAGAAATTCATGGGTTTCCTTTTCTGTGCCTTAAGCATTTTTATTGACTCTGTACTTACATTGATTTTTTTAAAAATATCTTATCGAAAGTGTAATGTAGATTAGGGGTACATATTTTTCTGTCCAGATATGCCATCAAATTTTTGGGCACAAAACATATGGATGATATAAGCTAGATGCATCGTTTTGCTATCTTAAGACTGTGACTATGTTTGCATCCTCTCTCTCTCTCTCTCTCTCTCTCTCTCTCTCTCTCTCTCTCTCTCTCTTTCTCACTCTTCTTTTTTATGTTTTAACATTTGGGAAAGCAGATTAATTTCTTCTTTAAAAACCCAATCTGCTATTCAAAAAATGTTATTCTAAGAACATACATGGGTACAGAAATACAGGAGCTGGGGAAGGAGATACCTCAGTTGGCAAAGTACCAGCTTCACAAGCATGAGGACCTGAGTTCAATTCCCATTACATATATAAGTGCTTACTGTAGTGATTCCTGACAGTAATCCCATGCAGTAAAGGCAGGTATACTTCCTGAAGGTTGCTGGCTAGCCAAGAGAAGCCTCATGCATGAGCTCCAGGCTAAGAAGAGACACTATCTCAAGAAGATATCCAGTGTTGTCCTCCACATGTGTGAGGAGAGTGGTGGCTTTATACCAACACACACACATGTGTTCATACACATAAACATACAAGTGTATATATATATATATATATATATATATATATATATATATATATGCTTTGATTGTATTTGTGTAGTTTGCTTGATTAATGCTCTCACTCTCTAGTCCAGGATGGCCTACAGCTCGCTATGTAGCACTGGCTGACATCAAATCACATCAAGACTCTCTCAGGCTCCAAGTGCTACTACATACTACACACACACACACACACACACACACACACACAGACACACACACACACAAACTTTATACACAGACACCTTATAAGTACCTTGCAGTGTTTCAGAAATGGTCTGAAGGCTTGAAATCACCAATGCCACTGCTTCTAAATGTTTAATATACATATGAATAACCAGGGCATCCTGACAAAAGCTAATTTGTATTTTTTTCATGTTCATAATGCCCTGCTGAAAATATTGAGCAAAATAGAAAATTGGTTATAATGATTCTTCTGCAATTTTTGAGAGAGAGAGAGGGTGTTTTTTATTTTTGACATTTCTCAGGCTAAGAACATACTATATATCACAAAGGATGATCAAGGATTTAAACACATTAAATAATCAATACTAAGAAAGATACTTACTGAATTTAGAGTTCAAAATCTTCAGAATACTATTTGGGCAATCTTTAGGCATCTTACATTTCCACCTGTATTATAGATGGTGCTTTAATGAGAATTTCATGATCATCTTTGTAAGTCCCTACTATCTTACTTTCATCTCTCAAAACAAGTCAAAAGGAACACCTAACTCTGGCTATTTGCATTGATATGTAAATGAGCCCAAACATATTTTATAGAGACATGTAAATGACCCAAGTGAAGGAGAGTCACCTGTTTATCCCTGGAATGGATGTGTGAGCCCCTCTTGAGAGTACAATTGCAGACATCTGCTTAGCATAAGCAGCTTATTGAAATACAGTAAAGAGGAGAATATCTCTGTGAGCAATTTTCCTACTGTATGAATAATCCTGATGGAAAACAATAGCCTACAGATATGGGCTTTTTCCTCAGTGAATTGTCTAGACTTTTTCAGCTGGGTGGATTAATATAGAGCTTCACAATTTCAGGGAGGTTAATGCCAGTGGAAAGGTTGACATCACTAGAAAAAGCTAAAAAGAATGACCTCTTTCTCTTCTCTTTTGCTTAAAGGGGAAAATCCAAGGAAAACCATATTGATTCCTCACTTGGATTTACCTGAATGTTACAGTTAGTAATATAGTTTACTGAAATGAAAACTTAAAGGAAAAATCTATTTTTTCTTGTACATTGTTAGTTGTTAACATAAGATCAGAGATCTTTTCCATATATATATATATATATATATATATATATATATATATATATATATATATATATATATATATATATATATATATATGAGACCAGAGGAAAATGAACACAATGAAATAAATATTCAACATAATGTCACATTTTATTCTTTACACCATGACTGTAGAGGCCTTTTAATGTGTTTTTTTTTTCAATTTGGAGGATATTTGATGAGAAGAGTGTTTGAAGGGATTTTATCTGTTTGAACATTGTTTAAGAAATTTAACATAGATAATTTATTGTGAAAATGATGGATAGTAACAGCTTACATCCCTTGTTCAATTAATAATTTAACTATAAAATCAATAATTTATTTTCCTATTAGCATGTGTATATACAGATGAGGAATAAGGCATTTTAAAAGAAAATTTCAATCTAATAATCTGCTTTTTTACAGTATATTTACAATATATTAGTTGCCATTTTTTATCATTCTTTGTCTAAACATTAAACTTTACAATATCAGCTTTGCTTGTTATTTTCTATGAATAAAATTGCCAGTTCAGTAGAATATACTTGTATCACAACAATGGTGAGAACAACTGAAATTATATGGTTACTGTGTATCTTTCCAACATAAAGCAAAGTTGTTTGCAGAGTCGAGACTATAGACTATACTAGCATATACGACTCATTGCCCTTACTGGTCTGCTTTGAAACTCTGAAATGATAAAAATTGACTTGTAGAAGGCTCATGAAGATGCAAAGGGAGATTTCTGACAGAGATGAAAATTGTGTCTGCTGAAATATAACTGTTTTTGTTTATCCCCAATAAACAGGGAAGAAGACAAAATTTTACAATTATAGTTTGCTTTATTTTTTTCCTGGGGTATATTTGCATGAGTGAGAAAATTGATTTTAGCATCCATGATTGTATATCACAAATGGTAGAGTCATCTAGACAAGACAGATGTGCATCTATTCTTTGGATTCTCATGAACCAGTTTTAATTACCTGTTGCTACATTTATTGGCTATCAGTAAAATTAACTCCTGGCTGAATGATTTGTTTGTTTGGTTTTTTGTCTGGGAAATAATTTCTCCTTATAAAAATATAGTCTTTGAGATTCATTGATATAAAGATAGAATCTTATTCTTAGACATTGTGAAATTGTCCAACTGGTTTGAATATGGATATCATGATGAAAATATTCTACATTTCCTAGGATATTGAAGAATCCATGAATATTTTAAAGGTAAAATGAGAATTGCATGGATACGGAGAAAATGATCTTGCAAAAATACTTTGAATTATTGAGTAAAATGGTTTTTAATTTATATGAGAGTAACAATTTCATGAGCTGCAGTAGTCATGATTCTTA
Organism: Zapus hudsonius; assembly: GCA_004024765.1. NCBI lineage: Eukaryota > Metazoa > Chordata > Mammalia > Rodentia > Dipodidae > Zapus > Zapus hudsonius. Next base: position 53,566 of record PVHP010000074.1, read on the forward strand.
CAAGTGATCTGTCTACCCTTCTACTGTCCAAACAATAATTAGAAAATATCTGTCAACATTTTCCTTTTTCTTGTATGTCAATACTTGCTTTGGTTTACCATGCTCAAGGTGTATTAATTTATTCTTTGTAATAAAAGTATAATTTCTAAAACATTCTATATCTGTCATATGCATCAATTAATTAAAACAGAGTATTTGTGAAATTCAATATGTGATGCCTGGAATCTTGAAGTCATACACAAAATTAGATGTAACATTCTTGCAACCTGCCAGCTAATATGCATGTCCCTTTCCTAATGATACTATGAGCCAACCAAGAGGCAGACATCAATGATTCAGGCTACAAAGATTTTATCTTTCTTTGTTTTTTTTTTTTTTTTTTTATTTTTCAAGGTAGGGTCTCGCTGTAGTCCAGGCTGACCGGGAATTCACTCCGTAGTCTCAGGGTGGCCTGGAACTCATGGCAATCCTCCTACCTCTGCCTCCTGAGTGCTGGGATTAAAGGCGTGTGCCACCACGCCCCGCAAGATTTTATCTTTCTACCACAACTGTGGGCAAAGAAGAAGAAATGCAGAGGGGAGAAAGGTGTGATTGGTATAGGAATGCAAATGTACTTTGCAAATATCAATTCAATACATCTATTGAACTCAATTAGGAAAAAATGTACATTTTCACATGTGATTGTGGGTATTTTTTCATCAATGATTTTTTTTTGTCTGAAGAATGGGGTGAGGTTTTCATGTGAGACAGACTTTATTATGCCAATTTTAGAAAGCAGATGATGGTATTAAGAACCTTGAAAATCATGTGATGGTTCAGAGATTAAAAGACACCATCACATCCTAATGGCTTGGTTTGATTGCACAGAAATCACCAGATAAAGCCAGATGCACAATGATGAATGCA
>PVHP010000074.1:54571-147425 GCA_004024765.1 Zapus hudsonius
ATATATATATATATATATATATATATATATATATATATATATATATATATATATATATATATATTCTGTTCTCTCTCCTCTGTTTCTCTCTCCTTGAAAATAAGTAAATAAAAATATATTAAAATACCTTTAAAAATCCATCATTGTATATTTTCCAACTGGTAAAAAGACCAATAATTCTTTCCTATTTTGTATGGAAGTATTATAAATTGAACCAAAATAAATATACAACATATTCTGTGCAAAATTAGAGTGACCATATCATTTTGGTTGTTGATGTTATTTACAACCTTGTTTTTCCCCTTGTAGTTTCTGAGATTCACAAAATAAGAAAAGAAAAACACTTAAATCTGGATTTCTGGTTTATTCTCAAGGGCTACTTTTCTGGATGGGTGTTATGACAAGAAATATAACTTTTCTTGGTAAGAGTATAGTTACTTCGCTGGAGTTATTTTCCAAAGAACTTTGTGATATGCTGTCTCACATGAGCCAATTCAATTGTTTGGAGACCAATTCTTTGGAGAGACCTTGAAGTGTCTTCACTTTCATTTCCCTGAGGTCACTGTCTTATTGGCCAAGTGACAGCCCTGCAGGAGTCCACCACTGTGAGGATGAGGGAAACCCACCTACTGACAACCTAATTCTCCATTTCAGTTTGAAGACATTTAAAACTACATTTTACGGTAGAATCTCTAACTGAAATTAATTAAGCATAACACAGATAACACAGGTTTGTGTCAAGTTCTTATTTAACTAGCAAAGACACTCATATATATATATATATATATATATATATATATATATATATATAGGCTAAGATGTGCTTTTAATATTTTTGTAGTCATTTTGGATACAACAAAAATGTGGAATAATAACCAATGACTTGAGCTATGTAAGTATATGGGTTTAAAGAAAAATGTACTGTAAGGAAGAAATGTATATCAATAAAACTAGTGGTAGATATATTTTATTCATCAACAACAATGGTAAAACCAACAAACTCAAAGGGATAGTTAACCATAATTCCTCTGGATCACCACAGGAGTGTGGAGACAAGAGACGTGACTCTGTGTACACTCCTTAAATCCAATGTCCTCACTCTTTGGCAGACAGTCCAAGGGACCTTAACTGTTGTTTTATGATTAAATATTTTCCTAGATTGGAAAATAGAGCATGAATTTATTTTTTAAATATTTTATTTATTTATTTTCAAGCAGAGAAATACAGAGAGAGAGAGAGAGAGAGAGAGAGAGAGAGAGAGAGAGAGCACATCAGGGCCACCACCTTGTGGGTCTGGCATATGTGGGTACTGGGGAATTGAACCTGGGGCATTAGGCACTGAAGGCAAGTGCCTTAACCGCTGAGCCATCTCTCCAGCCCTAGAGTATGGATTTAGAATTTGGAAATTTTATTCTTCTTTTATACAAACATAGAAAATAGTATAAACAGCAAATTGATTTCTCAGTAAGTCCATGTCATATATATATATATATATATATATATATATATATATATATATATATATATATATATATATATATATGTATGTATGTATAATCTTTTACTGGAAAATTTTTGCATTATTCACTTGACAACAGTAATTATTTCATCATAAGTTTTGGAAATATAGTTTCTTCTCTTAACAGTAGTTTACAAAATTGTTTGAGAGAACAAAGCAAAAATTATGAAAACCATAAAGGACAGGTAGGATACAAAAAGAATAGCAAAATCCCTACAGCAGCCGCCGTTGGTTGGTGTGGTAGACGAAGACACTGCAAAACACAGGCTGATTTCTCTGAAAAAGAAATATGTCTATTCATTATGAAAAAGAAAACTTTAATTTCCTTTGTTTCAGTAATTTACCATTGTGAATACTAAATGTGTTCCTTAAGACGACATTGAAATGATGAAGAAAAATAAATGCAGGTCTAAAAGCTCTTTAAATCGGGTTTCTATGCTTATTTTATTATTACGTTCCAGTAACTGGATGGATCTGAGTATCTCTTTTTCTATAACCGGTTTTTATTTTAGCATTGTACAGACAGAAAAATAGATTTTACTTTGGATCTTCCTCCAGATAATGCTGCTTTTGATTGAGTTTTCTCTTTTTAGTGTTGTTAGACAAAAGACTAATAAAGAATTATGGCAATTAGATGGATGTGGTCTTGTTGAACTAAAACCATTTTTTAAATGACCTCAGTTCTTTATCATCCATTCTTGTCTAGAATAAAATAATCTTAAAATAATAGCCATGGTTCCAAACTGATTTGATTATATCATTCTGGAGTTGTAAATATGTGCTTTTCTGAAAAGCTCAATTATTAGGTATATAAAATGACATTATAAGTATTATGTTTCTAGATTATTACTAAATTGTTGCTTCAAGTTGGACTATGTCAAAAATATTTTTTCTTGCTCTTAACAATTTTGAAAGGAAAAATAGAGAGAAAAATGACCATTGGCTGATATGCAGGCACCTTCACACCTATGCCTATGAAAAGTCCTCTATTCCATTAAAAAATTTACAAAAATCATGGCTGATTTATCAGATTATCTGTTACATGTGTCCATCATGAAACAAAGTAAAATCCTAGCAAGATGAAATAAAACTATAGGAATGATATTTACATTTAGTAACATTTGGGAGAAAATGTTACCTGTGAGTTATCACGGGGTAGTAGTATCTTTGGATCAATATTAATTATTTGACCTTAGAATTAACCATCAAACAATAATGACTATAAATTTTGTGTTATTATGATCAGACATCTCTCATTTCTGTTAATGAAAAGTTGTTTCCATCAATGTTGACCACTTTATTGATCCACTAATAATTTCCTAGCTCAGTAAAATATAACCTCTAATAGGAAGCCAAATTTAGGATATGATAAAATGGAAATAATAATTTGAATTGATATTATTCCATCAGCATCAAATAGTTTTGTGATTAACTTTATGTTGGCCTTTAAGTTTTATGGCTGGGAATGTGGATTCATTTAGACCAGAGTCTAGGCAAGACATGTTAGATACAATGGATGGTCATGAAATGAGGACACACTAATAGACAAAATGATTAACACAATGAAATCAAACTAGGGGATGTAAGCCGGGCGTGGTGGTGCACACCTTTAATCCCAGCACTCGGAGGCAGAGGTAGGAGAATTGCTGTGAGTTCAAGGCCACCCTGAGACTACATAATGAATTCCAGTTCAGCCTGGACAAGAGTGAGACCCTACCTCAAAAAACAAAAAAACAAACAAACAAACAAAAGAAAAAACACAAAAAAACCTAGGGGATGTATACTGTTAAGCTCAGGAAAGCATAAATCTTCCTATCCGTGTAATATATAGATAAATCATTTTCAAAGTAGTGAAAAGTAAAAACTTATGTTAGCATATTCATAGTGGTTGCCACAGTTTTAGTTTTGCATTTTTACCAAACTCTTTGGCGATGCTGCCGCTGTTGGATGAGAGAGCACACTGACTGTTCCCCCGAGAGTCAGAGCAGAGCCAGAATGATCTCATTCTCTCTCACCTTTTCTCATCTTTCTCATAAAAAAAGGAGAAATGTCAACAGTTTTTATATGTAAGGAATAAACCTGTAGAAGAAAAAGAAAATGGATTTTAACTGAAAAAATAATAGCTTCTTAAAATGAGAGAGAGAGAGAGAGAGAGAGAGAGAGAGAGAGAGAGAGAGAGAGAGAGACCTCTAGAACATACAAAATGCTGGAAAATCTCAAAAGTGATGACTGAAAATAGCTGTTAAATATATGAAAAGAAACTGCTCACTGCCTCTTCCTAGTGAGAAATGCCATCATGATAGACTTCCCATGTACTTGGATATACTTCTGGCATATCAAGCACCTGTGGTGTCTCCCCATGAAGCCATTAGAAGTAGAATACAAATGGGTTGGTGTGAATAATGTGTTCTACATTGTTATTGTGACATGAGTTGACTTTGTTATCTTTGAGAGGATACATGCTATGCCACAACATTATAAAATACGTATGTATTACTGGATGATATGGAACAGCTTGATAGTTATTAAAATTGGTATTTTTAAATAGTAAAAACTTTCTAAAATTGAACTAAAAGCAATGTAACTTATGTTAAATCATAATCATGAGATGATTTCTCCTATTCATATAGGGTATTTTAATTGTTTGAAGATAAACTAATGAATAAATGGTCATATTTAAAGCCTGAGTACAACTGGAATGTTTCTAAGAGCTTCATAAATTAATCTCCAGGAAGTAGGTTTTCTATTTCAGTTTTTATTGTTTTGATTCTATACTCAGGGATGATTTATTTTGTCCCCTATTATAAAAATGAATCATCAGTGTTATATATTTATAAACCATGAAATAGATTATAGTCATTATTGAAAAATAAACTTTATAGGTATGCAGGATTTGGGGGGCTCCTGTCACTGATTTCAACTGGTGGACTCTTTAGAGAGCCCAGGACAATCATCAGGGTTCTTGAGTACTTTTCCGTAAGGCCAACTGCCCCATCTGGCAGTTTACTCTCACTTTGCACTTAATCATTTTTTGACTTAATACTTTTTATTATATAGCTTTTCTGATTCTTTGAAGAAGGCACCAAGAACTTGGAAACACCCAATGACTATTGGTAACAGTATCACAGACATATGGATCTTACTGATTTTCTCTATTGGAATTATTTTTCAGTCAGTTTTTTATACACTTCTTCCAGCTTAGTCATTGTCATACGAGAACAAATTTTAAAAAAGTTTTTTTCAAATGTATTAACTATAGAGTTCTTTTATTAACAAGAATATTGACTTAAAGATTCATACATAATTATAAGCCATGAATTATAACCTATCCTTTGCTATTTTCTATTCTCAACAAGTGATATTGAGATTAATTATCTTTCAATTATGAAAGATTATTTGGATGTCAGTAACATGTTTATTCAAGCAAATCAAAACAAAAATATCAAATACAAGAAAGAATAAAAGTGTGGAATAAAATACTGAAGACTGGCAGAGATCAGTGTCACCAAGAATTGCTTATCCATGCAATAATGGCACTAAGCCTGGGTGGGTAATCAACAACAGATTAATTTGCTAAGAGATCCACTCAGATGGAGGCAAACCTTAACTGGAAGTGGGATCCATGGCAATTCCATACAAGGACCAAGATTATGGGCTTCAAAGGGAAACCCCCACTAACCAGAGAATCATTAGAATCTCACCAAATTAACCTATACTGATCTTAGTCTCCATTGGAGATTCTGTTTGTATGTTTCAGAAGCCAGTGAGAACCCTGGACAACCCAACCCCACCAACAGGACTGGAGATGTTGCCTGCCACCTAGGAAGGAGATGAACCACCCCTAATTTATAATATAGAGCCCAAAGGAAACCTTCTAGGAAGTGAAGAGATAATTAAGAGACCTAGGTCCTCAGCAAGTCAGATAACCTATGAAAGGATACTGGAGACAGACACTGAGGTTACCCAACACAATCCAGAGAAATCTAGAGACTCTTAAAACCTCAACAGTAAAGCAGACCTAAAACTCACCCACCATGACTCAGGGATCTGAGAGGAAGAGGGGGCAGAAAGGTTGTAAGAGCCAAGGTGGGGTGGGGGAGAGAAAAATCTGTCTACCTCTCCTACAATCCATAACCCCCTATCCCAGGGAGTGGTCCATCAAACCCACTTAGGAGGGCCCCCAGAGTGTGGGGACATTTAGGAGAGAAATGGGGGTACCATCATAAGATTCGCTCATACAATGTATCTAATTATCTATAATAAATATGAAAAAAGAAAGCTTATCACATGATTTTCATGGTCATTTTGTCTTTTTATAGAAATTAGATCAACTAAAAAGAGATGTGATGAGAATACAGAATGATTCAAGTAATTACAACAGGGCTGGAGAGATGGCTCAGAGGTTAAGATACTTGCCTGTAAAGTCTAAAGACCTGAGTTCAATTCCCCACCCAGTACCCATATAAAAGCCAGCTACACAAAGTGGCACATGCATCTGGAGTTAAAATTCAGTGGCTGTAGACTCTGGCCCACCCAATATTTATGTCTCTCTCTACCTTTCTCTGCTTGCAAATAAATGAAACAAAATAAAACTAAACAAAATTAGAACACTCTGAGGATAGAAGGAGTTAAAAGAACAAAAACAGGATTGGAATTAATAAACACAATGGGATCCAAGCTAACTACATTCAATCACTAGCTCCATAAATACGTGATCTTGAGCTAAGTCATTAATATTTCTGGTCCTCACATTATACATAGAAAATAACCAATCAAGCAACAGGTATAACATCAAAGTGCATAAAAGAACACCTGGTTCCCATATCATGAAATATTTTTTATATAACCCTCAACTGTTTCCAAAGACAATAAAAATGCAGATAGTGACTGCAATATGTCCAGGTCACATATTTTGTAGTTTACATCAGTGTCTTTGAATGGTACAGTAAAAGTAGCATTTTCTTTGATAATTTTATGTTCAATAGCTAGAATACAAATATAATTTACAGGTAGCACACACCTTGACTCCTTGCACTTGAGAGGCTCAGAAAAGGTGTGTTTTCCAGGCCAGTTTGAACTGCAGAGTAAATTTGAGGTCTTGGCCTCTTTCAAAAAAGACCAAACACACACACAGACACACACACACACACACACACACACACACACACACACACACACACACACACACACACACATTGTCTTGCAGAACACTCTCCAGTATTTTTATCTTAAAGTTATTTTCAATGTCTCAAACAGAAGCAAAGCATGAAAATATGTAATTATAAGCACCACTAACAAGTTTCAATTGAAATGCCTAAAGTCCTACAAAATTTGTTCAATTTTATGCACATGAATGAGTTTTACATGGTGCCAGTAAAAGATAACTGTTTGCCACTGAGCCCTGCAGACTAATTTCAGCCTGCTGTGTTTCCTGTCTATTTTCTCTTCTCTCTCTCACCCAAGTTTAATTTCTCTGACTTGCATTTCTTGTAATTGGCTGCAAAACATCTCAGTTTCTTCTCAGCATTACAGCAGAAACTGGAACTGGTTATTTTGAAAACATAATTATATGAATTTTCTTCTTTCTCACAACATTCGCATCACTGATTCATGTCACAGCATTAAATTTATGTTTGACATTCGGTCTGGGGAAGTGTATGGACAGAATGAGAAAAATCACTCCCCATATTTGTTTTCTATTTAGTGTTTTGGTATATTATAACAATAAAATGTTTCTAGAATATTATTTAAAAGTTACAACTTGTGCTGGACTATGGCTTACTGGTTCAAGGCATTACTTACTTGGGCTTGATTTCCAGCACATATGTAAAACCAGACAGAATTAGTTATCCATGTGTCAGACAGACAGACAGACAGACAGACAGACAGACAGACAGACAGACAGACAGGCAGGCAGGCAGGCAGGCAGGCAGGCAGGCAGACACACAGACAGATGGACGGACAGACACACACACCAACATACACACACAAATAAAAATGTAAAACTTATAATTCACATATGTGTGTGTATATGTGCAAAGCAAAACATTATTATTAAAATAAAAATACTTTATAAGTTGTTAGTATTTTTCTTATGTTTTAAGATGCCACTTCATGTGGCCAAGGCTGGCTTTAAACTTTGAATCTGAGGATGACCTTCTGGCCATAACTTCTCAAGTGCTGGGATTCTGAGCATGATTTTAAGCAAACTTACCTTATTGGTTTGATTTTTTAAAGTTTAGGTAAGTTATTTTGACAGATATTTTCATATAGGATGTATAGTTCATCTTTCAAAATGTGCTTTTCTTTAAAGAAGCACAGAGCAGTATAAAGTCCTTTGCTTTCCAAGGAGCATTATTTGAGTCAAGCTTTCTGTGGAAAGTGGAGAAACTGTTCCCACAGTCAAGCGTAACAAGTTTCATGAAAGTTAGCATGTCTACACTCAGTTTAACTCAAAAATCACAGGATATGAATTAAAAACCTTAACGTCCAATCCAGCTAGAATGCATTTAATACATAAGATTATTTTCCAAGAAAAATTATGAAAAAATAACCAGTACAGAACAAATCAATTTCCAAGAGTATAACTTTCCATAAGATATTACCTGTGTTGTAATACTGATGACATTCTAATTATCAATTCCTATCCATTATGAAAAGACACAAACTAGAAATAAAATATGTTGTGCAATATACAACATTTATAATTGTCAGTGATCAAATTTGCGAGATTAAGCAATTGCAATTTAACAATGATTTTAGATTTTCCTAACTCTTAAAACTTTTGATTCTGCTTAAAAATACAAATAGAACAGCCATGCTTGGAGGCACATGCCTTTAATCTCAGCTTTCATGAGGCAGAGTTAGGAGGATCTCCATGAGTTTGAGGCCACCCTGAGACTACATAGGGAATTCCAAGGCAGCTAGGGCTAGAGGGAGACCCTACCTCAAAAAAATCATAATAATAATTGAATATTAACAAGCAGTATTTAATTATACAAAGCTACATCAATTTATTATTACCTGTTGATAAAAGCATAGTAGTTGATAGACTTCTTAAAGTAAGAATTGTTAAAGATGCCAGAGAGAGGGGACAAGATAAGCAGAGGCAAACTGTTTTAGGGCAGGAGAAAGGAAATCATAAATGATATTAGAAAAAAACATAAAATTTAGAAATTAAATGGGCATGGAATGTATTTGGTATTCCCAGGTTTCTAAGCAATACATAATTAAAGTGCTCTTCTTTAATTATTTGGTGACTGTCAAAATAGTGCTTGCTGGATTTGAATCAATGATGGGTGATTTGATAAGGTATGTGAATTTGAGTATATGGACAAAGCTATTTAAGAATTCTGTTCTATAAATATATTGTTTTTTTCCATTCTATTTCTTAATTTGAAAATGTGGACAATTTCTGGGAACTGATTCTACTAGAGAAGTGTTTTCATATCCTTACAGACATAGACGACGTCTACACAGCAGAGAACAGCTTTCACAACTGTACTGATAATATTCAATGACCTGTGAAACATTTCTCTCTTTACAAGCAGATGCTAAGTAGATGGATTTTGGTGTTTTGTCAACTATCATTTTTGCTTTAATGAAAATGAAAAAAAAGAAAACTTTTCATGGGCTGGGGAAATTGCTAAATTTGGCAAAATGTGTTCTGTGCAAGTATTGGTACATGAGTTTTGGATCCCTAGCACTTACGGAAAGGAGGGTCTGTAATCATGGGAAGCCTATGCTAAAAAGGGAGGTGGAGACAGGAGATTCCCCTGGATGACCACAGGCCAGGAGGTGAAGTGGATATAATAGTGAAGAGAGAGACCTTATTTCATCCCAGAGGGCAGGGGAGCACTGACACCCTAGGGTCCCCTCGGGAATCCACATAGTCACTGTGACAAGCACGTGTGCCCCCATACACATATGACACACGTGCACAAATTTATAAGTATATTGCTATAATTTATTACATTATCTTTAAGCTCTTTCTATCTTCTATTTCACTTGTTTACTAAGCTCTAAGAGGAGCTGGCAAATATTTTCATCACTATGGTAAAAACTGACAGGAAATAACATAATTTTCTATAATCATGAAGTTTCCCTATTCTCCTAAAGCATTTAGTTTCCATAGATAAAGAAGTAACCTGACAAGGACCACAGTGTACATAAGTTATATTGTTCTTTTCCTGTGTAAATTGGATCTTCGATCTTATAGACACTTTTTATTTGCTTACTCATTCAACAAGCACTTACAGAGAATCTGTTTTCCTGTTTTTCATTATATACTATCTTATGAAACTGAGATTCAAAGATAAGCGCAAATACCCTCTCAATGTCTTCTGGACATTGATGTCAAGGAGATTTGAAAATTTACTGTCATTACTTGGAAGTGTGATGAATGAGAAAAATATGACCATTCCTCTCCCCAAATTAAACTACCTCATATTCTTTAATAAAGATGAGCTCTGTTTCATTTTATGTGCAATTCAGTACTACTGAAATAATGCTCCTTGTTCGCAAAAAAGAACTTTCTCAATTACCAATGTTTTTTCCTCTCATTGAACAAACACCTGTATCCAGTGGCTCATCTTGACATTGAAATAATAGCAATAAGGAAGGTAGACATCGTCTTTCATCTGGGAGAAAATTATATTCTCACAGTAGGACCAGGGAGTATATAACACATAAATGGATTCAAAGAGTAATGAATTATGTTATGTTACAGAATAATCAAATGTACATATTAAGTAAATTATATACATATATATATATGGCAGAGAATATTTAGTGTAAGGAGATATGCATTCATTTGTTGCACAATAACCTTTCATTCAACAAAGGACCACATATTAAGCAGTGACCTCAGAGACATTTAGGATACCTATGTCATATCTGTGACCTACACACAACAGAATTGTCTATTGACGCATTACTCTGAACATTGTCATGGCATTAAAAGGAACTAAAATAAGCATAAATATTTTATGATGTGATGAATTCAAATAATTATTTAGGATATAGTCTAAACAGTTCAAGTATACATGAATAACATCATGGTTCTAGGGTTAGAAAGATTGTTGTGTGGTTAAGGCACTTGCCTCCAAAGCCTAATGACTCAGGTTCAATTCCTGAGTTCCCATGTGAAGCCAGATGCACAAAGTGGCACAAGCATCTGAGGTTTATTTGCAGCAGCTGGAGGCCCAGGCACACTCATCTGTCTGTTTGTCTTTCTTCCATCTTTCTCTTCTTTGAAATAAATGAATATTTAGAAACTATGATTCTAGACCAAACTAGATCTACAAACTAAAATATATAAAATACTCAACAAACTGTACAACATGGAAACAAATATTCCAATCAGAACTTGGATATGGTGGCTGAGGAGATAGCTCAGCAGTTAAAGGTATTTGCTTACAAATTCTAGAGACAGAGGTTTGATTCCCCAGTACCCATATAAAACCAGAAGCAGAAAGTGGCATGTATATCTTGAGTTAACTTGCAGTGGCAAGACATAAAGCCATTCTCTCTCTCTCTTTCTCATAAACATAATACAAATATACTCTTTAAAAGTGGATATGGAACTGAAAAGAAACTTCTCAACGAAGAAAGACAAATAGCAAATAAATATATTTTTTGAGTTAAGTAGTGCATAGTAGTGTAGACATTTAATCTCAACACTCTGGTGGAAATTCTGTGAGATATAGGCCAGCTTGGTGCTACAAAGTGACTTCCAGATTAACCTGGGCTAGAGATGATTAAATAATGGCAATAATAATAATAAAACAGAAATTAAATTAACAGGCTTCAATAACCTAAGACATCAGTGAATTGGAAATTAACATGACTTTGATAGTCTATTTTACCCTGTCATCAAGAAACCAAATGACAACAAATTCTCACAGTGGAATGGGATAAGAGGAACACTTTATTCAATGTCTGTGGGAAGGCAAACTGATGGACACATTTTGGATATCTGTATGGAGGTTTCTCACAAAGCTACAAGTAGAACTATTGTATTTATCAAGTATACCATTCCTGGGCCTACACCCAAAGGACTCTTTGTATGTCCTCTCAGAGAGACAGTTGGCCTCTGTGTCTATGGCTATTCACAATATCAAAGAGATAGAGTCAGCTAAGATGGCCATCATCACCAGAATGAGTGATGAAGATTCAGTTCACATGAACAATCTAATTCTATTTACCCAAAAAAGAAATTCAAATTATGAAATTTATAGGATGCAGGGAGGCTAACAGCAAATGTTCTCACTCCTATAAGGATCCTAACCTCAGCTCTTTATGTGTGTGTGTTTCTGTAGAGATGGGAATGTGCAGAGGACAGAATGCTAAAAGGTGGAGGGAGGTTCCATGAGACAGGAATAAAGAAGCCTCAAGGGAAAGGGTTTTTAAAGTTAATAGAATAATGTGACGTGAAAGAGAGAGAGAGAGAGAGAGAGAGAGAGAGAGAGAGAGAGAGAGAGAGAGAGACAGTGTTAGTGTGGATGGGAGGGAGATGGGGTAGAAGAGTGACTAGATGAGGGTCAACCTAAATTATATATATATATATATATATATATATAATTAATAATATATATTATCATTTATTATATATATGTATTATACATAATAAAGAATAATAAACAGTAATAAAGGAAACAATAAATGGAAATTCAAATAGCTATGTCCAAAATTTGGCATAACACTGACTTTTTTGGATCATATATTTTATGTTTTGGATTAAAGTCTCTGAGCAGGGTTAATCCAGAGAGATCTGCATGTGTTTACAGATAATTGGCCAACTAACTCCTACCCACATTTCCTTTGAGGTTTTCTGGTTAATGACATTTAATTTAGACCTTCTGCTATAGATTGAGAACACTTAATTCTTAGCTAGCTTGTATCAGCTTCGGTATGGATCAGCCAGGGCATGTCAAGGAAGGTTAAGGATGGATACATGTCACAGAAAACCATACAAATAGTCACAACAATTATAAATTTTATCTAAGAAACTTTACACAATCCGTGGGTACTTTTAATTACATTTCTATCACTGTATCAAAATGCCTGAGATTGAAAACATATACAATAAGAACATATATAAAACACATGTACAAGATTAATATGGCTAACAACCCTGATCTTTTCAAGACAGAAATTTAAGAGATCCCTTTAAAAATATGAATTAAAACACAAGTAGTTTCATCATAAAAATGATTCTCTAAAAACCATTGTGAAGTTTTAGCAGAAAGCTAATACTTGGCACGTTAGGACCTTCACCAGGGTGCAGCCACTCCCTACTCCCACAGGACACTAGGTTTCTCCTTCCATTGCAGCTCCTTGGTATGTCTTCCTTTGGGGTTTGTTTCTATTACACATGTTAGAACAAGACCTGGGCCATCCAGACAGAAACAGTTTCCAATGCACATGGAGCAAGGCAAGCTGTGTCCTCTGAAGAGCTTTCACCAATTACCATCATATACCTGTGCAAGTTTGGACATGCACATGATTCAATTCTGATGCATCATGGGAAAGGACATGTGCTTCAAAAATCCTACCCTGTCAATGAAAAGAGAGAACCACCCAATCAATGCCCCTTAACTACCAGCTTCTCCTTGTCTAAGATGGCACACATACAGAGCTCGGGCTGTCTGGGCCCCTTGCAGTTTGGTCTGGACTCTTGCTGTTGTGTTAGATGCCAAAAACCTGGAAACACCTGCTCCAAATAGAGGCCCAAATACAGTGTGAATGATGACGAAAAGGGTACTTCTTGCATTGGACTGATGAAGGGTGTGAGGTGTTACTGGGCAGGAAAAGGGAATAAAACCAGTCTTCAGGACCAAGAGGAGCTGCAGAGTGACCAGTTTTGATTCAGGTTTTAGTTTTATCTTTTTTATTTATTTATTTTTTGGCAATCTATCATTGTCATGGTTTGATACAGGTGTCCCCCACAAACAATTGAATGTGTTCTGATAGATAGATCCTCAGCTGATGGCATTTTGGATTTTACAACCTCGATGGAGCTGTGTTGTTGGGGGCGGGCTTATGGGGTTATAAACCAGCTTCCCCTTGCCAGTGTTTGGCACACCTTCCTGCCGCTGTTTGCAGTGCTGTGGCGGAGGTGATGTCCAGCCCTCTGCTCATGCCATCATTTTCTCTGCCAGAATGGAGTCTCCCCTCGAGTCCGTAAGCCAAATAAACCTATTCCTCCACAAGCCACTTTTGTTTGGGTTCTCTCTGCGCAGCAACTAGAAAGCTGACCACAACAATCATGTAATCAAAAGTTGTTTGAAATTGAGTTAGGATGTTCAGCAGCCCTGTCAGTTTCAGGAAGTGACAATGTCTTCCAACCCCCCCACTGTTGCTGCAGCATGCGTACATGGTGAATAAGGAGAACTGGGAAACTTTCTCACAGATTGTGCACACTTGGGTATATTATTTGCAAAAGGAAGACATCACGTGAAGATTGATCTACATAATATCTTGGTTATTTTCATATGTTTTCACGTTAGTATTGAAAGACCCCCAAGGCCTTTCTCGGGAGAACGTACCCCAGGACTCAAACAATCATCCCAGCAGATGCAAAAGCAAGAGGATTTTTATTCTTTGGCTGCGCAGCTGGGCTCCTCAAACAGATGAATGCCAAGGAGCCCAGAGGAACAAAGGCTTAGCATATATATAGGCAAAAACCACAAAATTATAATACAGCTCAGATCACAGGGCGTGTTGCATCTCCATTGGCTCTTTGTCTTTATCTATATATTTCTGATTGGTTACCTTATTGGAGCATGAAATTTGTATTGATATCTCATTTTAGGGTCAGCCCACATTCCAGGAACAGCAATACGCTACCTTATATGGAGTGTTTGGTTTTCTGCTCATTCCCTGGAATTTATGACTAAGTCCTTTTCGGACGGGGAGGGGGAGGACTTTCCCATATTTGGTCATTTTTGTATACGTGGAATCTGCCCTACAAAATGGAGTCAGCTTCACAAAATGGATTCTTCATTCCCCCCTTGTCTTATGAGCCTATTTGAATCATCAAATATTGCCTCTGAGGTTCTGAGCTGCTGATAACCCTGGGTGAGCACAAAGGTTTGTACTACTGAAATTCTTTCTCTAATAAAGGAAATAAGCCTGTTTAGGATATATGGTCCAATGGTTAATAAAAGCAGATGTATAAGGAGTGGCCCTGTTAGAGGCAAGAGATAGGGCAGTAGTCCATGGAAGCTGGACCATAAGGGACTGTCTAGAAGCTCTTTTCTCCTTTTTTCTAAATCTTCCTGGAGATTTTTTATTTTTTCTTACTATTCCTGACTTATTAACATAAAAACAACATTTTTCATTTAATGCCAAACAGATACCTCCCTTTTCAGCAGGTAGGAGATTTAATCCTCTCCTATTCTGCAGTACAACCTCCGCTAGTGAGTCAACCTGGTCCTGGAGATCTTGAATTGTACTAGAGAGGGCTTGAACATCACTGATAAGCTGCTGAGATAGTTTATGATATTAATGTAAAGAAACTCCCAATCCAGCCGACCCAGTGCCTACTGCTGCTGTAAGACTCATTCCTATTATTAAAGGGATCATTTGTATCGCTCTCTTATGTCTTGTTTCTGCCAAGGTATCAAAGCTTGGGATAGGTATAGGCTCATTCCCAGGAACTATTCCCACATCAGGCAACAGTGAATATAGCAGGCATATCCCCGTCCAATTGGCAGGGAGTTGGGCATATGTCATATTATTTCCACATATTATGGCAGCTCCCAGTGGTGAGCAGTAGGGAGGAGTAGGAGATTTAAAAGTAGTTATATTAATACAGAGGGTGAAGGTTAACTGTTCCACATCTATTTCCCCAGGAGCGTTTTGGGATCTTCCTTCTATACAGTGGGAATGATTAAAACCTATAGGTTGGACCCTGAGGGGAAGGGAGGGTGTACAGGTGCTTTTTGATGGAGTATTAGTAGTATCCTCCCATGGTATTGCTGTAGGGAAAGGCATTCCAAAGCTCATACATAGCCAACAGTCAGCAGCTAGCATTGGGTTAGTAAAATTTATCAGGTGGTGGGTTGCTGCCCGGATGTCCATAGTTAGATTGTTTAAGTCTAAAGGTTTTACCTTTGGTAAGGCTAAAGGGTGATATGTTATTTTTGGCACTTGTGGTTTTATCCGTTCCTCTATATGCTGGTGTTTTATTGCATCGGTTGCCCCCCCCCCCATCTGATACCCATGTTGGTGCCTCAGTTGGCCAACAGGATGATTTTCCTTGTTGTCCTACGCACCCTGCTAGCCTCATGTGATATGTAGTTGAGGTGTGGCCAAACAACCCTGGTCTTACAACAGTGCCCTCACCTTGAGGGGGATCTGTGTGAGTCAACACAGCCTGGAAATGTAATTGATTCTTTTGCCCCATACATATAGTGGCGGTTTCATAACAAGACACATGTACCGCCGGGGTATATATGCATTCTTCAGAGCAATTAGGAGTGGTTTTTCCCGGGTCCGGAGTTTTAATCTTTGGTTTTCTTACATACATCCATTGTGGGGGATTAAAACCTCCTATTTGCTAATTAACTTTGGCTCTGAGGTATGCTTTGAAATGATTACCATCTACAGAGTGGGTATAGCTAGAGGGATGGTTGCCCCGGTATCCTCCCCTACAATCACATGGTGGGCCAAATAGAGTACGGTATAACTCTCGTTTGCTTGGTATGGGGCCCAGTTCAGAGTCAGTTGGGGTTATGCAAAGAACTAGGCTTAAGGCGATGTACACGTAGCTTAAGGGGGTTCTCAGTTTTTTCAAATTTCCATTCGGGTTCTGGTGGAGGCACTGGCTTGATGTGAGATGCATGGATCCACGATGCGAAGCCATCTACTTTGACTGCCATTGGGGTGGTCAGAAGTACCAAGTAGGGCCCCTTTCAGCGAGGTTCTAGGCTTCCAGTCATATGGCGGCGAACCAGCACATAGTCACTAATCTGGAAAGGATGTGGGTGAGAGAACTCCTCGGTGTCCTTGTAAGCTGCCTCAAGAGGCTTCCAGATTTCCTTCTGAACCAGTTGTAAAGCTCTCAAATGAGCCTGAAGGGAAGGGGTAGGGGCATGGGACGAAATGTGAGAGTCAAATAAAAGTTATAGCAGGAGATGGGCATCCATACAGGATTTCAAAGGGAGTTAGACATTGGGATCCGGGGGTATTTCTGGCCCTATATAAGGCCAGGGGTAATAATTGGACCCAGTCTCTAGTACCAGTCTCCAGCGTCAGTTTAGTCAAAGCCTCTTTAATTGTTCTATTCATTCTTTCTACCTGACCTGAACTCTGGGGCCTGTATGCACAATGTAATTTCCAATTTATCCCCAATAGCATGCCACTTTCTGACTTACCTGAGAGACGAATGCAGGCCCATTGTCTTTTCCCAGATACTATGGCATTCCATACCTGGGAAAGATTTCTTCCAGTAATTTCTTGATTACGGGGACAGCAGTTTTCTTTCGGGTAGGGAATGCTTCTGTCCATCCTGAGAATGTATCAACATACACTAACAGATACCTGTTATTATATAACCCAGGTTTTACCTCTGTGAAGTGAATTTCCCAATGCTCTCCCTGTCTTTGTCCTCTTTGCCTGTGTCCAGTAGGCAATTTAAGACGCTGAGCGTTCACCTGCGCACAAACCTTACAACGATCAGTTATTAATTTTAATAGTTGTTCTTTTCCTGGAATATAATAGAAGTCTTCTTCTCTATTTAACAGTTGGCTCATTTTTTTATGGCTGAGATGCGTTAATTTATGCAAATCAGAAATAAGAATTTTAGCCATTGCTTGCGGCAACACAGTCTTTCCTTGATATTTCCAGGTATTTGATTCCTTGTCAAAATTATCCCCCAGCTTCTGTATTATTACTAAGTCATAGTCTTTATATGGCCATTCTGGTCTCCAGCCAATTAAAGGAAGTTCGGCCTCTATAGTCATTTGAGTTGGGCCCAGTGCAGCTTGACGTGCTGTCTCATCTGCCAAGTGATTCCCTTTTGCCACTGGGGAGTCCCCTTTTTGGTGACCTGGACAATGGATGATGCTGACCTTTGTGGGTAGCAGTAGGGCCTGGAGGAGGTTTAATATTTCCTCCTTATGTTTGATTTGCCTTCCCTCTGAGGTCAAAAGTCCTCTTCTTTTATAGATCTCTCCATGAACGTGAGCAGTGGCAAAGGCATATTTACTGTCAGTGTAGATATTAATTATTTTGTCCTTTGCCCTTTTTAAGGCCTCAGTTAAAGCAATAATCTCAGCCTTCTGGGCTGAGGTCCCAGAAGGTAGTGCATTAGCCCATACGACAGATTGTCCATCCACCACCGCTGCCCCGGCCTTACGTTCTCCCTCTAGGAGGTAGCTAGCTGCTCCCATCGGTGAACCAGGTCTGCGCATCTGTCAACGGCACATCTGAAAGGTCCAAGTGAGTCCCATGCACTTCAGACAGGATGTGTTGGCAATCATGGAGAGGGGCCATACCTGTCCCCTGACCGGTGTCAGGGAGAAACGTAGCTGGGTTTAGGGTGGTGGCTGGTCCAAATTGAACACAGTCGTCTAGGAGCAAAGATCGGTAATGAGTCATTCGGGCATTGGACATCCACCTCTCAGGCGGCTGTCTGATTATGGTTTCGACAGCATGAGGTGTTATTATGGTCAGTGGCTGCCCGAGAGTCAGTTTGTGGGAGTCTTTTATCAGAGTAGCAATGGCTGCTACCATACGGAGGCATGGTGGCCAACCAGCTGCCACATTGTCCAATTTTTTTGACAAATAAGCAATGGGCCTTTTCCAGGGTCCCAACTTCTGAGTCAGCACTCCTTTGGCGATGCCCCTTTTTCATCTATGAAAAGTTCAAAGGGCTTAGTGACATCAGGTAGCCCTAAAGCGGGAGCGCTCAGGAGGGCCCTCTTTATATTGGAGAAGGCTTGCTGTTGTTCCTCTCCCCAGGTGAAGGCCACATTCTGTTTGGTTAGAGGGTACAGGGGAGTGGCCATCTCTGCAAACCCGTGTATCCATAGTCTACAAAATCCTGCTGTTCCCAAGAATTCTCTGACCTGTTTAGGATTTTCTGGAACTGGGATCTGTGATATAGCTTGTTTTCTTTCCTCTGTCAGCCACCTCTGCCCGTCTGTCAGAATATATCCCAGATAAGAAACCTCCTTTTTGCATATTTGAGCCTTTTTTGCAGAGGCTTTATACCCCAGGGCACCTAGTGTCCTGAGTAGTTTTTGGTGCCTTCAAGGCAAGTATCCCGATCTGGCGCGGCTAGTACATCCACATACTGCAACAGAGTCAGATGGGGATGGCCTTGTCTGAAAGCGGCTAGATCCTTGTGTAGAGCCTCATCAAACAGGGTAGGGCTATTTTTGAACCCTTGGGGTAGTCGGGTCCAAGTCAATTGTCCTGATAGCCCCAGTTCAGGGTCCTTCCATTCGAAGGCAAAGTAAGGCTGATTTATGGGACTCAGTCTTAAACAGAAGAAGGCATCCTTTAAATCTAGGATGATATACCAGGTGTGAGTTGGGGGCAATGTACTGAGAAGATTGTAGGGGTTAGGCACAGTCGGATGTATTTCTTCGACTCTTTTATTTACTTCTATTAAATCCTGGACTGGCCTATAATCCCCTGTTCCTGGCTTCTTTACTGGAAACAATGGAGTATTCCATGGTGAATGGCAGGGCTGTAGGATGCCGAGGTATAGAAGCCTTCTTATATGTGGTTTTATTCCTTCTTTAGCCTCAGTAGTCATTGGATAGTGCTCAATTTATATTGACACTGTGGTGGTTTTTAAGGTAACCACAATGGGTGCCTGATGTATGGCTAGTCCTATTCCTCCAGTTTCTGCCCATGACTCAGGTAATTCTTTTAGCCAATGAGAGTCAAGGCTCGATTCTGCCCCTGCCTCTCGAAACAACCGGTATTCATCTTCTAATTTTATAGTTAATATTTGAAGGAGACTTCCTTTATTTCATCGAACAGTGGTGCCCACAGGGTGGAATTGAATGTGAGCTCCTACCTTGGTTAGAAGATCCCTTCCCAACAGAGGGTAGGGGCAGTCTGGCACCAGCAGGAAGGAGTGAGTGACAGTACCTGAAGCAAACTGGACTTTCCTCTCAGTCGTCCATTTGTAAAGTTTTCCACTGGTGGCTCCCTTGACCCAAGCTGTCTTTGAGCTCAAAGGTCCTTCAGCCTTGGTTAGGACAGAATATTGTGGTCCAGTATCTACTAAGAAAGTGACAGGTTGCCCCCCAACTCTTAAGGTTACCTGGGGCTCAGGGGGGGCTCCTGGCCCTGACGGTCCTAATCCTCCATTGACAAGATTGGTCCTAGGAGGCCCCTTTGGTCTCCTGGTGCACTTCCGGAGATGATGTCCTTTCTCTTTACAATATGCACAAATGTTCTTCTTTGGGCACTCTTTTGCCCAGTGGTGTTTTTCTTTGCAATAGGCGCATTGGTCACGGTCAACATGGGGCTGCATTCTTTCTCTCCCCTTGCTATTATGACCTTCCTGCACTACAGTGGCCAGTATTCTAGTCAATTCTTTATTCCTTTGCTTATCTCTTTCATTCTCTCTATCCTCCTGCAACTTTCTACGTCTTTCTTCTTTTTCTTCTAGTTTCTCTTTTATTAAATACCTTTCTGCTTCTATCATCAAGTCCTGGAGGGTATAATCTTGTAGTCCCTCCATTCTCTGCAACTTTGCCCTTATATCTGGCGCAGAATGACATATGAAGGCCATAGAAATATTCCCCCTATTCTCGGGCGATTCAGGATCAAAGAGGATATACAACCTGTAGCCTTCTTCAGCCTCTCTAAGAATGCTGCTGTACTTTCATCTGTCCCCTGGGTAATTGATCTTACCTGTGCCAAATTGGTGGGCCTCCGGTCTACTGCTCTGAGGCCCGCTAGGAGAACCTGGCTATAGACATGGAATTGTCCCCCCCCCCCAGTGTTATAATCCCAGTTGGGACGAGTCAAAGGAAAAACAGCATCAATCTCAGGGGTTAATTGTGTAGGTTGTCCATTATCCCCTGGAACATTTTTGTGAGCCTCCAGGAGGACTCGTTGTCTCTCCTCCGACGTCAGGAAGGCCTGTAAAAGTTGCTGGCAGTCATCCCAGGTGGGTTGATGTGTCAGCAAAATAGACTCTATTAAACTAGTTAAGGCAAGGGGATCCTTAGAGAAAGGGGGATTATGGGCTTTCCAATTATAAATGTCCGCTGCAGAGAATGGCCAATACTGGATAGTAGGGCCCTCTGGGCCAATCTGAGTCTGGAGGGGGAGAGTGGGTATAGGAGTGGGCGCGTCAACATCTTCTTGTTTTCCCCTGAGACGCGAGGCAATAGAGGAGCTGAGTTCAGAGGAGTTAGAGTTCTGAGAGGGGGTAGATGAAGAAGAAGGGGGATAATGGAGGGGCAGTAGCTGGGGGGAAAGATGCGGGAGGTCTATAAGGGGGTGGTTGAGATGTCATAAGGTCAATTAACTCCTTGTCATCTGTGGATAAAATGGGTTTGGTCTTATCAATTACTGTGTAGAGTGAAGAGGTAGTCATAGGAGCCAGAACAGGAGTGGGATGGTCATATGTAAGGAGAGTAGGAGGAAGTTTGGGTAGAGTAGAGGTGGGTGGAGAGGGGGAGGGGTTAGGGTAGACAAAGGGAGCCAGCCAGGCAGAATGGCTGGTGACTAAATATTCCCAGGTAATGATAGACAGCACTTAATCAGGGTATGCCAGCGGTCCTGGGAGGAGAATCTTATTTTTGACCTGTAAAATAACAGATTTGTTGAAAGTACCCTCCTCTGGCCACCCCACATTAAAAGAGGGCCATTCAGTGGTACAGAGAGTAATCCATTTCTTTCTTTTGATCTCCACTGACAAATTATGAGCCCTTTCTTGTGTATCTGTCCAATGTTCTGTAGTTAGACTCAAGGGGGTGCTATGTGATTGACCCATTGCAGGCGCAATAAACACAAAATAAGACAAACAGACACAAAGACACAGACACTTAGGGCCAGAAGCCGTGCGGCACACGATCGGCGTAAATCCGAAACCAGATAGACAGAAGAAGACACGGGAAGAATCCCTAAGTCTCCTGGGAGGAGGACTGCCCTGTTGTCCTCCCCCCTCCAGACAACCCGTGGAGCATCCCCCAGGGCGGAGAATCAGAGAGTTTTCGGATCCATCAACCCCTCTCTAGATTCTACTTCAGAGCCGTACGGTACAGACAGGAAGAATAAAATGCCGGCCGGACTTAACTCCTGATGGTGGTGTTTATTTGAGTTGGGGGTCGTTCAAATCCCGGACGAGCCCCCAAATGAAAGACCCCCCCCAAGGCCTTTCTCGAAAGAACGTACTCCAGGACTCAAATAATCAATCCAGCAGATGCAAAAGCAAGAGGATTTTTATTCTTTGGCTGCGCAGCTGGGCTCCTCAAACAGATGAATGCCAAGGAACCCAGAGGAACAAAGGCTTAGGGTATATATAGGCAAAAACCACAAAATTATAATACAGCTCAGATCACAGGGTGTGTTGCATCTCCATTGGCTCTTTGTCTTTATCTATATTTTTCTTATTGGTTACCTTCTTGGAGCCTGAAATTTGCATTGATATCTCATTTTATGTTCAGCCCACTTTCTAGGAACAGCTATACACTACCTTATATGAAGTGTTTGGTTTTCTGCTCATTTCCTGAAATTTATGACTAAGTCCTTTTCAGACGGGGAGGGGGAGTACTTTCCCATATTTGGTCATTTTTGTAAACGTGGAATCTGCCCTACAAAATGGAGTCAGCTTCACAAAATTGATTCTTCAGTATGTGGGTCTGGGAAGATTAGATTAGGTCCATTCTACAAACCATTTACAAGCCCAGGGCTGAGGTCTTGAACCTCTGGAGAAGTGACATACTGACTCTCTTTATGAGAATAAACAGAAAGGAGGCAAACGTTCTGTTTCTCCATGCAGGTTCCAATGCAGAAAGGACACTAAAAATCCATGTGCATGTAACAAGTTGCCTGGTAGAAGTTAGAGAATCCACCTCTAATGTGTGACCAAGGACTGTTTGACTAAAACAGTCATGATCACAGAGACCATACTGCTGCCTTCAGCTTTCTCACTGCAGCAGACAAGAACATGATCCAAGCAGATCGTAGAGGAAAGCGTTTTTTTTGGCTTACAGACTCAAGTGAAAGCTCCATGATGGCAGGGAAACAACTTTATAAATAGAGGCTTGACATCACCTCCTGGCAAACATCAGACAGACAACAGCATCAGAAGAGTGTGCTAAACCCTGGCAGGGGGAGCTGACTACATCACCCAGAAGCCCTCCCTCAACAACACACCTCCAAAAAGGTTCCAATTCCAAAGCTGCCATCAACTTGTGATTCAGCAATCAGAATACAAGTTTATGGGGGACACTTGGATCAAACCACCTCACAGACAGAAGCTAGGAAGAAATGATGTCCAAACAGACCATGGGAGAGGTCTTAAAAAAGTGAACCTTGTGGAACCTTCAAAAGGTGCAAGAAAAATTTCTAACGTTTAAGCCCCTCATTTGTGACAGATTTCTGTGAGCATGCAAATAAATTCATAGAGAAAATGATTACCCACATTTGTTATTTCATTTTTTTAAATTTTATTTTGGGTGTCTCTCTACTGAATGCAGTTGTTTGGAACTGGAAACAAATGTTTCATCTACAGAATTTGTGTTTTTAAAATATTTTATTTATTCACTTTCAAGCAGAGAGATACAGAGAAAGAGAGAGAGAGAGAGAGAGAGAGAGAGAGAGAGAGAGAGAGAGAGAGAGAGAGAGAGAGAGAGAGAGAGAGAGAGCGCACCAGGGCCACCATCTTGTGTGTCTGGCTTATGTGGGCCCTTAGGCACTGGAGGCAAGTGCTTTAACCACTGAGACATCTCTCCAGCCTATATAGTTCGTGTTTTTACTATTGAACTCAAAGACAATGCACTATGACACTGACCAAAGCAATTAACTTTTCTTAGGACCAGGCAGGATCCCTGAATGTAATGGAGACAGAGGAAAGGTTGTGGAACTTGGAGAAGTTTCTGTGAGCATTTCTCCAGCATTCCATTGTTGCTAGGAGACAATAGCACCCACCTCAGTGAGACAAAGACCACAGGGACTCAAGATCTCCTTCCAGTCACCAGTGGCAGTGTGTCCCCTATCCACAAGCTAACCAGATGGGCTGCAAAGCTGGGCCACCTCAAAAATATAAAGCAGGTGGTGGATGATGGGGCAGATAAATAGCTTTTAAATTTCGAGGCACAGCTGTAGCAGCTATATTTTGGGGGGAGGATTTCAGTTTATGTTTTCCTTGTAGCACAAATTGTTATGTATTGTGGTTTGTGGGGCTTGTCATGGTTTGATATAGATGTCCCCCACAAACAATTGTATGTGTTCTGATAGATCGATCCTCAGCTGATGGCAGTTTGGGTTTTACAACCTCGATGAAGCTGTGTTGTCAGGGGCGGGCTTATGGGGTTATAAACCAGCTTTCCCTTGCCAGTATTTGGCATACCTTTCTGTCAATGTTGGCAGTGCTGTGGCAGAGGTGATGTCCAGCCCTCTGCTCATGCCATCGTTTTCCCTGCCAAAATGGAGTCTCCCCTCAAGTCCATAAGCCAAATAAACCCATTCCTCTACAAGCCACTTTTGTTTGGGTTCTTTCTGCACAGCAACTAGAAAGCTGACCATAACAGTTTTGGTACCAGGAGTGGGGTCATCTGTTGCTGCTAGACCCCTTTTCTTTTTGCTTTGGTCTTCTGGAAGTGATCTACCGGAGGAATATGGAAGGAACTGAAATCTCGGCCTAAGAGATGCCTCACAGTGTTGTGAGTACAGCTTCATGGATCATTATGGTCAGAGTTGAAAGACCTGAATGTATTGAGAACTATGGACTGTGAGGTTTGGCTTACAAGGGGGAGAAAGAACTTGGTCAGGACTGTGCCAGAAGCAGTTTGCGTGAGAGGCTTCCTGTGTTCTGCCTGCCTGTGTCCTGGAAATCTGTGCAGGGTTGTTTTACGTAAAGATGGACTGGTGTGAGCAGATGGAGATGGCACAGAAAGAAAGATCTTTGGCTCAAACTGCTGCCCTTTCACCTGAAATTGTTTGAGAGATTACAACCACTGAGATTGGGCCAGCTGGTCTGCACTGGAACAACAGGAAGAATGCGGACTCTTTGAAGTAAGGGGCCTGAATGCTTTGATCCCCCCTAGATTAACAAGTTGGTAGACCACCTGGTTCTTTGGAATGGAGATTGGTTAGAAAGAGAGGGTCATTGGATTTGCAACACAGTTTTGTTTTTGAAAAATGGCCATCGGTATGTGAAGCAGGTGTGCAAGGTTGTCTGCATGGAGCCTGATGGAGCCATGAGGATGATGAACTGTGGGTTGCAATGGAGACCCAGTGAATTCCAGGACTATGGATGGGTGCCAAGGCGAGCTGCCAGCACCGGATGATGTTTTCCCGGACTGTGAGTAGCCGAGCTGGAGGGGCGGAATTGAATCTCCAAGAGACTTGTGTTATTGGTTAAGAATAGTTGAGCTTGGAGTTAGAGATTGATGGTGCCCTGTTTGTTTTAAATCTTGTATTGGTCAATCTGTTTTTGCTGTGCCTCATGTTTTGCATTGTGAATGTTCTGTGCCATTATGGGTTTATTTTTGGTATTTTGGCTCAGTTGAAAGCTGTGGGGACTTAAGAGTTGAGCTGAACATATTGTGTTTTTATCTTGTATGATTATTAGTTTGTGGGGGCCAGGGGCGGACTGTCATGTTTTGATACAGGTGTCCCCCACAAACAATTGAATGTGTTCTGATAGATCAATCCTCAGCTGATGGCAGTTTGGGTTTTACAACCTCTATGAAGCTGTGTTGTTGGGGGTGGGTTTATGGGGTTATAAGTCAGCTTCCCCTTGCCAGTGTTTGGCACACCTTCCTGCCGCTGTTTGCAGTGCTGTGGCAGAGGTGATGTCCAGCCCTCTGCTCATGCCATCGTTTTCCCTGCCAGAATGGAATCTCCCCTCGAATCCGTAAGGCAAATTAACCCATTCCTCTACAAGCCACTTTTGTTTGGGTTCTTTATGCGCAGCAACTAGAAAGCTGACCACAACAGGGCTCAAAGCAAAATCAAAATACAAAGCCCATTGTTTAAAAAGTGGAAAGCTTTTTCTACTATAAACATTTAAATACTGGATAAAATAGTTTTCTTTTTCAGATTTTCACAGTTAGTCCCATGGTCACTGAGCACCCTCATGAGTAACCCCTGGTATAGCAGGATTTTTCTCCAACCAGGGCAGGATCAGCACAGCCTGCAAGGCTGGACACATTTGAGCATGTTGAGATCCCTAGCAATGGGGAACCATGGGTTTCTGCATTCCTGTGATCCTGTAATCCTAGATGTGGATTCCTCTAGTGTGTGCTCCACTCCATGGGAATGTGAAATCACCGACCCACTGAAAGCCCTCCCTTCCCCTGTGCTCACTGTGCTCCTGAAGGTGACATGTCAGGACGATGCAGAGCAAAAGTCTCTCCCCATCTTTGGACTTGGTCATCACTTGGGAGAAAGCAGGGAATAGGAGGCCTCACACTCTCCCCAGGGACAAAGGGTGGCAGGTAAGGCTGTAAACACTCTCTTCTCTTCTGTAACTTGACTCACAAGTGCTCATTTTTCTATCAGAGTTAATGCAGGAAATATATAAACAAATAGAATTTTAAAAGAACTTCAAGGGCTGGGCTTGGTGTTGCATGCCTTTAATCCCAGCACTCAGGAGGCAGAGGTAGGAAGACCACCATGAGTTCGAGGGCAGCCTGAGGCTACATAGTGATTTCCAGGTCAGCCTGGACTAGAGTGAGATCCAACCTCAAAAAAACAAACAAACAAAAAAATCAAGATGATACCAGTAGTGTCCTGAAACCCAGCTGGCATGCCAGGACACATGGCTAATAAGATTTCACAGGTCACAGGGAGATGAGGTTCCCATGACTTGAAGTGTGTACCTAACATAATGCTTGAGTGGATTTCAGGAGTATAGGGGTTGATATTTTGCCCTGTACCTCACTTCATTGATACTACTTGGAGCTTATGTGTAGT
The DNA here is from genome assembly GCA_004024765.1 of Zapus hudsonius. Lineage (NCBI taxonomy): Eukaryota > Metazoa > Chordata > Mammalia > Rodentia > Dipodidae > Zapus > Zapus hudsonius. The sequence continues at coordinate 81,213 of PVHP010000074.1, forward strand.
CATGATGGATACTTCTGTCTTCTAGTTGAAAACACACACCTAGACTATCCTGGGAACCTGTATGTGTCTGCTTCTGAATCATTGCCAAGCACAGTGGCACTCACCAAGCCTGTTCAATGACATTCTGAAAGTTCATGATGCATGAAAGCCCCCAGGGCCACCATTCAACCACTGTGGGATGAATGTCATGTACCCACCACTCATTTCTGTAAGGCATGCACCGAACATCTCAGACATCCTCAGTGGAACTGAAATTCTTGGTATTCATTGGATTGCTATCTTTTTTAAATTTTTCTTTTTCTCAACATTACTTTCAGAGATTCCTCGAAAATAAATCTTATATTCTCAAAACTTCTTTGTTTTAAGGAAGATAAGGTGTCCCTGGGGAGACTGAGTAGTCACCATCTACCATCCATCCTCCTTTGCATATTCCAGCTGAGCTGCATACCTCAGCCATTCACCATGGCTTTAAAAAACAATCCCCAAGAACATGGGTATGTGAATTGATTGTCAAAAATATGACCCCCAGGGGTTTAATAGGAATATTTAAAATGAGAGGGAAAACTATCACAGCTGGAAATTGTTTCTCAAGTTCTATAAAGTAGAACTCTTAATTTCCCCTATTCCTAAATTTATATGGGTTTTGCCTATTTTATTCAGACAATAGCTATCATTTAATGATAGACGATGCAGAAAATAGATGAACCAATATAAGAGATGAGTTCTAATATTTGGTAATGGAGTTTGTATGTTTCTGACGTTGTAGATTTTTGTCCATGTCTCTGTGAGTCAAAGCTCTGTAAATAGAACTTGCTCTAAATATGAAAAGTTCTGAAAAACAATTCCAATTTGACCTTGGGACCACTGATTTTAAAACACACAAAACATTTTTTTTTTATTTTTAAATAATTTTTTCTCTCAAAGAACAAATTCCTTTACTTTCTTGGAAACATTTGTTAATTTAAGGAATAGTGTGGCAGTGATCTTTGGTGGGTCTTAAGAAGAAAGCTTAAGATCAAACAAGAGAAGCAATCAGCATACTTGGGACATCCAGACATTTCATTTCTCCATTAACCAAGTAAAGGGCTGAAGTCTTACGGTATTTTCAGCCACTTGTCTTGAAAACCAAACTAAACCAAACCAAAATTAGCCTTGATCTCCACATTTCTAATATATTTTATTTGTTATCAATATTTATTATAATTTTATAGATTTATCAAGGATAGAAGGACTTTACAGAGCAAATCAACTGTTGCTTGGTCTGACCTCCACACCTCAGGATTATGGCTTTTAGTCTCTATGTGACTTGTAACAAATACTTCCTTCCTTCTACAGTTCAAGGGAAACCCTTCAAGTGTTAGCCTTTAAAACTGTGAATAAATTTTCATCGTCTTTTGCATAAACCAAGGCAATTTACTTGCAAGCATGGCTCAGATCTCCTTCTTTATAGGGAATATGTATTCATTTGGACAAAGAAGCAGGGAGCCATATTATTCCTGATTTCTACTTTCATGATAAAAAATATAGCTTGACAAAATTTTGGATAAAAATATGTTGTCTAATGTGTGTAATTGATTTTCCAATCATGTCAGACTTGTACAGAATTACCTGTAAAATGAGTAAAGTATGATAAAGTGAGTGTGTCAATTTAGTTCTGGACAGTAGACTTGAATTTTATATACTTGAATTTTGAATATACTTGACTTTTAAAGACAAATTTCTTATCACAGCTTTTTGGACTTTTTATCTAATATTTTTTCTGTATTTTCGAATCATATTGCTGAGAATCATACTGAGTGAAATCAATTAAAGTTTATGGAAAAATTTAAGGGTGTTCAAGGCAAAGACAGTTTAAATATAAATTTTGCATATCCACGTTGGTTCACCACATTTTAAGCTGTAACTTCTAACTATGTGGGAATTATGAGAGGAGATAGAAAAATTTTTTGAAGGCAAGATCACTTGGTGTTTGCTGTTTCTACAGTGCCTAGAGTAGAGCCAATTGGAAATGCCTAGTAAGGAAATGTACATACTGGTGCTGGGGAGGAGGTCCTGCAGTTAAAAGTTCTTGCTTGCAAAGAATGTTAGCCATGGAGGCTGCTGGCTGAGGGTGTTTTAAAGCAGGGGAAACTGAGCAACATATTCCAATGCAGGAGGGAGTCATTTACTTGGAACTTAGAGGGATTAATTTGTCACTTAGTGATGTAAATGAAAACAATAGAAATCACTTGGCTTTGCAGTCTCTCTATTTTAACTCTTGCTCAAAATGAAAAAGAAATTAATTTCTGATCAAGTTAAATTATGAGGGTTAGATAGAAATATATTTGGGAGAAGCATACATTGTGTTGGAATATGTGCATATCTAACAAATATTTTGCATATTTATATATTAATATCTGTATTTATTTATTTGAGAGAGAGGAAGAGACAGAAATTCAGACAGTGATAGATGATAGATAGATGATAGATAGATGATAGATAGATGATAGATAGATGATAGATAGATGATAGATAGATAGATAAATAGATAGAACCATGCATAATTTGTGCATATGGCTTTTTATTAATGAATGGGGAATCAAAACCAATTGGTAGACTTTGCATATATATGTTCACCCTGTACCACCAGCATCACAATTACATGCCCAGCTCACTACGTCAAAGGAAGACTTTATATGTCATGGGTGCATCTTAAGACTGCTAGCTGTATAGATCTATGGTTTTATTTGTCAGTGTTTGGCACCTTCTTTCATGGTAGCCTTATATATTCACTTATATACCTATTTCACTTTTTACCAGAACTCACCTTTCCTTCTAAATATAACCTCATTTCCAGCACTAAGGGCATGAGAGCTACTGTCTCTGTTATGTCATAGACGCTATTGATATATCCAGCGAGGAATTCACTGCAGGGTGTGTTATGTCTCCTACTAATGCTATTTTCGTAAGGAAACCAGGATGCTCAGCCATCAGTGTGGAATGGTGACACAGGCCTGCTTCCTGACTTATTTTTCCTCACAGATCATGACCCACTTTTATTTTTCTCACTTATTCCCTACAGTAAACCCTCATTTCATACCTATAATGCCAGCGTGGATTCTTTATTTTCGGTATATTAAGGGTTCTAATTTGCTAAAAACAGCTGCAAAGACTTTGCCTTGTAGCCATGTTTTAATTATAAATAGATTTTTCATTTCATTTTTTCCATGGCCCTATAAGATAGCCATTGGAAATTATGGCTAGACTTATTACAGTGCCAATAAAGGTCATGTGACCAGGTTTTTGAAGTCTCATATTCTTTTCTCGTGAGTCTCTTAACATTTGCAGTGTGTGAGTATATGTTTATGGACAAACATTTGTACACAGGTGGAATGAGAGTTGAGATAGGGTGTCTTCATTGACCATCATATTACTGAAGAAATGATCATTCAATTAAACCCGGAGCTGGCCAATTGAACAAGTCTAAGGAGCAAGCCTGTTCCGGGGATGCTCTGATGTTCCCTGTCTAGCTCTCTGTGTCTCTCTGTGTCTCTGTTTCTCTGTGTCTCTCTCTCTCTCTCTGAGTCGTTCCAAACTCACACTTGCCTGAGAAGTGCATGACGAGTGCTTTGCTGCTTGAAACATCTCCCCAGCCCATTCTTTAAATGAGTTCAACAAAAAACTCTACCTACAAGAAGAAATTACTTCCAACTTCATATCACTTAAAAGAAAGAAATAGTTCTGGAATTGTCTAAGAATAAAAACAAATAAATATCAGAAATTATATTGTTCTCTTGCATAAATAAATGTTAATCCATTACCATGGACAGCTCACTGGCAAACAGAAATATTACAGTCACTTATCTGTGGTCTTTAGTATGACATCCAGTCACCTAATTTTCATGACTCAAGCGTGCATCCTTAGTGAAAGAGCTCTTGAACCCTGGAATCTAACATCTACTAGGTTAGCTCAATTACAGAAGAGAAGAAAACACACTTCTCTTCCATCTTAATTCAGTAGAATAGTTTCTTTATTATTGGGAGAGATTTAGGTCCAGTCTAGTAATAATCTTAATGCTGTTTCAGTGACTTGAGTTAAATGTAGAGATGTGTTTTTCCAGTATACCAAATGACCCATTAAGAAGAAAATTTTCCAATACATAAGAGAGAAAAGGGTGCACAACATTAAAGGTTAGGATTGGAGGAAAAAGTTCAGAAGAGAATGCAAGGTTAGAAAAACAGGGAAAGCAAAACCTTAGGAGTTGCCAAAGGAAAGAGATACATCAAGTCCTATAACATTACTGCTGACGTCAGGGCATAAAAAGGCATTTGAGGGGATGGAGAGATGACTCAGCATTTAACGGTGTCTGCTTGCAAAGCCTGACAGCCAGAGCTTGATTCATCAGTATCTACTTACACCAGATGCATGAAAGTGACAGATATATCTCCTATTTGCTGTTCCCTGAGGCCCTGGAGTGACCATTCTCTCTTTCGCTCTCCTTTCAAATAAATAAAATATTACTTTAAAAAGGTTGTTTTCAACAAGTACCCCGAAACTCTCTATATTGCATTTTTAAAAATTTAAATTTGAAACAAGTAAAATTTGTGAATAATTTTATAAGATTCAACTGTAACAAAGTATGAAATTAAAAAGAAGCAAAATTACTACTTGTCATAAAACTGAAGGGAGAGATGGGATTAGTTGAAAGTTGCAGCATTTTCAAGTTTACTTGAATTAGTATCACTAAGTACTATTTACTTATATTGAATTTATTTTATTTCATTAAAGGTATTTATTTTATTAACTTATCACCTATATAGTAATGCTTAATATTAATAACACAATACCTTCATGTCTTTTTATAGAGTAATATTTTATTTGGGATATGAAATTTATTAACATAATACTAATAGTAAGGACTGGGAATTTTCAAATTTTTGATTAGAAATCTTTTATTTGAAAATTGCATGAGATTACAAGATTCTTAAGTCCTTTTTGTTCTCCTTGAAGTTGAGAATCAGAGTCTTAGTTGAGCATATTTTTCAGGGTATTTTAAACATAACCAACTTTGAAAAAACATTAAAAGGATGATTTATGAGCAAATAACTCTTCCTAGGGGGAAATATATTTACCACTTCTTCCAGCTGCATCTAAAACCTGTGTGTATAAAATTTTACCTAATATTTTATATGCAACTCTGATTTTAATGATTGCTGTTGCTTTTCATAGATATCAACCTATTTTCTTTACTTTGGTTCTCTTAACAGTTGGTAACTTATACTTCAAAATAAGGAAATTTGAACTAATTTACCTAGAAATAAATATTTATTTCAATGCCCTTGAAGTCGTAAGAATTTAAAAACTATGCAATAGTTTTATAATAATTCTATATACTCTAATCTGTGTTATAAAAATATGAGTTAGATTGAGCTATACTGAGTGACAGCATCAAAACAACCCAAGTTTGGCTAATTCCACAAATGAACATTTTTGAGTAATAAACAGTAGAGCCCTGATTCCCTATATTAAAGTGTACACTTTGTTTGGTAAATGTGCACAGTTAATTTTTCTTCTTAATGGGCCTCATTTTCTGTGTGTCATTTAAATGTGAATGTTGATATAACGAGTCTGGCTGTCTGAGTTGCTTGACCAGCACTGCAGATTCTGTGTAGTGTGATGTGACATTCTGGAGTGTGGTCCCCTAGAAAGTGTGTGAAACCATCCTGACCTTGAGGTACGGTGAGGCCTCAGGCAACTGCTTCAGTTTGATGAGTTTCCCCTTTCATAAAATTGAGGTTACAATATGTTTCTCAAAGTGAACATTTCCTAGACAGATGCCTGTATTTTCATTAAATGTTAACTTTACTTGACTGGTCCTTATTGATCGATCATGTAGACACAGAATTTGAGAAACATTTTTAATAAAATCTTTACTTTTTTAGAACAGTAACAAGTGTAGTCTATTACACGTCAATGAACCCTGAGTTATGTGCAAGAGAGCCCATATTAAAAGATAAAAATTGAAATCCATATTATAAAGATTTTTATTCAACAAAGAGTCATGGATTATTTCTGAAAGCATGGTAGTGTCACGTTTTAGATTGAAAATATGGCTACAAATATGAGTCACTCTTTATAGGAATACCATGTAGTACTTTCCGAAAGACAAGAAGAGATGGTTTCTAATGTCTTCCTGTGACAATAACTCACACCTACCTATGCCTTAGGCCAATGCCTCAAGATGAGAATTTATCAGGTTAATATTGGTCAGAAAAAAGTATCTCTTTATGCAAAAAAACATAACACAGATTTATGAAATTTTTGTTATTTTGTTTTGTTTCATTGTCTTCCACCCTTCTTGGTATTTTGTGTATTACATTCTCAGAATACAATATTGAATTAGGTCTCAACACAGAAATGATTATGCCCTATAATTTTACTCAATGGGTGTCTGCAAAACCGGTTTTATTCTGAATCATGAATCAGTGAAGGTGATTACTGCTTGGTCATCTTTCTAATATGTAGCATTTTAAAATATGCAGGAAATTCAGCAGTTTTATAAAAACTAACTAAATCATTGTGCAAAGTCTTGTAGTCTTAGGGAAGGGTCAAACAGGACAACGGATTTTAGTGTATTCAAAGGATTTTTTTTATTTTCTGAAAAAATATAAAATTTTATATCTTACACTACAAAAACATGTACACAAACCAAAAGCACACAGAGATGCAGATGGGCCAAGAATACAGAAATGCTAATCAGTCTTGGATTTAACTCTGAGGCAGCGACGAGAGATAGGTTGATGCCTATCACAAAATCAGACAGGTCACACAGCTGCCTCTGACTGGCCCGAAACCATGAGCTTTAGATAAACATATTAACAAATGACTGAGTCTAGGTTGTCCTCAGACTATTACAAATGCAATTTACATTCTTTTAAATAATTAATTGCAAAGCTACAGCAGTCTAAATATTCACAAATATGTGGCCACTCAAACTCTGTTAATATAGCAACCTGCTTGAATGAACGTGATTTATCTTTGTCTTCTTTAATTTTTTCCATTCACATTTAGAAAAAAACATTTGATTGTGATTATTATAAACACATTTTTAAAGAATTGGCAACTACCACTAGGTAACAATTATGTGGTCTTTCTAAACAAGAGCATTCAATTATTGATGTGTGAAAAGACGCTTTTATCATAAATGAGAAGAAATTGAAAGAAAGTTCTTATGTATTTTTCTCTTGATATATTACTATATAATTAACAGTATAATAGAAAAAAAACTATTCAGTGTAACCAGATGTCTGATAGTTTTGTTTTAAATGACATATTTTGGCCATCAAATTTCCAAAACAGCTGGCATTTTGACTCATACATATCAACATCATGAAGGTGTACCAATATTGTATTTATGTCGAGGTTAAACATCTGGTAGAATTTAAACAAAAGAAATTGCTATCACACTTCGAATTTTTTCCCCTAATCTTTAGCAAGAATGAAATGAATGGGATCTTTTTCTACTATTCAACATCTCACAAGCGTCTCAAACCTGCCTCAGTGTTTGAGAATCAAGGAACCATTACAACCAAAACACCTTCCAAAGGCAAATTATTTCTTGTGCTTCTGAGAACCCCCTTCAAACGGAAGAACCAAGTATCATCTTAAGTTTTCACTTTCACATAGAATTTAAGTAACAGACATGAAGATACATAGGTGCTCCACTGATAATATTGTTCCATTTTTACCTTTACACAGTGGTTAATTAAAACTCTTTCTAATACGGAGTTAAGCATATTTTTTTTCATTTCCTGGAACATTCTAAGCCAATCATGCTGGACACTCTCAGGCTTGGATAAAATATTGGGATATAATCCCAGCTATGGTAGCTCATTGACTGTAATCCGGCACACTTTCAGTGCTTGAGAGGCAGAGGTAGGAAGATTACTTAGAAGTTCAACCTGGGGCTACAGAGTGAATTCCAGGTCAACGTGTACTACAGTGAGGCCCTACCTTGAAAACACAAATAACAACAACAAAAAAGATTATACCTTAACCCACACCTTGAGAACACTAAGAATGTGACCATTTACAAAATTTTTTTAAATGTAGAAAACAACAGTTTACATTCCACATACAATTAATACATTGAAAAAAGTCAATGACATGTCAATGTACATTTTAGCAAACTTCAAGATCAGATCCAAATTGTAACTCGTAAAAGTAGTAATTGAGTGACTCCAATGTCTATTTGCTTTTCACTTAGAATAATATGTTATCGTTTTTGACAAACCAATTGTATGCATTAAAATCATCGAATCCTTGCTTTGTAGTTGGTACTCTGGTGGTAACTGAATAGGTTATAAGGTCAGAAATCACACACAATCAGGATTTGTCCATCTCTGTGCTCAGTTACAGCCTGGCTGCCTTCCATGCGTGTGACCTCCATCCTTGCCCGCTTCTCACATTTATAGATGAGTTTGGCACTTTTCAATTGGTGACACATCCAGTGGTGAAAATATATTTTAGAAAGGCATTTGTTACATTTTTGGGGGAAGAGCAGGTCTAAAATCACACCAACTTTTTTTTTATTCTTTAGAAGAGTGGACAAAAGCTCTGTGGCTGGCTTTCATTTTGAATTATTTTCCAATTTTTTTAATACTTTGATTGAATAGGAGACAAATAAATTGGATTCAAATTAATTTATTCTCATATTACAGAAAGCTCAAATCTATAGAGCAACTTCATGTCACTTAGATATACTTGACTGTAAACTTTCTAAGTAGACAAGAACCTGGCAATCAATCTGAAAATAATTTTTGTTAATTTCAAGCACATGAGCAAGTCCACACTCTAAGGCTGTTCTGATTTTCAAGAATCTCAATTACTACTTTATTAGATTCAAATTACTTTACAAACTTCAATCGTGTGTAACACCATTTCCAATTATTTTGTACAAGAGTGAGTTTCAATACTTGTTATGTTTGCTTAAATGTACAAATGCATTTTCAATAATGATTTCATTTTTTGAATTTTGTTTAAGACAATATTAGATGACATCTCTCAGTAGTCAATGGGAATCTTATAACATGAACAGAACATACTTGATGCATACCTCATGAAAGCCTATGGAATCCATCATACTTACTGGGAAGGAAAACTATAGAAGTGGTTAGCCCACTTAGGGTACTGTTTTCTGTGTTCTTTATTCTTTAGTAAAATGGTACTTTACTTCTTAAGTAAAGGGTGGGAATGATGGCAAAAAATGTTTCACAAAAATTTCTTATTTTTGCTAACAGTCAAATGAAACATCAACGTGGAATGGTGGGGAGAGGAGGAGATAGAGTAAGACAGAAAAAGAAAGAGAGAGAGAGAGCCACTAATAAAACAACACAGGCATATTTCCCATTTCCTGTGGATCTGAATATCCAGAACTACTTTATCAATAATCATTTTGGAGTCCTATCTGATTTACATGCTCACCTCCTGGAATATAATACACCATTCCCTCCTTTTCTAAGCTGTAATAATACCTTTTTTCATCTCACCAAGATATTCACTTGTCTGTGAAATTTCTAATAAACAATGCAATTTTTAACAGATGTTGGTATACCCAAGTATACAAAGAACCAATCATATGTGTCTTAACAAGTCTAATTTAATAAAAGTTTAGACAGGTTCTTCAAAGTAAATTCAATGTCATGGAACTGAATAACAAATGCAATTACCAAATTAATCAACAGGCAAAGATGAACGGAACTTATTAGGTCTGAAAAAAAAGATAAAAATGAAGGAAAATGCATTTTTGCTTTTCCCACTTCTGTCTCGTGTCAAAATTTCTGTAGATGAGCCTCCCTGGGGGTGTGCCAGAAGATTAAAACTCGAGGGTCACCCTCAATACTGTGTACAGGGGTCTAACAATTGCGACATTAGCCCGCACAGTCATATCTTTCTACATCCCACAGAAAATATGCTCTTTGTGTCAATTCTGCTTGACGAGGTTCTTTCTGCCACTTAGGAAGGTGAAATTTCTTACAAGGGTGCCAGATTAATAGCTAGAATCGCTGAATGGACACAGACATCCCAGAGTGATTTTAAAAACCCTAAGGGAATTTATGTCTCAAGATGCTTCTCATAAATGAACCAAGAGGTTGCTTTTTTTTTCGATAGAGAAACAGATGCCAGCTTGCATTGAACAATGTTTTACAGCTTCCAGATTTCTTTTATTCATGTTATACTCAAGAACACCCTTTTGATCTGTTGCCCAAATTAAAACATTATTATAAATGCAAGCCCAATGATATCACATAAGTGTGCAAACACACGCATGCGCGCACACACACGCACACACCCCGACTTTAATCAGCTCCTGTGTATATTGCAAGTTATACAGTATATACAAACATTTATTATCTAACAGTCTCTAGAAGAGCAAATAAAGTAAATTTTATAACGCAGAAAAATAAATATACACCCTGTATTATATTTTCCCTTGATCAAGCAACATGTTCATAAACTAGTTTCTATAATTTAATACCATGTCATTGCATCGTAAAGTTACAAGCCATTTATTACGAACCAATCATATTGCTCTTCAATACAGTTATGTAGACAAGAATAGAAGTAAACTTCAATACACTGCAGCTTCTCGTAGCCCACAGATGGCTTTAAATCTATTTTCCTGTCAAGTAGATCCCTGGAAATTGTGAAAAGGGCAGCCTTCATTCAGTCCATCAAGGTGCTATGATTTGATACTTTTTACATACAAAATTTTGTGGAAGCAGTGGGGAGGAATTTTTTTTTGTCACATAATGACAAATACCATAAATACCATAAATGAATATCTAGCCTCCTGTTCTTTATTCAAGTTACAGTTGATTTATGGGGGGGAAGTGAAGAAGACACTAAGGAAGCTATGGAGATTTTAGACAAACACTGATTACATATTTTGTGTCTGAGACAAATGCCTGCATAATGTTTAGAAATCACTGTTTTCCCTTTTCCCCTATTTTTGTTCATGTAAATCTCAGGGCCGTTAGAAAGTGCAGCATCCATTGAAAGACGTGATACACTGGTGGCTGTTACAAGGGGACCGACCCGTTGACCAGCTGCACCTTCAACTCTTGAAGGCTGTTCATGATCTTCTTTTGGTGACCGACGAGGGTCACTCCGAGCCGTCGCAAATCCCTGCATGAAGAAAGCACACATTGGATCTCTGAATTGACCATGTTGAGCTTACCTCATTATCTCACACAGGCAAGGGGGGGGATGTTTCACAGAAATTAGAACACAGTGCCAAACTTCATTTTGGCAGTCAAGTACTCAAAGTGTGTTCTAAAATTTTTTCTTTGCAAAAAATAAATCTAGATTTGAAGCCAAAGAAATATATGCACCATGTAGTATGTAGTACATACTTGACCCATTGGAGAAAATCATTATTTTATTAGTATATAGTGGGAAAATACATTTTCATATGGTACCAGTAATCATTGAATTAAAGGGTACACTGAGTATTGAAAGTGTGGACCTCCTACAACATGAACTATTTTTTTCTTTTTTCTAAAAGAAATATAAAATTTAATTTAAAAAATGTAACCCTTAGTATTGAAGGACTGAATTCTTTAAATGACTCATCTGATACAAACATTATATATGATATATCTTTCTAGGAGAGATAGAGTATTATTCTTATATAACAATAATTTATATTATTAGTTTTACTTTGTTTCCAAATATCCAGATTTCCATTTTTTATCAAATAATAAGTAGGTTCTTTTGACATTCAAGGATACTTAATATTATTTTAAATAAGTCTTTCCAGTAAGAGTTTGAAAAGTATTTTTAAAAATAAGAATTTATTTAGTATCTGATTTGAATTTAAATAATTAAATCTCTTAACTAACAATACCTGTGCATCTTCACTCAAAAGCATATAGCGTTTAAATGTTGTCTCATGTAATATTGGAAAGGACTTTTCCCTTAATGGGTATTTTGACAAATACTCTAAACCAGGTACATTTAAATTTTAGTATGCATTATGATTAGGAGAAAAATGAGAACTTTAGATGCAAAATTCTAAATGACAAAAATTTTTAACATGTGAGATTTTTGAAATAATTTGTTGAACACATTATGCTAACATGGGTTTATTTTGGCATTCACTATGTGTGTTAATTTCAAATTTCTTTTTTTTAATTTTAACTTTATGCAATGTATGTAGCAATATAGGTTATGCTCATTGTAAATGAAAATCTGTACTTGTTTAATGTTTTGACTACAAGTTTCATTATGTAGACCTATCTGCCCTCAAAGGCATCCTCCTCCTGCCTCTATCTCCCAAGTACTAGCATAAAGATGTGCACTATGTACAGGCTTGGAGAATTTCATACGCATAGATTTTTAGTAAAACCAACCCTAGACATGCCAGTGAAAGACAAATAAATTCTATTTCAAGATCATGCACCTAAGGGGGACATCTGATGCACATGGTTAGGACAATAACATCTCCTATGGTCCGTCTTCCGACTTCCAACCTTCTCTTATTTATTTCCCCTCATGATACAATTGGAACTATGAAAATATAACATGTCATTTTATTTAGATATTTTTACTAATGCATTTGTGATAGAATTCTGTTAAATTTCATTAATTCTTAACAGTTATTCTAATCTTTCTCAAATTAACATATGACAATTTAAAAAATCACAGGAATCATAATATATGCAACAAACATACCTCTATGTGTCTTGATTCTTAATAAAATGTAGAGAAAATATAAGTTATGAAATTTAAATTTTTTCTGAATATTAAAACAGTTTATGTGCAGCATTTTGAATATTTTTATAATGACACTGCATGTGAGAATTGAATTGGTATTATAAAATTTTTCACAGAAAATGTCATGTACCTTAATTCCAATACTGGTGAATGCATTGCTGTATTTTCAGGAGTTTTGCCTCTGGTATTTTGATCTTTCTAGAGGTCTTTGTTTCACTGCCTCCTGCATATATTAACTGGGCAGATTGGCAGTAAGCATGTTTGAAATTTGAGAAAAATAAAATATGTATGTTCAATGATTAAATGGCTGTGCTTTGTGGAACAAATTAGAAAAACACTTCAGATGGTGCAAAATAAGACTTTTCTCATATCATTTGTCTGCATAAGAAATACTAACTATATCAAGGAGTTTTAAATGTGTTCTCATTTTAAACATCCTGATTTTAACATGACCCCTTTTAGTATGAAACAATATCCTGGGCCATTCTAATATGATTTGTTATACTTTAAGCACAGGGCTATGTAGTTAAGCAAAATGAGACAATTATTGCTATAGAAAAAAAACAATCCTTTGCAGTGGTTAACAACCAGTGAATATCTGGATAAGATCTGAAAGAGTCGTGAAAACCCACTGTGGGGATTACATTTGCACATCTTTTCAAACATAACTGCATGCAGTAAACCAGGCAGAGCATTTCAGTATATAGCGAAGTGAACGTGGTGGAACAGAAACCATGTGCAGCAAGCGTTTGGTAGGTTATCCATGATCAAATGTGTCCAACTGAGGGTGAGGCACTCCTTGCTCCTCAGCCCTCTGCTTCCCCACCTTTAAGCCCATGGCTGGAATGAAGCCATTGTCATGGGCTGAGCTGGAGACAGAGATGCCAGACTCATGCATATTCATTAACCTTTAGGTATATTGACTTTTGTCATAGCATTATCATGTACAGGTGTGTTTTTCTTTTTATTTATTTTATTTTTGGCTTGTTTCAAAGAGCCCTAAGAATCCTATCTGTAGCAACTACATAAGATAAATAAATTTACAATTTTTAAGAGGATATTCAACCTTTGCTTAATAAGGGATTTGGATAGAGACTTTGAGAGAGCTTGACTCGGAGGGTTAGTTTATGTAGAGCAAAAGAGATGTCAAGTTCTACGTGTGTTCTCAGAGTATCCTCAGTTATGGGAAGCGGTTCCTTGGGAAGTCAATATAGCTCATATGAGATATTCTACCTGAATCCTGGCTCTAGAATTTGAGAAAAATTGTTTTTGTAGTTTAAGACTCAAGTTTATTAGACGGATACAGGAACTATTTCAGCTTACATATGTGTATAATACTTAAAATGACTGTAATTGATTTATTTTCTGAAGACAAGGTTGACAGAAGGGACCTAAAAAAGAGTCCACAGAGTTGCTGTGAATCATCCCTTCACTGAAATTTTTAGGTTCAAATTATAAATTTTCTGAAGCTCACAATCCCCCATCAATAACACACTGGACATGTGCATGGTGGCAGAGGTTGGATTATTCCTGCTGTGAGGTTGAAATATGATTGCTATACAGACACAGAAGACCAAGAATGTTACACACATTGCTGGACAGAAGCCTCTCCAGATGAAAACTACCTTTCCAGAAGGTTGCTTTCTCCAAAGCCCTCAAGGATTTCTTTTCACATGTACTAATGATCCATACAAAACTAAAATCAACCTTTCTGAGGGGAATTTTTAATGAAAATTAAAATCAAACATTAACGTTCACTTTTATCTTTACTTTTTAAAATAATTATTTATTTACTTTGCAAGCAGAGAGAGACAGAAGAGAGAGAAAGACAGAGAGGGAAGAGAGACAATGGGCACAATAAGGCCTCTAGCTGCTGTAAATGAACTCAAGTGCACATACCATGTTGTGCATCTGGCTTTACGTGGGTACTAGGGAATTGAACCTAGTCATTAGGCTTTGCAGGCAATCGCCTTAACTGCTGAGCCATCTCTCCAGCCCCAACCTTATCTTTTCTAAACTCTCTATGCATCCAGATTAGTTGTCATAAAGCAGAATAGCTTTTTATATATGGAAGTTTGCACATTTGTTTCCTGAGTTTATTTAACGTTTTTTCAGAACCTTAATATAAGTCTAAATATATGCTTCCATTTTGTTTATACACAGCGGGTTTTATTATTTCACTGTCATATTACACAGGCTTCATAAAGCTAATACAGAGATATCATTTGGAAACCATGTGTGAAAAATCACTACTGACTGTGTCAGGAGCCTGTCTCAATATTCATGGATATTCCCATTTTCATTTGACATTTACTCTTTAGCAATAGTTATATTTGATGTTTTTCCTTTGTGAAGGGCAGGAGACAATCTACAAACCTTTTTATTTATTTATTTTTGACCAATCAAATAACAGATCAATCCTCATTTTGGAGTTATTTAAAATAATAACAATAAATAATTATTAGGAAAGCCAGGGTAAGAAATAAAACACACAAAGAATATGCATTTAATGGTGCCAGGCTGAACAAAATGAGCTTCGATGTAAGAAGGGTTTGATACCCCAATTCCTAGTAAGGAATGTGTAATGATTATTGGCCCCAGGAATTTGAAGCAATTGACATGTGACCAGCAATAACTTAAGTGGACAAAGCTCTGCTTTCCACCTTCACCTTGTGCTTTAGGTCAGAGGTCGATTAATTGGAAGATGAAATATGTGAGCGAGGCAATATAACAAGAGGTAAACAAACTGTAGTGGGCCTTTGTACAAAGCTAGAACAGGATAGTAGATCTTAAAAGACACAACACATAGTTAGGCCAGTTAGGATTTAGGAACATAGGGATTTTGAGATGTACAGTAAATTAAACCGAATTGGAAGAAATGAGAAAAATAAACCCATGTCCAAAAACATTCAATATATTTGCATGCAGTATTTTGATAACCCAAAGAGATAAATAAAACACATGTATTTAGTGCAAAAAAATCATACTTTGTAATAATCACCATCTATGAAGGGAGAAAAATATTGATGCTATCTTAATAATAAGAGATATGCTGTCTTAATAATAAAGGAGACGTTGATTAATGCAAACAATTTTATTATATATTTACAAGTAATCTGACATTGGGTAGAAGAAATACCTACAGTTTCATTTTAATATAAAATGACAAATGACTTTAATAAATTAAAATGACCATTTTTACTGATAAATTAAAAAGCAGTCATGTAAAAATAGTTTTAAATTATCGCTAGGTTTTTAGTATACTCTTCTGAATATAGCACAGATCAATTCCTTTAATGCAAAAAAATAATGGGAGAAAAATACATGTTGTCAAGTTCATATGACTTGGTGGTGACTGTGAAGATGGTATTAATTAAATTCAGAAAGTAAACTGAATGGTTGTGACGTTTGGCCATTAGTTACTGGTGTGAAGGAAGAGAATACTGAGATTGTGACAGTAATTGGTGATAAGTGATGGTACCCTGTTACCTTTTTGTGGGGATGAGTAGTGAGTTCAATGTGAGAAAGGCTGATAGAATGATAGAGACGCCCAGAGGACCCCTCAGTGGTTGTGTCTCATGGAGGGATGAAATAAGAACTGCGGATTAGCAATTTAGAATACGCTAACAATTCTAATCCGTGCAACAATATTTTAACCTTTGAATTTGTAGGTCATTTCAAGTTAGTCATCATTATATTCATAGGTTAAAGCATTATTAATGTTGATGTCATCTAGATGGAACCACTAAAAAAGACCATAATTTTTCACAAATAACAATTAGGCTAAAATAATTACACACACGAAATATATATAATAAAATACAAACAACTTACAACCTTAAATAATTGAATATTTAACTCTAGTAATTTTCATTTAATAAGATTTGATAAATTCTATCTTAAACGTGCAGAGAAGGGCACGATTGGTTCACTGAGGTTGTACCAAGTAACCAATCAGAGGCAGGATCTAATATATTCTTGGGCTGGAAGTGTATCAGTTGCACCATGTGGAAATTATATAATAAGATTCCTGCCAGTAAAGCTTGGTTTAGGCTACAATCTAGGTATTCATCGTAAAGAGCTGAAATTTGGGAATACATTTTGTTGTTATGCAGGAAGAGCTAAACCAATTGTGCTTACAGTTTCTTTTGTATTTACATTCATATAACATAGGTACCAGTATAAAAACTAGTCAGGAGAACATCTTTTCCACAACACAAAATACCAGTACTTTGCCAAGGAGCTGTTATTCCAGGGTTTCAAATAGTCAAATAGTGTTTGTTTGACACACAATAAGCAAAGATACTGGCCACAGGAATTGTGAACCATGCAGTTGTTAACAATACAGGGTAAAAAAAATGAGGCTTCTTTGAAAGCTGTCAGAGAGGGACAGAGGTTAACTGCTGTCCCTCGATCTCATCCATAAGACTGGTTTCTGGACAACTTGTCTTTCCCCAGTAATTATGTGTATACGATCAGAAAAATTACTCACTCCAAGGTCACCTGAGTCACAGCATCCATTGAACTGTATCCATTTTCCATGAAAATCTCTGTGTATCGGCCCATCTTGATGGCTTCCAGCCATTCCCCCACGGATCGATAGGCCCCACACCCCAATGAGCCATGTCCTGCCAACAAAGTAGAAACTCTGAAAAACAGAAAAATAGTTATTAGAACTTACTGAAATAGATGTTTAAAATTTTTTTCACTGTTATTTTCACTTGATTGCATCTTTGGGATTATAAGTATATCCAAAGCAAAAATATATACAAATGATTGCACAGAAATAAGTAAGCAGGGGTTTCTATATGGATATAAGACACTAATATTCTGTCAATCAAGTTTTCTGTATCACAATACATTGACACTTCTATATGCAGGACCATTCAAAACAGATTCTGTGAAAATAGCTTGGGGTTATGGTGAGCAGTGACCTTTATTTTAGTAAAATTTGTGGACATTTGTTTTAATCTTTGTGACTAAATACCTCTGCTGCACGTCTCCTCAAATCCCACTTCATGTCACATAGAGTGAGGTATTCTATTTTATGACAATTGTATGATATCTGGATCCACTTCTGCTTCTTTGTTTTACTCCATTTCCTTGGATTAAAATGCAGGGAGCTAGGAATTTGACCTTCTCCACTGAAGCTGTAACTCCATTCTACTCTGGGAGATTTCAGTTACTTTCATGGCTTCAAATAGCATCTTTCTCTCTCTCTCTCTCTCTCTCTCTCTCTCTCTCTCTATATATATATATATATATATATATATATATATATATATATATATATATATATATATATATATATATATGTAAAATTTATTTCAACATCTAGCAGAAGTTTCATGCATAGATATTGGTTTACTCTTCGGTAGAATACTTTCACAGTGAGGTACTCAACATGTTAAAAAACAAATTCATCATTTTCCCCATGTCTTACTCAAGTGTTTCCCGTATACTACCACAGTCAACCTTCCTTGTCCTCATTCCTGCACAAGCTATCATAATGTACATTACCCATGATGCACTGTGCATTCAACCATCTCTATGCATCTTAGTACCACATTATCCCAAGACAATGCTGTCTCACCCACACTTCACAACAGCCTCTTGAATTCTACTCTCACTTCTCAATCCCAAACCAAATGATATATATGCTTCTCTGTCCACTCTCCAACATTTTGTTTGAGAGATTGAGGCACTTTTCTATTTCCTAGAATGGGAAATTTCCTAGAATAGAATATTTAGTTCCAGTAATTTTTAATTTAATAATATGTGATAAGTTCTATCTTAAACATGTGGAGAAGGGCACACTTGGTTCACCAAGGTTGTGCAAGTACCCAATCAGAGGCAAGATCAAATGTATCCTTGGATTGGAAGGGTATCAGTTTAGCTCTCATCCCTAATCATGTCACAGTAAAAATGGTGAATATTTCTCCAATCAACATGTACAAATCTATGCCTACTGAGCCGTGTGGCCAGGTATTGTCAGAATTAGAAGCAGAATAGAAAAGATAAGAGCCATCTAGATATTGCAGATAAAAATCCATTCTTCAGGGCTTAGCAAGAAAAGCATAAATAGAAATGACTTTTCCCAGTAAGCAAATGTTATATCAAAATCATAATTTTTTTTAAAGTTAAAATCTGATTTTAAAAGTTTTTCCATTAGTTCATGCTAAGTGTTGATAATTGTGTTACCCACTTAATTGTCTTGCTTATTAAAAAAAAGGAAACAGTCACAAATGTAGCGAAAATAACATCAGTCTTGAACATTTTCTAGTTTGGAATCAACCTGATTAGTCTATATAGAACATATCAATAATTTCCTAGAAAAGAGGAAAATCACACTACACAAATACACAGCAATATTTAAATGCATTCATATTGTATAGATTTATTGGTTTATAAAAGTTTTATTCACAGATTACTCATTTATCATCCATAAACCCATTCAAACTACACACTCAATGATTAAACAACTATCTTTGTGCAACTGGATAAGAACAAAATTGTCCTTTCAATTTTTAGTCTTCATAAAAATTGAACAAGAAAATGTACTCAGAATTAAATGACATTTACTGAAATGCATTTTAGAGACTCCAAAGTGTTATTGCTGTCAGATATCACTGGCTGAAATATTATCACTGCTTCCTTGGCCTTTTCTTTCATCATATCATCTTGTGGGCTTTTTTTTTTCTCTGCCAGTAGCTACTAGCCTCAAAATATATATAAGTGCTATTTGTCATGGTATCTAAATGTGGTGTTGGTAAGTATTTTTCTGAAAGTGGCTTTTTATTATTTGATTTGAGCATAGGTGTTTTCGAATATTCATTTATTTTGATTGAGAGATAAACACAATGTTAAACTTCATTCTAGTAAACGAACGCTTAGAGTTTCATAGGCTAATGTATATCACTATGATTTTATTTATAAAATAAGGGTGCCATCGGTCTAGCCTTGTACCTGCTTGATGTGTTCACGAGTGTCTTCAAACTACTTGGGTTTCGTATCAGCTTGTCCAGCATGTTGACGATTTCATCAAACTTGGGCCGGCTATTTCGGTCTTTCTGCCAGCAGTCCAGCATCAGTTGATAGAGGGCAGCTGGACAATCCATGGGGCTGGGCAGACGGTAGCCTTCCTCGACTGCTTTAATCACCTGGACATCACAGCGTAAGACAGAACCAGCCCCCAGGCACCCAAAGTTTAGTACAGACAAACCTGAGATCTATTATCCAACTCTCTTTCAATCTTCTTTTACTTTTGATTTCAAAATAACAACGAGCATCACTAGTGTTATACTAAAAATATAAGTGAAAATAAAGGAAACATAATATTGAAATATTAAAAAGATAAGCTCTCTTCACATATTGTATGTAAAATAGTGAACTGGTTTACATATAATCTTGCTGAAGGGTGATTTGTAAAGTCAGTTCACATAAATAATATACTACATATTTTATTTGTCCTTAACATTCTGCAATCAAATCAAGGTTTCATTTTCTAGGGATTTCTCCAAAATATCAATATCTTTTTAATGAAAAAATATGTGCAGAGTCGCATTTTCAAAGTAATAGAATTGCAATTTTACTTCAAAGGAGACTTTTGGGCGGTAAATGATGGATAAGTCAAAGGCTAAATTAGCATAACTGCCTCATGTATCATTTAATAATGTCAAGGTCTGACTGTTTATTATCATCTGATTTCTGTCAGGAATTTGCAATGAGTGTCTAATAGCACAGGCATTAGAAAAGTCATTGATTCTAAGCACACATATGTGCATCAGTCGGATGTAAGGATTTAAAAATACACATAGGGACAACTACTCCTGCCATCAAAATACCTAAATGCAAAAGTATTATTTATATTACCAGCCACAGCAATAGATTCACTATTCAAATGTTCAAACCTTAAATATTTGAGGAATGAGCACATTTCTTAATTGTATTACACATATCTTCACCAAATTTAATTACCTTATTCCAAAAAGAATTTAGAATCGGTTTGATAAATAAAAATGAAATCAGTATAGGAACATTACAAAGATAATTTTTTCTAGGACCGTAGAGAAGTCAGTCTATTCATGTTGAAGGGAACAGTACATTGAAATGTAGTTATAGCTGAAAGTAAAGGGAAAAGACAGTCTGAAGAGTCATTTATGGCCTGGGATAAAAGGGAAAAGGAGATCTTAGAAGTTCAAGAATGTCACCCTGAAAGGTTGTTTCTGTTAACTTGGGGTGAGCACATTGAGGAAGGAAGGGAATATTGTCAAGTAGGATCTGGAATTTTTATATGAG
Organism: Zapus hudsonius; assembly: GCA_004024765.1. Taxonomy (NCBI): domain Eukaryota; kingdom Metazoa; phylum Chordata; class Mammalia; order Rodentia; family Dipodidae; genus Zapus; species Zapus hudsonius. The sequence goes on from PVHP010000074.1 coordinate 102,268, forward strand.
TTAAATATTGAACACGTAGGTGGCAATTTACAGAGATCTGATTAGAGAATGAGAGGCATTTGGAATGGTATTAAAAATGGGAGGACCATTGACAGTCACTGCTCAAAGTTAATGGATATTTCTCATATAATAACATTTAATAATATGTTATAATTAATTATATTAATTAATATGTTATAATAATTAAAATAACATTTGTCAGGAACATTAATAGTTAAGCATAGGACTATGAAAACAGTTTAATGACTATACACTTATGGCACATAGTTATGGATATGTATAGACAAACAACTTAGGCTCCTTACTACCTTACTTAACTGAATTAAACTCCAAAGCAATACAAGAGGTAGTGAATCTCTGAGAGGTAGAACCTAATGGTAATGGATGAGGTCTTGGGGAATAATACTTTTCTCAGGGACTAATGCAGTTACACAGGATGGGTACAGCTTCCTGGAAACCATTATCAGGTCATTGTAGATGCTTGGCCTCTTTCCCATACAATCATTTCTCTTCCTGGCTTCCCTACCATATGGTGGTGAGTCCAGCAGGGTACTCACAAGTGTCCTAGAAGAATGTTGTTCACAGCCACTTGAAGTTTGATGTAAATAAACCTCTTTTTCGTTATACACTGCTCAACATTAACTATAGCATTATAACAACACAAAATGAATTCAAACGGAATTCAAGTTACTTGTGATGTCCAGAATTTTTTATTTAACCAGTTTTATGTTTAGGTAAATTTATGCTAGAAATGAGATGTTCTCCCGCTAATAAAACATAATTTTATCTAGAGTATTGGGTTATGAATTAGATTCAATTTTCCATTGGTTCTTACAATTCACTTGTAAAATGATCTTAGAAAATGACTATATTTTTGTTAAGTAATTTTGAAATTATTTTGTCATTATTTTTTATCTATTGTTTCCTGTAAAAAGGTTAAAGAGACAATGAAGGAATCAGTAACATGGTGGTCTTTAAAATGATATGAATCTGCTACAATCTACCAAGAGAAATTCGGGCAGTTTATTTTTTAAAACTTTTTTTTGGCAGCCTCCATAAATATAAACAATATCCCATGATCATATTTCTCTCCCTTCACCTTGCTGTTCCCCTCTTATGAGCCCCTTTTTTCCAACTAGTCTCATTTCTTATTTATTTATTTTCATGCAGTATTAATTAATAATTTAATTAATTTTGCCAAGGCAGGGTCTCTCTCTTCCTAGCCCAGGTTGACCTCCTGGAACTCTACCTCAACCTCTTGCTAAAGAAGGGTGGGTATCACTGCGTAGGATCTGAATTGCAGCCTAAGATATGCAGAGAAGTGCTTGCTTGAGATGCTGGCTGGGTGGTTTTTTTCCCTCTGCTTGGATCTGTGGGAGGGGACCATGTGACTTGGCTAGGCCACATTTTCATGGTTTCAGTAACCATTTAGCATTAGGAATATGAACATTCTTGGATATTTCATTGTAAGCTGTGAGGTCACTGCTTTAAACTTAGCTCTGTGAGATATACATCTTTTATTTACTTTATAAAAAGTCAATATATAAAAGTCAATGATCATATTTTTAAGTAGTTTATCTGTAATTTTCTTGCCTATTCCTAGTCATTTCCAAAATACTTATTTTGGCATTAGGGCAGATCACAGTTTTAATTCTAGAAATTAAAAGCCAGAAGTGACTAAAATGATAATGTACTATAATTTGTATGAAAAGGAAACATTTTAGAAAGATTTATGACTATACAAAATTTTGTATAAACTTCACAGTCTTAGAAAATCTGGTGAAAATTTAACTGTTACCTTTTATTCTTATAAATAAAGTACAATGGCTGCACTATCTTCTTAATTTTGTCAAACTTGTTGAAATGCTGTTTTGTGGAAAAGTACCAAGTCAATGAATGATATTGTTTTCATGAAATAATTAAAAGGAACAATGAATAAAAATTTAATGAAACCAGCATACATGACGTTTACATTGGAGGATGCTTTAGTGTAGGTTATTAAGGGTCACATAAAGTTATTAGGCATCAAATAAATGTAATTTACAGAGCAGACATAAGATTGAAGGGCTAAGAATGATCATAGAAGTTATAGATTGCAAAAGCGAAATGATAGACCAAGCAAGACTAGGAGTTCTGTAGGATTAGCAGATTTGCACTAAGTTCTTCACAGCCTTCTGTTCCTTTGTCCTTTCTATGGAAAATAACTATGGTGCCTGCCCACAATGAACAGAGCTATCAGCACCACCCTCCAGTTGTGTGGTTGGCCAATGGGATTTTAGTGTGCATGTTTCCATGTGCCGTGACTTGTTCTTATATTTCAACCACTTGGCAAATGAGATCAAGTTTGGGATGGCCTGCTTGGATTTAGAATGGAACTCATGGAAGACCATAAAATTGTTCCAGTATAGACCACACATCTCATGGTCCATGGGTAAACTTAGAGATGGTGAGCAGAATCCTTCCAGTGAGTTTTCCTGGTATAGTTTGATCTATGATTTTATCTGTGGCAATTTTTAACTAGATCAGGTGCAATTGCACAGTTTGGAAATACTGATGTTTTTCAGTGACAGAATCAGAATTTTCAAAATATATTATGTGTGTGGAATCTAACTAGAGATAGCCAATAAGTGATGGTTCCTTTCAGATGAAATGAATACACGCAGCATTCTACACTTTGTCCTGGCGTAGCCCAAGAAAATGCTACCCTAAATATAAGCGAAAAAAATGGCTACTTTCTTGTACAATTTGTAACCCCTGACCCCATGGACTGACCCAGTATGCCCACTGAGGAGGACCCCCAGCGGTTGGGAACAGGGGTGGGAAATGGGGGTACCATCACAAGATTTGCTCATACAATATATCTCATCATTGACAATAAATATTTTAAAAAAGTAGTCTATGATAACTTGTTATTTTGTGATTTTAACTGTTATAACTTCTGTTATTTTGTGACATTGAACTTTTCAAGGCCTCAATTCCTTCACTGTAAAACAGGACTAATGCTATTAGCATATCATTAAGAGATTGAATTTTAAATACCTGAATATGAATTTTAAACAGATGTGTATCAATAGGTAAATACTTGCGCCACAGTCTTAGCCTTATGTTCATAAATCTGAAGACAATAACAATCTATTTTCCCATTGAAGAGAAGCACAAACTATTATTCCCTTCTCAAGCCAAGTGAGTTGGCAGCAAAGTAGTCCAAGTACAGCAACTGAACTTGATCACATAAGGGGTGACTCGCTATCTAAGCGATGTCTGCAGAAAGGCAGGACTCCATGGACACAATTTGCTGTTGCTACCAGCAAATGATGCTAAGAAATAACTTTACGCAAAGGTGATGTGTTACTCTGGCATCCTTCCTGGGGAAATTTGAAGAAGCAAAACATCAGCAATCTCAAAGGAGTGTGCATGGAGCGTACCAACAAGACTATTTTCCTTGGTAAAAGAGTCACATGCATCATGAAGGAAGAGCTTGTGAAGAGGGAAAGAGGTGGAAAGAGAAAAGAGCTCCACACAGTCATGTGACTCTGTCCTCTTCTCTGGCCTTGTGGGAGACCTCCATCAAGAGTCTAGAAAGTATAGACACGCCCCTCATGAGAAAGGGACCCAGAAGGGTAAATGACTGTCTTACTCATAGGTGACATTCACTGTCCGATATTAAAAATCAACTTTGTCCATTCTTTTTTGCCTTTCCACTCAGACCAATCTAGGAAATAATATCCAGCTGTAGACTTTGGTAGTTGATGAACAAATGTCTCAGTCTGCTTTTGCACTGCAAAAGCCCTAGGTCAGGATGTGAAATGCATATGTTATCCATTTTGAACTGCATATGGACTTGACTTGGACTTTGGCTAAACTTGAGGGTTTTTTTTTAAATTTTTATCATGGAAAGTCTGTGTTAATTATTGACGTGGGATTTTTGTTTTAATGGACCCATAATAATCTGTGCATCAACCCTTGAGGGCGTGCATCTGAAACGATGTTATAGAGCTGTGGTAAAGGAGTAATTAGAGAAAGAAATGAATGTTTCAATTAAATGCACTATTGAGTCAAGATTGTTCAATAGCCGGATTAACAAAAAAGCAATGAGCTATGAGTTGGTAAAAGAAAGACTGAGCCATTGCCGGGGATTGATACATGCTCGCTGACCTTATGATTGTTATCTGAAGCAAAATATCAAGTTTCAATATGATTTAAAAAAAAAACGATGTATTGAATATCAATGACAGAAAATGATCAAAGCAAAAAGCAGAGATAGAGTCACGTGCCAGGCGTCTTCACATAAACATTTCAATCCTGAATAGATGATTCTATTATGTCCCTTTCATGTTCATACTGTATTATTCTAAGCATGAATTATTTTAGGATTGTTGGAAAAAATGCTCATTTTTCCTACCAATTCAAAAACTTGATAGAATTCATCTTGTATTCTGTAATTTAAAGAAACATGGGGTAGTATTCTTTTTCATCCTCAAAGACCATCCACATTTAAGTTTGCTTTTAAGCTGATATTCTTCAACCTTTGTTTCAAGCAGTATCTGCCTTTATCACATGCAAAAAATAGAGATTTGATTGTCAGTATTCATCCTTTGATGGCTCCTTCTTCATCTTTCAGAATGATACTGACATCAACTGAGTGTAGTATCACTACAGCGCAGCTCAGACTACCTAGCCAGGGACAATTTTTATACAACTGTCACTGAGGTTCTTTGTGTTAAACCATCCTCATCCCTCGCATAAAGATGATTTCTTCAACAGCGAAATGGATCACAAGGTAAATAAAGCATTTTACATTTTTCAAGAAACTATCATTTTCATAAATGGAAAGCATTGTAAATCTCTGGACTTAGATTTAAAAAAAAAACACTGTGTTCTCATCTTTCGGCTAATGTAGCTGCATACTCACATCCTGGTTGGTCATCTCCCAGTAGGGTCTCTCTCCATAAGATACAACTTCCCACATGACGATGCCATAGCTCCAGACATCACTGGCTGAGGTGAACTTTCGGAAAGCTATAGCTTCTGGGGCTGTCCATCTGATTGGAATCTTGCCTCCCTAAAACATTTTAAAAAGTATATATGTCATCACATACTTCATAGGTATCTAGGGATATTGCTATCTAACTGCAAAGGTTTAGAAAGAGATGTAACATTTTAAGTGAATTAGTCTGACAGTATGAGGCCCATGCTCGTCTCCAAGAACTTGGAATCTAACTACTATTTGGCTGTCTGGAAGGTTTCTACTTTATATTGTGTTTGATTCTTGGAATGTATACAGGACTGTCATGGTTTGATTCAGGTATCCCCCACAAACAAATGAATGTGTTCTGATAGATCGATCCTCAGCTGATGGCCGTTTGGGTTTTACAACCTCGATGAAGCTGTGTTGTCAGGGGCGGGTTTATGGGGTTATAAGCCAGCTTCCCCTTGCCAGTGTTTGGCACACCTTCCTGCCGCTGTTTGCAGTGCTGTGGCAGAGCTGATGTCCACTCCTCTGCTGATGCCATCGTTTTCCCTGCCAGAATGGAGTCTCCCCTCGAGTCCGTAAGCCAAATAAACCCATTCCTCTACAAGCCACTTTTGTTTGGGTTCTTTCTGTGCCCCAACTAGAAAACTGACCACAACAGTTTTGGTACCAGGAGTGGGGTCATCTGTTGCTGCTAGAATCCTGATCTTGTGGCTTTGGTCTTCTGGAAGTGATATACAGGAGGAATATGGAAGGACTTGAAATCTCGGCCTAAGAGATGCCTCGCAGTGTTGTGAGTACAGCTTCATGGATCATTCTGGTCAGAGTTGAAAGACCTGAATGTATTGAGAACTATGGACTGTGAGGTTTGGCTTACGAGGGGGAGAAAGAACTTGGTCAGGACTGTGCCAGAAGCAGTTTGCGTGTGAGGCTGGCTGCATTCTGCCTGCCAGTGTCCTGGAAACCTGTGCAGGGTTGTTTTACGTAAAGATGGACTGGTGTGAGCAGATGGAGATGGCACAGAAAGAAAGATCTTTGGGTCAAAACTGCTGCCTGTTCACCTGCAATTGTTTGAGAGATGACAACCATTGAGATTGGGCCAGCTGGTCTGCACTGGAACAACAGGAAGAATGTGGACTCTTTGAATTAAGGGGCCTGAATGCTTTGATCCCCCCTGGATTAACAAGTTGGTAGCCCACCTGGTTCTGTGGAATGGAGATTGGTTAGAAAAAGAGGGTCATTGGATTTGCAACACAGTTTTGTTTTTGAAAAATGGCCATCTGCATGTGAAGCAGGTGTGCAAGGTTGCCTGCATGGAGCCCAATGGAGCCATGAGGATGAACTGTGGGTTTCAATGGAGACCCAGTGAATTCCAGGACTATGGATGGGTGCCAAGGCGAGCTGCCAGTACCGGATGACGTTTTCCAGGACTGTGAGTAGCCGAGCTGGAGGGGTGGAATTGAATCTCCAAGACACTTGTGTTATTGGTTAGAATCATTGAGCTTGGAGTTAGAGATTGATGGTGCCCTGTTTGTCTTAAATCTTGTATTGTATTGGTCAATCTGTTTTTGCTGTGCCTCATGTTTTGCATTGTGAATGTTCTGTGCCATTACGGGTTTATTTTTGGTATTATGGATCAGTTGAAAGCTGTGGGGACTTAAGAGTTGAGCTGAATGCATTGTATTTACATCATGTATGATTATTAGTTTGTGGGGGCCAGGGGCGGACTGTCATGGTTTGATACAGGTGTCCCCCACAAACAATTGAATATTTTCTGATAGATCGATCCTCAGCTGATGGCAGTTTGGGTTTTACAACCTCGATGAAGCTGTGTTGTCAGGGGCGGGCTTATGGGGTTATAAGCCAGCTTTCCCTTGCCAGTGTTTGGCACACCTTCCTGCCACTGTTTGCAGTGCTGTGGCAGAGCTGATGTCCACCCCTCTGCTGATGCCATTGTTTTCCCTGCCAGAATGGAGTCTCCCCTCGAGTCCTTAAGCCAAATAAACCCATTCCTCTACAAGCCACTTTTGTTTGGGTTCTTCCTGCGCAGCAACTAGAAAGCTGACTGCAACAAGGACCCACATCTCAATTTTAGTCCTTTAAAAGACCTGATATGCTTCTGTTTTCTGATAATATATGTTTTATGTGTCTGTACAATTAAAATGTTTAACCTAAAGACTCTTAACTCAATCAAATAAAAAATATGCTTGGCTTGGGTTGTTGGGAAAAAAAAACTTTTTTATGATGGCTTTCTTTTTGTTTTTCTTACAATTTAATTCATGTTCACTCATAGATGATTCTGTCAGGGTGATGTTTTACTCTTAGTATTTAAAAGGTAGGCATTACATATAATATGAAATTTTTATACATTAGAAAATTTGTATGAAATAGACATTGATTTTCTTATAAAAAGTCTACTATAGACATCCCCACATTGTAGGAAACACCAATTTCAATAGCAAATTAGAACAGCTGCTACAAGCCAAACTTTCCAGACATAAGAGGAATTAACATTTTCAAGCCATTCTTGAAATTTGGGGATGGATGGAATTTAGGCTTACATTTTTATTCACACATTTGAAGGATACTTCACTGAATGGCTCTTGCTGATTCTGCTTCTTGTAAAGATAACCTCTGGTATGCAATTGTAATCCTGTGTGTGTGTGTGTGTGTGTGTGTGTGTGTGTGTGTGTTTTGTTTCTTTGTTGTTTTAATTTCAGAAGACAGAGTAATGCTGTACCGTAGCCCATGCTAACCTTGAATTTACTACTTATGGTAATCCTCCTGTCTCAGACTCCTGAGTGCTGGGAATACAGGTGAGTTGTGATATTCTGCAATATGTGATCAGGTGCCGCTAAAGGCTTGTACCTTGTACATTAGGTTGAACTTCACTTCCTAGTTTTTCTCTCTGTTGTCTGACCATCATATATACTAACACTAAAAGAAGAAGTTCCTTGAATGCCAATTTCTCACTACATACGCCTTATACAAACTGCTCACATACTCCAGTTCAAGTGATGATACCTTGAGGGAATCAAGACCTCAGCTGATCCTCCCAATACTAAGGCAGGACACAGTGGGAAAGACCAGTTAATCCACTTTTTTTTAAAATAAAGTATTTTTTATATTATTTATTCTTTTTCAAGCAGAGAGAGAGAGAGTAAGTGAGAGAGTAGCAAAGCCACCACCTTGTGGGTCTGGCTTATGTGAGTCCTGGGGAATTGAACCCAGGGCCTTAGGCACTGGAGGCAAGTGCCTTAACCTCTGAGCCATCTCTCCAGCCCTAATCCACTTTTTCTACTTATTTCAGACACACTTACAAATTACACTGTCAATAGACTTTTCCATAAACTCTTTTGTGCATAGAAGTTGATTAAGTATCACTCTAACCCTGGGAGAATTCTTAATTGAGGTTTCATTAAATGACAATGACAGTGACTCTTAGGTGCAGAAGAGGAGAGCATCTCATCAATTAATTCATCAATTGATTAAAGCCAACCTTTGGAAGGCTGTGTTTGCTTACAAAAATGACTCTTGTCTATAAACGTGTCTGAAAACCCCCAAACAATCATGTGTCACCAAGCAATAACAACAAAGTAGCCTTGTCATCTCTTAAAGCACTGGTTATAAGAAAATCAGTTTTTAAAATAGAATTCAATATGATCATACATATCACATGTATCATAATTTGATAATTAGAGATGACAAAAATGCTATTTTATATGGAAATGCAGTGATCCAGCCAGGACAGTGAGAGAGCAAAGAGCACATTCCTGAACACACAAGGAATTTTCATGCTGTGGATGTCTAACTTGATGGTATTGCAAAACTCAAAGTTTTTCAAGAGATTCAAACTGCAAAGTACAGTATTAAGGCTGTCAAAGTATTCCTGTCATAACATTATCACAGTTTTCCATTGGGAAATGAATAAGTAAGTTGTATATCATATCATTTCAGGAAGCAAATGCATTTCATTTAAGCTAATTATAGCAATGATTTGTGACCAATTTTGTATAGATGTGAGATTAGTATTTTATACAATAGGTAATAAAGGTAATTAGGCATAACAATACTTTCTGAAAAGCAAAACTTTCTAAAAGTATAGCCCTTTACATACAATGTGCATTTTTAAAGACAGGGCCTAGGTATTCCTGAATTTATTTTACTATTGAGGACACTATAGTAGATTTATATCTATCTATCTATCTATCTATCTATCTATCTAAAATCTTCACTATAATATTATACTTAATTATGTTTATATGGTTATACATATTTATTTTATAACTATGTTATCTACATTTTTATGTACATTATTTATTTAGCTATTTTTCTTACATTTAAAAATTATGATTTTCACTATTTAATCCATCCCAAATTGTGACTTTCTAGTTTTAGTATCCTAAGTAAATGGAAGTTATTGAGACTCCAAAGGTACATATTTTCCTGATCCTAGTTTAACAGTGGAATTTGCTGATATTTAAAAGGGAGAATTGGGTTTTTATTCTTTTTTTCTTTTTCTCTCATACTTCTCTGCTACTACTTGACTTTGTAGGAAGAATGCCCTGTTTGCTATTCCCCTTAAATTCTTTAAAAAAAATGCCGCTAGTCCAGTGTGTCCGAAATGTATTCTGTCAGATCTTACCCTGGTGGTGTAGGCTGCCTCGGGATCATCCTCGAGCACCCTTGAAAGGCCGAAGTCCGACACTTTGCACACAAGGTTACTGTTGATTAAGATGTTTCTAGCAGCCAGATCTCTGTGCACATAGCCCATGTCAGACAGGTACTTCATTCCCGCAGCGATGCCTCTCAGCATGCCAACCAGCTGAATGACAGTGAACTGTCCATCGTTTTTCTGCAAAGAAAGGGTAGAAATAGATGTCCGGAGGCCCCAATACCCATGAGGAAAACATAAAAAGACCTATCAGGCTCCAAATTAAAACAATCTATCAAAATTCATAACCAATTTTTACTTGAAGGAGATTAAAATGTAGTAGAATCTGATGATATTTATGTCATCAAAGCATATAAACAAAGACTTTGAAATGAAAGCCCTTCAAAATCAGCATGCTGCCCCTTTGTAGAGGGTCACACACTCCTTTGTTCTCAATTATTCAGAGTGGATTCTTGACTCCAATCTAAGGCTTGCTTATGTTAACACTGTATATATGAGAGATGAGTTAAAGAAAACAATCTATTTCCATATATGAGATAAAGCAAACCCCCCTTATTTTGTTCTTTCCTTTACCTATTTCAACTTTTCTTAAATAAAGCCACGGGGACATATAATTAGAATTGTATACAGTTTCTGAAAAGGATAATTTTTAATCTGCATTTCATTTTGGAGTATAATAATTCTGACTATATATTTTAGCACAGTTTAAAGTTGCTCATTTGCAACCCCGATATCACAGACAAAATACATATAAGAATGAACAGATCTGTTCATGCCAAAGCTTACCTTTAAAAAAGTGTCCAAGGAACCATTCTCCATATATTCTGTGACTATCATCACAGGTTTACCTGGAAACCAAACAGAGTAAAATAAACTTAGAGTGATCCAGGCTTTCATTCTTCTTTAGAAAAATTCTACCTGACATTTATATTAGTGTGACAGTTAAAATTATGTATTTATTTGAAAAATGTCTTCTCTGATCAGCAATTAAATTCTTGACTTCCTGATGGCTTACTCAACAGGCTGAGTCATGGATTTACAGTTAAATAAACCCATATGCTTACTGAAATCAAAACATACATGTGTAAAATTGTTTGAGGAATAATTTGACATTAGTACATATATTGGTACAATATTAACCATCACACCACCTGTAACCTATTAATTTCCTTACAATTATAAATATTTTTTTTCTAATTACCATGCTTAAGAATCCAGGGACATGTACTATAATTCATTTTTATCTCTAAGTTATTATAACTTCTTTTCAATGAAAACTACTTTTTGTTGTCATCTGTATCACACATACTTTATTTTTCAACCCCCATTTTTCTTATTCCTCAACAGCCTGTTCGATTTCCCTTTGCTATGTGAAAATTTCCCTAAAACAAATTATTCTCATTGAGATGATTTCTTTTTCTTTGTAAGAGGAACTTGGAAGTGACCTGACCAAAATTATGAGCCACACTGTTTGGAGTTAGCTACCAATCACTCTGATGGTTAATTTTAGGTCTCAATTAGACAGGGTTAAGAAATTTCTAGGAGAATAGATATGTAATATTTTGGGTGTGTCAGTGAAGGTGATCCAGAGGTGAGAATGTGAATAAAATATAGGGGAAAGAAGCACTTTAATAATTGATGGATATAACTGGCTGCCATCCAGATGTGAACAAATGCAGTTGTGAATTGTCACTTTCTTCAAGGTTTGGCAAAGGCTTTCTTCAAGCTACTGTGCAAAGCAGAGCCCTGATCCTGGCTCTACCAGCTTCTCCTGTCCTCAAGCTTCCCAAGCCTTTGAGACATACAGAGGTAAATCAGAATCTTCCTTCCTCGTGAAGATCTCTATGTACACAGATGTGTGATACTAAGATCTTCAGCTTGTCAGCAGCCTGTCACAGGACTGCTCAGGAGACATAATTGCATGGGCTCATTTCCCTAATAGATTCTCTCCCATATACATAAGACACTAATTTATTTATCTATATGGAGAATCCTACTATTTTCATGTGTGCATGGGCAATCCATTTATATTCTCTGTCTATTTTCTCACCTCATAAAATGAGGGTAATGACATACATCTCACAGGTTTGTGAATTTCTATTGAGACGTCCTCTCTAAAAATCACAAAATAATAATGTCATATTACATGATCTATATTATATCTATTAACTCATATGAAGTATGAGTTTACTATTATTTTATGATTTTATCCACTTTGGTAGTTAATGCCCTTGCTAGATGAAAATAGCTCAAGATAATAAACATATTTACACCCCCTCCAAAAATTATGACAGTTGCTGTTTAATATGCCTGCAAAATAAGATGAAACATTAAAATACCCAAATTCCTGCTTTGTGGGAGAGCATTTACAACATGGATGCTATGATAACATTCCACAGCCATCTAATCCTTGCAGGTGTATGTGGGTGGTGTGTGCATTCATCTGCATGGACACATTTGTGTGGATGCTCATGTGTTGTGGGTGTGTGTGCATGTGTACATGCATGTGTGTGTGTATGTGTGTGTGTGTGTGTGTGTGTGTGTGTGTGTGTGTGTGTGTAGAGACCAGGTTCCACCTTGATCATTAACAAACTTATTTTTTTAAGACAGAGTCTCTCTCTTAAACCGAGAGGTTGTTGATTCTACTAATATAGCTTGTCTGTTTCTCCTGGAGGTCCCTGTCCTTGCCTCCAGAACTCTGGGTTTAAGGTGAGAACCCTGTTTTTATTGAATGTGCATGGGTGCTAGGAGTCGTGAACTTCACCCCTTGAGACATGTCCCAAGATCTTCCCATATGTTTAATACATGCTCTCTTATTTAGTAATAAAAACATGCATTAAAATTTAAGTATGAATTTCAACCATCTTGATTAAAAAAGGTTTCTGATAATAAAATCACTAATTTCTGTGTCCATTATTTATACTTTATAGATTGTTGAGGAAAATAGGTGTCATGTAATTGTGAAATGCACTGTCATTAACATAACAGCATTTCCCGAAAGGATCTTTTGAAAATGTATGAATTCAAGGTATAAAATTAAAACTTACATATTTATATGTTCCATGCTACCCAAAAGTACAAATTTAGCTTTAAGAAATTTGACTCTTAATTTTGAAAAAAAATAATGAGGAAGAAAATATTTTTTATTACAAGATCACTTAAATCCCACTATTTAGAATAAGATAGGATAGTTTAAATTCTCACTCAGATAACTGTATTCTTTGAAAATACAGTAAAGGTAACATTCTTTAATGGAGTGTTACAGCTTATTACAAAGGCAAATTCATTTCCTTCACCTTTCACATTTATGAACGTTCAATAAAAGTTTGTCTGATGTAGTTCATTTGACATATTTTTGTCATCCAGGTGTAGGGGCAGGAGAAGAGCAGGCATCTTGTCATGAGAAATCCCTTCAGATTTAAATTTCAAGTATCGTGAGAGCCCTGAAATTTTATTTCCTTTCTTCAAATCAGGACGTGTTAGGTGATGAGGTATGCACTTTTATTCTAAAGCTATATTGTGTATTCAGAATGGCTACTATGAAGAAAACACACAACAGCAAACATTAGCCATGGTGTTGGGAGAGAGAAAACCTGACATATCGCTGGTGGGAATGCAAGGGGGCAGAGCAACAGTGGAAATCAGTAGGTGAGTTCTTCAGAATATAAAAATATTCCTACCATATGATCCGGCTGTACTATCCTTGTGGATATGCTCAACAGAATCTAAGCCAACATGGCACAGAACACTTGGATATCCAAGTGCATTGAGCCTTTCTTAAGGAATGGAACCAGTCTCAGTGTCCTTAAAAGATTAATGGATAAAAAAGTAGTTCATAGATATGAAGGGAAATCAAATCACAATATTTACAGAAAAATTGATGAAACTATAAATCATTATGTTATATGAAAAAAGGTAAATTCAGAAATATTAATACTGCATGCTTTATTGCATGTGGGGATCCAGATTTAAATGTGTGTGTGTGTTAGCATGCACTTGTGTGTGCACTACCTTATGACTTAAAACTAGAAAGAAAATCTTGAGAGTTTAAATGACCTTAAATTGGTGGGGAGCGATAATGATAGCAGAAAACCTGTGCCAGGTAATCATAAAGTATAACTTAATTAGAGAGAGGAAGGTAAAGAGCCAGAGAGAGAGAGAGGTCAAGAATGATGACAAATAAAAAAGTAGAATAACATCATATATAGATGGAAATACCACAGTGAAACTCATTTATTGTAAATGAACCTAAAAAGAAACCTAGAATGAAAGAGTAAGGAAAATAAAGAAATAAATCACTTAGAATATATTTTAAATTACTGTGATGGTATCATTGAGAGAAAAGTTTAAAATATATATGACTTGTGTTCATAAATAAAAATGCTTGCAATTTAAAGCTTACATTAATGATAATGTTGCCCCTATAAAAAAGGTCCTGAGGAAAATTCCCCAAATGGAAAAAATTCTCCTTGATAAACTGTTGGATGTATAATCACATCTCCAAGACAAATTTAGACTGTAATTTTATCTAATCTTCTTTCATGACTCCGAAATGCACACTGTCTTCCATGAGTGATGGACAGACTAACTCCTCTGGATCAGTGCTCCTGCTTCTGTCTTCTGGCCATTGGCATATCCTGGAGCACACTGCTGTATAGTGTGTCACCTCCCCACTCCCTGCTTGTAGTTGTCTGATTTCAGAAATCAATAGTTACCCAGGGACAAAGGTGAGTCCTCAACAAAGGGGACATGGGAATCCCTCTGACATCAGCCATTTATCAGACAATATAGGACAATGCAATAAAGTACCATTAAAATGATGCTGAGAACTAGTGACAGAGTGTTCAGCACTGAGACACAATCACACCCTTCAGGGCTCAGGGTCCAAGGCAGAAGAGGGGATGGAAAGAATGTAAGAGCCAAAGGAAGGGTATGACTGCTTTCAATGCAATCTTGCCAATACAAAATGCCTTTGTAATTCATGATCTTACAGTGCCTGACACCACCTACCCCAGACCTTCATAATAGGAGGAAAGAATGATGACATGGAAATGGAAGAGAGACTTATTAGAAAGAAGAGATTCAATGGAGGTTGAATTTGTCAGGGAGATTGTGAGGGTGGTAATTGGGAATTATTATGTTTTATTTTCTATACTTACTGAAGCTGTTGATAAGAATCATATTTCAAAATAATAAAATAAATTTTAAAGAAGAGAACAATGGATGTCACTGACGAAGATAAGCCCTGATGGAACTGGACGGGTGATGTATTTTCTGGAATCAGCCCAAGCTTCCTGCAAGCTTCCCTCCATCTCTCCTTCCTTCTTCCTCCATGGGATTCCCTCAATGACACCCATTGAGAGGACTGTCACAGCCTACACTTGCAGCAGCTGGAATCTAGATGTCTGCCTTTTCTTCCTCTCCTTGGTGCATCTTGTCTTGCAATGCTGAGCAGACATCATGGTGGACAAAACAAAACATGAAATCTACACTTCTCATTCCCTCCCTGATCCCTTATCCTCTGTATTTGTAGCACTCACCCTGTACCTATTCAAAACACTTCCCGCTTATTCACTCTCTTCCTAGAATACATACTTCTGACTACCTTCATAGATTTTTGATTCTGCTGATGGCTAAGGGTTGATAGTTCACATTAAATGCAGTCAATCCCTCAGCATTCATGGGGGATTACAATGGATAGCAAAATCCGCATATGGTCAAGCTCATTATGTAAAATTACTTAGTATTTGCAAATCACTTTTTATGATCATCTTCTGTGTGCTTTAATGAATCTCTAGAATATTTATAATACCTAATTCAATGGTATTATAATATAATATCATAATATACCATAACAAATAACATTTGTTATGAAAATAGGTGTAATGTTACACAATGTTGATAAAGAAATGTCAATAAAATATTTAAAAAAAATGGGCTGGAGAGATGGCTGAGCGGTTAAGGCACTTGCCTCCAGTGCCTAAGGCCCTGGGTTCAATTCTCCAGGACCCACAAGGTGGTGGCCCTGGTATGCTCTCTCTCTCTCTCTCTCTCTCTCTCTCTCTCTCTCTCTGCTTGAAAATGAACAAAAAATATTTAAAAAAAATGTCTACACATGTTCACATTAATTAATTATTGAACTCTTGGATATGAAGCCAACAGAAACAAATGTATTTACCACTGGCTACCCAAAGTCTAGAAAGCAGACTTTAGGAAGTAAGTAAAATATTTTATTTTTGGGGAGAAGGGTATTCTAAATTCAACATCAAGTGGAGTGCACTAAGAAGATATACTCTTTACTGTAAAGATTAGGCACAAATTAGAAAGTAACAGTAACATTAGAACAAGCACATTCTGAAAGCAAAAGGAATTCCGTTTTAGGGAGATGGGCATCTTGCATTAACTCTGTGAGACTCTTAATCTGCTTGATCTAGTTTTAAAAGTCAGATTCATTATTATGACAGTTTAGGTAGTAATGTCAAGGCAAGAATGTAACATGGACAATAATATAGGAAAATAAAACACCTCTCTCCTTTCAGATGAGAGAAAAACAGGTAAAATAGAAGCTTACAAACATGATATTTTCTTGTTGGTAAGAATAACACACTTCAGGAACCATTGAGTGACTCAATATGCCTGAGTCATTTTAATACTAATTACATTTACATTGCCTTATGTTTTATCTGTTGCTGTTAGACTTCTAAGATGACACTGTAATCATTAATACGGCTTACTCTAACCCTTGTAAATTCAATAAAACTATATAAATCATTTTTTCATGAACCAGCTTGAAACACAAAGAATTCAATCACCAATAACTGTGAAAGCATGTTCGTGCTATCAAAAGTCCATATAATAAAGAGCACATAAAGCTTGTCAAAACAAGTTTTTAATCACAGAGTAGAGTTTTTATATTACAGATGACCCACTCTAGGATGAGGTTATGAGGGATGGATTATTATTTGAGGAATACACATTCATGATTATTCATTATAAAAGAACTCTTTATTGTGTCATATTCATTTTCTCAAGCATTGAATTATTAATTGTTGCTAAAAATTTATAAGCATGATATTATACAGACACTTTTCGGAGCAAATGAGGTTCAAAAATGTTTAATATATGACTTCAATTGACCAAACAAAGCCAAATAAGTACCAAAATTTGGCATATAAAATTGTTCTCCTTTCCATATCATGATTTTTATAATTTCACAATGCTGATCTTATTTATAATTTTCATTTTAAATCCTCACAAAAATTCTAATTTTGAGGTAATTTCTCTCTAGACCACTCTAATAAAGAACTTACTCTGTAGTTCCAAGGCTGGCCTGGAACTCACATTGATCCTCCTACCTCTGCCTCCCCAGTGCTTGGATTCATGGTGTGCACCACCACACCCAGCTCTACATAATGTTTTAACCATTCTTTTTACTGAAGTTCCTGGGAAGAGTCCCACCTATGTGAAAGCATTGTACAAGGTCGATGAACTGATGAGAGTGTGAACTGTGGAGCACAGGAAAGTTGTGGGTCCCTGCTTGTCTTGAACCATGTTAGTGCTTCCTCAAATAGCCGACACATTACCACTACAGTGTGTGACCTCACTTTTTGGGGGGGCTCAAAGGTGAATTCTTGTGAAATGTATATGCAAACTGGCTTCCAAAAACCCAAAGTCCAAGGATGTGACCACAAAGTCTCTGGGATCTGTAAGAGAGATTCCCCAGTGTAATCTGTTAATTTACTAGATGTTTCCACTACTGTAACTGAAATCTGTCCTGATTTTTGATATTGTTCTGAAACTACACAGCATTGCTGATAATGGTAACCTGTTGGACACACATCATTTTGAGCAAAACGAATCATGCACACTGGGCTGTAATCACATGTATTTGGCTACAGGAACTATGGATGAATAAACAGTTACTCCCGTTGAGGTGACAGTTGTATTTTTGCATTGACAACAGTCTAGAAAGAGTTAACTTTTCTCAATAGTCTCAACTTTTATATGAGTTTTGCACACATATGCTCTACAATCTTACTGCAGTGTGATTTTGGATTTCATATGTAAGGGTTATGTAGATAACCCAAAAATATAAAATGAAGTTTAATTTTGTTACTATCCAATCAGAATAAACCTTCACTTATGCACAATGGAGAAGCTGTAGAGTTTTTATTCTTCTTTGTGCATAGGGTTCCTTGTGTATCATATGATTAGAAGGTTAGGAGGGCTGATCTCATACCAGGGTTTTCTGACCATCAAACTAAATGACGTTTTTACTTGTTCATAGAGGGAGTACATGACTATTGTCATCAGACCTACCCGCTGGGAAGAATCTCCAAAACAGGCACAGTTTATGGGAAAAAGGATTTATTGAAGCTATAGATCCAGGGGAAGTTCCATAACAGTGAAAAGAGGCTGCTCCCCTTTCAACGGTCCAAGCAGAGAGAGAAACCCATCACCAACACCACACACAGAAGAGCAAACAGGCAGGAGGGCCAAGGAGAGAATTTCTTCCTCTTTGTATAGCCTTATGGTGGGGTCTTGCAACCCTATCCCAGACAATGGCTTCCTAGTCTCTGGAATTTCCTTCCTGCACTGCCCACACAGGAAGAGATATCAATTTCTAGCTTCCCAGAGCTTCCTTACATCCTGCCCCCTACTGAGAGGCTGCCTTCCTATAAACATCCTCAGTGAACCACCAAAGATAATTAAAACGATCAAGTTGACAACAAAACCTCACACCATCACAATGATACACCAAGTTTCACAATCTGGTTCACATCTCAATCCCGGTGTCACACACTTTGGAAAAACATGATTTTTGGATCATTCTTCTCAGTCTCTAGACTTTGATAAACGACAGAGGTATGGCCTGTAAGTTTGTTAGAAATGGGAAATATCTGCCCTCAATTAGATCGATTGAAATACACACTACAATTTAATGATAACCCAGAGGCATGGTAAGTTTTGGGAAACTATAAATGTGTGTCTTCAGGAAGAACTGCAGTTAAATCTCTACTTATTTTGCTTTTATTTATATGGTCTAGATTTTTAAAACCATTAGTACATCAATAAACACATTATACTACTTAGAGCTTTCAGGGAGCCTTACATTTACATCATAATTCAGTGAAAAATAATTGTCACCAATATGCCCTTAGAAACACTTTATGAGTTGTTAATCTCTAAATGGAAACCTTTGTCTATATTTGCAGATCCATAGCTTCATTACATTGTCCCATCCAACCTGACATGCATTCCTTTTAGCATACTAAAACTTGGAACACTTTGAAATTACTTTTATTTTAATCTCAATAAAAATTTAGGGCAGCACTTGTAATTAATCATTAATGGTAAATAGCCAACAAGAAAGTTGTATCTTGTGCTGGAATAGAAAAGATATTCCTTACAAAAAGGATAAGCCAAGTAAAATAACAACACACAACTAAGTGGGAGCTAGTTCTAACTGAGGAAAATACTTGGTTATTTTAATTCTTTTATGGTATTGAATTGATGGCTAGCAGTTCAGAGAAATTCATTTGTGAGATTATATAATTATAATTTTAAACATTTAAAATCAATAGCCTATATGTCTCATCTGAATATAGAGCAACAAAATAAAAATTTTCTTTCCAGGTAGAAATTCTGAGCTTTCCAACATAACTTCTTTTTTTTCAGTATTTACTTAATATAAATATCATTGATAGATGTTTATTTCTCAAAATAAAAACTAGAATTGTCTTGCTAGATGAAGGTGGATATCATTTAATTCCCAATTCAAATGATTAAAATTAATTAATATTATTATTAGAGAAGACAGGTAGAATCTAAAAGTCTATCAAATCTGGCAGTTGTCTTTATTTATAACAATAAAAGTCTCTTTTAAACACAGTCCTTCATTGCTAAAATACTCTCTATTTCTATTGACAAATTTCTTCTGGGGGCCTAGACTTAATATTCTTTGAGAAGGAAAACTGTAAATCTCGCATTATTATTTTATGTGTCTTTATTAACCCTTAGTATGTGCCCAAGCAGAGAAAACAAAAGCAAGTAAAAAATCAGAGAGGTGGCTTTTTGTTTGAACTTTGGTTTTAAGGTTTTCATTTCATCATGATGTCTGTCTGGTTCACAGAACCTGATTTCCTTCTGTGCAATATAAAATCCAAGCATCCTCAGACATCAAATATTTTCATTTATATTCTCAGAACCAAAGACACATACAGATTTCGATGCAATATTTCCAAGTTGGTAATAATAGGCACCTCCGAATTCACATGCCCATAAAATGAACTGCTGATTACGTAATCTGATTACATAATCTTGTTCTGTCTAAACCTTCCCTCATAAATGACAAATATTTTCTCTGTGGTGCTAAGGGGAAAAAAAATCTAACCATGACAGAATTCTCTTGTTCTCACATCCAATACATAGAATGCATTACTGTTATTCCTTAAAACATCTACAGAATCCAACCACAGCTGGCTAATTGTTAGATAACCAGAACTCTGCCCAAACACATAATGATTATGAGTAGAGTTAGTAGTTCCCTCACAGTTTTCAAGCGGAAGTCATTGCTCTCACAACTTATTCTTAGTCCAATTGCTAATCTATGCCTGTGAAGCTATAAACAAGCACTTTTTAAATATCCACCCACAGGTGTTCACATCTCAGATCAAGATAGTGTTTGCACAGAACAGAGTTCCTACAACCTCTGTCCCCCTTCAATATATTCAAGATTAGCTCTCACTGGATAATTCCAATTTATTACACTGTGTCAACTGGCTTTCTTGCTTTATCTTCAGTGCTTAATGAAAATTTGATTCGATTACATGTTTCTTTCCTACAGTCCTGTGTACACTATCTACAGACTCATTTTAATCAAGATTTATCTAAGGAATACATGTCAACTGTTCTCAGAAGAAGCAATCACTAATCCCTTGCAAGGCTTGATTTTCTCCATCCCATATATTTAATGTATATTTGTTCATTTTGTTTCTGTTTCAATGGCATGATTATAAACTCCATAAATGAAGGAATTAGTCTATAGAATTTCTGATATACCACTAATGAGAAACAAGAAAAAACACAAGATTTATATTTTGGGAGGTATAAATACATAATCATTCCCTAGTGTTTACATAGTAATGAATTATGACATTATTTATATGCTATGTAAACACTTGTGTTTTTTTTGTCACAAACAACTATTTTAGAATATGGCATTAACTCCTGATAGTTTAATATTGAGTAAGGAATGAAACTTCAATGTTAATTTTTATCATGCATAGACTAAGAACAGAGACAACTGTGTACTACATATCATTGTTGTAAAAATGAAAGCTGTAATACACCAAGAACATCGTGATTACTAAAATCTTTAAATAATGCCCCCAACTAGTTGAGCAATAACTGATATATGCAAGGTTCTGTGAAAAGTATAACAGAGAATTTCTTCCTATCAAATTTTAATCTAGTTACTGAGGACCAAACTATGGGCTAGTTGAATATGCTAGGCAAGCACTCTCCATTTTTAATTCGATTTATTTTTATTTTTCTGTTTTTGAGACAAAGTCCCTCTAAGTTTCCCAGGCTGGCTGAGAACTCATTCACTCTTAAGTCAGCATACACTTTAACTTCTCATTCTCCTGTGCTGTATTTCCAAGTAGCTGAGATACCATGTGTCACCATGAGTAGCTAAAGCCCATAATGGATCCTGTGAAAAATAAAACTACAGTAAGCATCATCACCTTGTTCTCAAGAGTTTTAACATTTTACATATCTGCCATTTATAGTACAGCCTCCAACTGAGATTTCATTCATTCATTAAAAGTGTGACATCTGATTCAGAATACACAATTGAGCAAAAAGAAGACCTGTGTGTAGTCTACACCTACAGCTCTGAAGATCACCCTCTAAGGCAGGGTTTCTTTCTCTCACCTGTACCATCCCTTTGCCATGCAGCACTCAGACTGAAGGAAAAGTAATGAGACCAAGCCCATGAAGAATATCACATTTAAAGATCACATTTGAATTAATCTTGAAGGTCAAATAAGAATTGGATGGGAGGCAGTCAAGGTTTAAGTAACCTATCTCAAAGGGAGAAAACAATAACTGTTATAGATCTTACTGAGATACAAATAACATACATGCATTCTATAAAGTATGCATTTAGAAAAATTGCTTGAAATTTGGTAATGAAATAACTGAACAATAAATTATTTAATACAATCTGTCTAAATCAGTAGGTGTGGAGCAGAATAAGTAATGTACGGCACCACCAAGGAGAGCAAAGTCTCTTAAAGGTGGTTGGAATCGTCAGATTACTAAGTAAGTAAGGGTCTGAAGAGAAAATGATCTAATAAGAGAAAAATAACCTATATTAAAGATAGTTATAAATGATTACTATTCAACAAAAATTTCAGACAATAGCAGTTTTCAATTACCAGTATATCTATAATCTCCTTGGACATATCAAATGAAATAGGAATTCCTACTTTGAAGTCTATTAATTTTTTTTCAAATCTATTCATTTCATAAGAGAAATAAATTAGTTTGACATGATTCTAGATTAAAATAAAACTATGAATAGTGCTTAGGTTCAATATGAATATTCATTTAGTTAGGTTTCTCATTTTATATGGTAGGAGTAAGAAATCTTTAGGAACTAAGTGTTTGCCAATGGGTATTATATCACTTTTGTCTCCTTTTCATTTTATTTCTGGAATCTCAGTAAGTAGTCAAAGTTGGCATTATATGTATTGCCCAAGAGTGTTTTTTTTTATTTCAAATGAATTAACTACGCCAGTGCCTTTTAAGTCATCTGTCATGATGACTCACTAGTATTTATATACGTATAAATGTATGCATCTATAACCTTGGTTCCTAACAAATCACAGAATAAATCCAACAGTGGTCCTGAGACTGTCACACACAGTCATGGGAAAACGAAAGGTCTCAATGACACCACACACCATCCTCAGGGTGCTCCTTTACTCCCTACCTCAGCTTCAATCAGAAAAATCACAAGATTTCCTTGTACTTATGTCTCATTATCTGTTTGCTGCAGGTTGAAAATAATTGCTGACTAAATTAGCACCAGATCAGAGAGCATGAAATTAAGGACACAAATAAAGTGAGTCTCAACACAGTGAATATAAATCAAGTTGAAAACTTCCTAAATTGAACATCAAGAATTGCATTTAAAAAGGGAGCTATACCTTCCACCCATATAAATCACAAAGTAAAATCTCCAAAATATATTTTGGTCAGTTATATTTTGTCTTCCTTATTTGTGTAGCCTTACTCTCGACAGAAACATCAAGCAGAATATTTGATTAGAAGAATGTAAATTATAATTTCCCAAACACAGAACCTGATTTAATACTAGAGCTCATGCAATCTAGATGATATCATTTGTTGATATTGGCACTAGCCTCAATAATAAAGGTTTTAAATGCATATAAAACATATAAGCAATTTGTTTATATATATCAAATTATCATAGCTATGTTCCTAAGTAAAGAGTCACATAGAACAAGATCTGTAATAAACCAAGCATATATCTATGTCTGTCTATTATCTATCAATTATCTATCATCTATCAATTTATCTATATAACTATATCTATCTACATCTATGTATCAATCATCTAATGTATTATTCTAGAAAACTGGAACGCTGTTCACTTCTCTGTAACTAATTTCCTAAATATGTTGAAATATATACTGATTCAACAATTTTGGTTCACACACGTGCACAAAGCATATAAATGAACAAATCTTAATTTTAGATCTGAGATCACCCTCTATGGTAAGTGTTATTTTCTATTTTGTGTGGCAGATGGTTGAAAGTATTTAAATAAGGTGCCTCTGTATTTCCACAGACATTAACCTTCTCTTCAGGTATTATCCATAGTTTAGATAAGCAGTCAAAAACATGCAAAAAAGAAAAAAAAGTCACATAAAGAAATAAAATTTTCAACCAAATAAAACAAATTATAGATTATTATAAACATGTAATATATAGCATTGAAAAAGCCAAGCAAGTGTGACTGGTAGTCTCTCAGAGCTAATGAAATTTGAATTGAAATTTGTAGGAACTGCAAAAACAATGAATATGTGGTTACATGTTCCTTAGAAAGAGGTGACACAGATACGACAAATTGTAAGTACACTGTATAGGACTGAGAGTCAAATGGTACAGCCAGCAAGAAAACACAGTAGGTATTTTAGTTTGACGTGGAGACACGAGGATTTGAGATTGATCACCACCAGCCTCACAGACTTCACGCATGCCTCAGAAACCTCCCAGAATGCCCTTCTGACCCCACAAAGCATTATGTGGAAAAAGAATACAAGAAGGTTGAGAAGTCCCCAGGAAAATGAGGAACCCACATGTCTGTAGGTTAGCTTATCCCTTGGCTACAACTCTGTGAGCACTACTCCTACAGATGTGTGTCTTGTTGAGCAATAGATGAAAAAGTTCTCCCAGAAATACAGGTGAATCAAGGTTTACTCATGCAAAAGATACTGTTTGGCATGGCCTTTTTCTAGGATTTGTCTGATGCTATCTTTTAGTTTTTCACTGTTGTGTAATGAAACAGTATCTTCCTCTGTAACCCAGGTTAGCCTAGAACTCACGATGTAGCCAATGTTGGCCTTGGTGGTGAGGCAATTCCCAACCTAATCCCTCCATGTGTTGGGATTACAGGCATACATCATTATGCCCAGGCTGAGGTTTCCACATTCTTACCTGGGACCCATCTTGAGTGAAACTAGTTGTTAATTATCACATACTTGGTAAGTTTTTGTTGCTCTGATCTCTCCTTTCTACCTTGAAAAGATGTTGCATATATTCATATTTATAAGCAAAATGGTGGTTCTGGAGAGATGCTTAGCAGTTAACGTGTTTGCCTGCTAAGCACTAGCCTGTGATTGATTCCCCAGCACCCACATAAAGCCAGATGCACAAGGTGGCACATGTGTCTGGAGCTCATTTGAAGTGGCTGGAGGCCCTGGTGCACCCATTCTCTCTCTGTCTGCCTCTTTCTCTCTCTCATTCTTTTTCAAATGAATGCATAAATAAAATATTAAAAAAGAAATAGAGATATTAATTTAAAAAATAAAAGCAAAATGGTATAGATGCATATGAGATTTATTTCAATCACTTAGTAAATTAAGAAAACTATTTAGAGTTTATTACTTACACATATTTGAGAAAGGTCATTTTAATTAAATAACAGAAGCTGGAGGTTGAACAAATGCTTAGTGAATGTCACTGTCAACTGTGGCATAGTGTTACTAGAGTCTAATCTGAAAAGGGATGAGACAGCAATCACAGTACATCAGAACACAGAAAAGTCAAGAATTATCTGAACAAAAGAGACAAAGTTCCTCTGTTAAGGGCCACATGTATTCTCCATTGGGTGATTATAAACTGCTCAGACATCCTTGATTGAGACATATACTATACAAACACATTTATTAGACACTAACACAAACTTAAACTACATGAGAAATTCTATGTGTTTCCGAACGAAAGTAGATTTGCTCCAATAATATACATAATGTCTCATGGGACTCCTGTAGACTTCTATGGGATTTTATAAAGTTAGGACCATGGAAAAGTAATAAAGGAAGTATATATTGTCATAAACACTGCAGAAAAGGTAGCAAGTCATAAATGGCTGTTAAATGTTAAACACAAATGCCTCAATCAAAGTTTAAAGTAAATGTTTTATTGCTATGAAAGTTTAAAAGCCTGGGCAAGGCTGGGGAGAGAACACAGTGGTGGAATGTTTCCTTGCCTGTAGTATACAACCCTCTTTTCAGTCACCAGAACTGGAAAAAAAAAAGTCAATAGAAAAAAAATGTGAGGGTAGATTTACTTTTTTGTGCCGGAATATTTTTTTCTACATTGAATTCATAGTTAATGGTTTAATATGCTTTTGAAAAAAATGAAAGTTTGTGTTCAGTGAATATCAGCTTTAAAAAATCTAAAATAGCCAGGCATGGTGGTGCATGCCTTTAATCCCAGAACTCTGGAGGCAGAGGCAGGAGGATCACCATGAGTTCAAGGCCACCCTGAGACTACATAGTGAATTCCAGGTCAGCCTGGACTAGAGCGAGACTCTACCTCGAAAAAACCAAAAAAAAAAAAAAAATCTGAAATAGATGAAAAAACATTATAAGAGAAGTCGATATTTCTCTCTCTACTTTTTTACTTAAATGTTATAATAATTTGAACATACAAACATCATGTGGTCCTCACGTGATAATTCGTTGCTGGACTTACTTTTGGTGACGACACCTTCAAGGTGGATGATGTTCGGATGGTCGAACTGCCCCATGATGCTCGCCTCCCCCAGGAAGTCCCTGCGCTGCTTCTCACTGTAGCCCACTTTAAGGGTTTTGATGGCCACAGGAAATTCTCGTTTTCCTGGTTGTTTCAGACGCCCACTGCAGACTTCCCCAAATTCACCTAGTGGAGGAAGATAGAAACTGCACATAAGCTCATTTCTAATAGATTTTGATATAAATATAGATATATAGATATTAATATAGAGAGAGATAGAGATAGATATAGATAGATGACATAGATGATAGAGATAGAGATAGATGCCATAGATATAGATGATATAGATATAGATATGGATGATAGATATAAATATAGATGATATAGATATAGATACAGATATAGATGATATAGACATATATTAGATATAGAAGATATAGATATAGATATAGATTATATATGGTATATGATATAGATGTATATAAATATAGATTAGATATCGATCTCAATATTGATATAGATATAGGTGATATAGATTTAGATTATTTATAGATAGATATAGATGCTATAGATATAGATGATATAGTTAAAGATGACAGATAGAGATAGATAGATACAGATGTATTTTAAAGTCTCAGAGTATTAGTTAGGGCTCAGACAAAAACAAAAAAAGTATTTTAAAAGAAATCTTTTTTCCATGCTTGACTAATAAATTAAACATTATCATTGGGGAAAAAAAGGTGAGCCCAAACTTCCTTATCAGTGTTAATGGAAATAAATGGTACCTGGGAAAGCAATCTATGAGTGAAGGTAAAACAAATAACATTTTGGGCTACTAGCAACATGTATCCACCTTATAAATATCTAAACTGAAACATTAGAAATAAATGAAAAATAATTGATTAAAAATCACTTATTGCTGGATGTGTCGGTGCACGCCTTTAATCCCAGCACTCTGGTAGGCAGAGTTAGGAGGATCTCTGTGCATTTGAGTTCACCATGGGAATACAGAGTGAGTTCCAGGTCAGGCTGGGCTATAGCAAGACCCTATCTCTATATTGAAAAATAAATAAATAAAATCAGTTCTTTGTTCCTTTCTCACACCCCTATCACTGTTACTATTAATTAGAAAATAAGGGGAAGCAGAGATAAATTCAGTTATGTAAGTACCCAGAGATGAATAAAATAATCAAAATACTTCCCAGTATGATGGACTTCCTATGCATATATAAATGCTATATGAGGAAATATTGCCTATTTGTAGGCATGTTTCCTGCTGTTTGTTTTCACTTGATAAAGTAGACATTTCCTAATTTAAGCATAAGCTACAGATAATATTGCCTTAAAGTGTGAGCAATTATATACCACTTGGAAACAATGCCAACTACAAACTATTGAAAACCTTCTTTGTTAAACTTTGCCCATGACATCCCACCTGCTCCAATGACTCGCTCTATGGCGATACTTGAAGCTTCGATCTCCTTGGCAAATTCATGGACAGCTTGGTTGGGATCCTCATAGGTGTGAGGGTCGATGTAGGTTCTCACTCCTGGCAGCTTGACTAAAAAAAATAAATGCACATTAAGGTAAAAGTAATGTTGACTGGGCAAAATTGTGGACTTTATTAACATGCAAACATGACTTAAGTCCCTAATTCCTAGTAGCAGCTGAGCTGTAAGGACAGGAAGCCTCTAGAGTTAGGACAATTATGCATATGGCAATACCACTTAAATGATTTAAAAATAGACTGATGCTTCCCAGACACAAGAAATGTGCATCAGATGACATATCTGACTGATATATCTTTCAATGATCATATTGAGTTACTGAGACTCTGAAGCAAAAAGGACATTTTATTAAACTTGGTGGTGAAACGTGGTGGTTTATTTTCTTATTACTTATTCTGACTTGTTATTTTCAGATTTCATAATGTACCATTATTTTTGGTAAAAATAAAATCATGTTTGTACTGGTGTCACGTGAGTAAGGCTGACAAGAAGGATAAAGAAAATAGGAATTTTATTTTTCACTGTGTCGTTACCAGGAGACCTTTATATTCCCTGAGATGGTTCAAGTCACCATCTTCAAAGACAAGGAATCTCATGCCCACAGCATAGTAGTTTGAAGTCAGTACTAAAGGCGGCATCTGAGACAGAGCACAAGCCTTTCAGCACAATATAATCATGGCAGAATAACAAGTACAGTTTGTTTTGCAAATTGAATCCCAGTTTGTGAAATCTTTGGAAAATGAACATAGAAAAATGCTGTAGGCCAAGCTTATTTAAGGTAAGTTTATTATTAAAGCAGGATTTTGTAAATTTCTTTAACATGTGGTCTTCTTCAAAGTCTTTAAACCATGGCAGTTGCCAGAAGGTCTCTTCCAGGAAATTTCAAAGTAGACTGTGAAAAAGAATAAACTTATGACTAATTTTATTCACTTAACCTGGTGGTGATATTTAATGGTAGATTTCTCTACTCACTGTGTCAAGGAGGCCAGAACGAACCTGGGAGATTGATTTGAAATATGGTAGTATGTGTAGTAGGCAAAAGATTTATTTTAATGATTATAATGCAAATAGTTTTTAAAGAATTGACTAAATCATCCATCTGTTTACAACACACCACCAATGGCCAGTCCCATGAGCCTAATAGACATGAAGGAAATACTTATTATTTTTTTTTCTTTTTTTGTTAATACAGTAGTCTGGTCACAGTTATCCTAAATTCTCTGCCCTGGACAGAGATGAGGAGAGGAAGAAAACCTCTTGCTTTTATTCTGTACAATCTGCTTACTGTGCCCATTATGAAAGTGCATCTTTTCCTCTTCTGGGTCCTGCTTCGCTTTGCTGTAGCCACAGCGCCTGGAAGAAATGAAGAAGCAGTGAGATGCAGGTAACCATGGAAAGTCCATCACACCGAGCCCAGAAGCAGGAAACACAGCTACAGTTCCTACAGTCCTGACACCACCAGCCCTCATTTTCCAGGCTGGCATTCCTCCTTCCAGGCAGGCGTTTGGCCCCAAATTAACCAAGAAGCCTATAGCTATACATACTTCTTTTTAATATCCCTCCCACTTTTTCTCACACACCATACATCCTGTGTTATTTATTTTTTATTTCCTTTATTGCCAGCTCAGACGTCCTTTTTCAGTATGAATTACCCCAATTGGGTCTCTGATCCAGTGGTCCCCTTCCACCTCCTTTCTTGTACTGGAGTCTCTTTGCCCCATTCATAAAGCTTCACATCATTATGGCATTCAATACAATTCTGCCCTGGATGCCTCAGCACCCTTTCAGCACCCTTGCCCAAATCTTAGTGTCTCTAGTTTTTTTTTTTTCCTTCTCAATTATTAGACAATATGCAGGCCCTTAAAACTGTTCTCATTTTTGACAGAATTCTTCTTTTGTAAGGTTCGTAAATGACAGCATCTTATCTGATGAACTGCCTTTACTTTGCCTTTGCCTGTGATGGAGTGAAATGCTGAGTTTCCTATGCGCTGTGCTCCCTTCTGGATTTATATCTGGGCATTTCCTAAGCTCTTCTGACAGTGTCTCTGGTACATTCCTCTCCACCCACCTACTACCTCTGATTAACCTAACATCTTCGGAGCTCTAACTTAAGTTCTTTTGAATGTTATGTTCTTGTTTCTGATATATTTATTTTATAAAGATCATCTCTTTTGATTCAAACTCAACCTAGAAAAGAAATCCATGGTTTTCTCTTTTCTGTTTTCAACCTTGTTCTTGCCGCTTTCATATCCTGCTATGAAGACCACCATGACCTTGTCCCTTGAGATTCC
This sequence comes from Zapus hudsonius, assembly GCA_004024765.1. Classification (NCBI taxonomy): domain Eukaryota; kingdom Metazoa; phylum Chordata; class Mammalia; order Rodentia; family Dipodidae; genus Zapus; species Zapus hudsonius. Next base: position 132,007 of record PVHP010000074.1, read on the forward strand.
CCTATCATGCTTCTGTCCTTCACAAGAAGTCAGTAGCCAAAACCTGTGCTTCATACTACATAAACATCTTCAGACCCTTCTTTTTGACAGCATTACCTACCACTTCTTCCCTAAGGCTTTGTTAGTTTTTTCAGCATGATATCATAATGATGGCCCATTTGTCTGCAACCCCGTTCCCCAAGGCACGTTAGATATGTTCATAGCCAAAGCATGATCTTTGGATATGGTTCTGTTTGATTGGCTCTGAACTGAGATATTTTCAATAAGGGAATAGGTCAAAGATTCTTAAATAGATCTCTGATACACAAGCCATGCATCATATCGCTCTGCTCACATTCTGGTGGAGTACATGTTCCCTACAACAATATTCTAGGGCGTTTCTGCAGGCAGAAACTCACATTCATTTATAAACGACAGTGGTGACCTGCCACACAATTTAGAGCCAGCAATAAACATTTTTTACATTAATGAATGAATAAACAAATGACTGAATGACACTTTAATTGTGTCTTCACAATGACGGGTGTTTGGAAAATGACTATGCTGATGATTACTGACTTGAAGTGGCCCATGGTTAACCATAAAACATTAAATAAACTGGAAAAATGAAAATATTTAAATGATTTCAGTGATACTTGAAGGAAGTGATTTTGCTATTCATAAGATCCACAAAATTGAATTCACTAAATGTAAATTTTCTATTTCTTACAGCATATTGAAAATGCAGCCAGCATTGCAGAGTGATATTTTCCATTACAAATTTGTGTGTAATTTACTGCGTGATGTAGGTGATGTGACAGATAGATCCTCACAGAGAGACCAATCTTAGTTGTATACTGAGATAATTAAATGCAATAATGCATTTGGATATGAGAATACATTTAATTTTATAGTGAGTGCTTCCTAGCATATACTCAATCAATAATTATGAAAATGGTCAACACAACTCATCCTTATACCACTTTTCCCAAAGAAGATACAATTATTTTATTTGTGTTAAGGATTTGACAGTTGGATAGCTGTCCACATCTACTACTTTTCTCAGTGAACTTGAAATGAACTATTTAATCCTCATAGCATTTTTAGCCGAGAAAAATGAACAATGAGAATAAGTTGGATTTTGAAAAGTTATTGCTAATACTTTGATTCATTTGTCACTCAAGAACTCTTAAACACCTCACCACAGCCAAATTGCAGGGGAAAAGAAACAATAAATACATTAAATTATATTGAAATTAAATTTTGTCTATTAAAGCTCACTTAAGGTATTATAGTACATTCTTATAAGTTTGTTAGGTATATCATTATTACTTCTTTTTTAATATTTGTGCCTTAGAAAAATGGTTATTCTCATTTCTCTTTAACAGTGTTATCAATACATTTTGTGAACTTGAGACTTGTGTTATTAAATCTCATTAGCATAAGACTCTACTACAGAAATTCAAAGGAAATCTATAAGATACATACATTCTTACAGTTTACATCAGCAAGGAAGCATCCATGCCTGTAAACTTTAAATAAAGCACTTTAAACTTTCTCACTTCTAAAGCCATAAATTCAGAAAGTTTCAAATTTATATTTTCCAGAAATAGCCTTTGCTATTAACTAAGCATTGCAGATATTTAAATTACATGCTAATTCTTTATATGAAAATGGAAATAAAACCGTGATTCTCTTCTAGAAAATGATTTGGGAATACCTTGTTGAGAAGCATTTAGCATTTCATTACCTGGGGTGAGAGTCAGGGTGGGATGGTGATACAAAGGAGTTATTTTTAACCAGAGCATCTCAGGAGCTCTGTAACACATACAGCTTCATGTCACATTATCATATAAAATGAAGTCCTAGAACCCCCTGAAGCATCACTAAAGCAAGCCTCAACAAGACACAGCAAAGAAAACTGCAGCTGGCAGAGACTGGTCCTTAAGCAGTGGTTCAGGTCATTAACAAGCATTGCAAAGGACTTCACTCAGGCCATATCATCCTGGTACCTGCATGAGTACAGAATTCTTAACAATCAGCCATGGATTTGTCTTTCTGCACATAAACTATGCCTCTGACTTTCCCAATACATTTTTTTTTCCTGAGTGGAAAAGAGTCTTCTATTTTGCTACATCTAACAATTTCAATGAATTTTGAAAATGTATAAAAGCAAATGTATTTATATTTGTAGGATTCTTCTAATCATTTATACTTATCCTTCACAAGAAAATAATGTAGTTTTATTATTTTTTTATAATGCTCACATGTTGGCATGGGAAATCATATGTAAGCATGACTCAGTCATTAATTAATGTTTATTAAAATCCCACAGCAATGCTCATTGTGTAAATTTAGTTTACTCATATCTATACTAAGAAGTTGGTTAATTTAATTTTTTATGAAATTAATGTTAATCTTGGACACTGGCCACAGCCTAAATTTACATATTCAAACTTTCCATTAGTACATTGTGTGTCTCTGTATGTATGGAGGTTCCAATGAATGTTTTAGTTCTGGTTGCAAATTTAAGTTCTGATAATAAATTTTAGATATGAACATCAAACACTACATGATATCAAGCAGTGTAAAGAAAAAACAACTAATTTACTAAATATCATTATTACAGTCAATGAGAGAAGAGTGGAGGAATGGAGTAGCCAAACTTATCAATTACTGGTTGTAACAATGGACTTCACACACTTTTTAAAAATTCTTTTAGAGTACAGGAATGAATGAAGAAAAATAATTTGAAGTATGTGTGCATAAATAGCAATTTTAAATTTCAACTTGTGTGTCATTTTGTGGAAAAATAGTGGAAAATGTTTCGCAGAGCACAAACCAGAGCAATCTTTAAGGTAGCTGAAAAGCCCAAGGAAGAATCTAGAGCAAGGGTATTGAATTTTTCATTTCCCAAAATATATTTTCACAAAAAAGGCTGAGTATATTTCATAACATTCCTCGAGGCATTGCTAAGAGTTGGTGACCTGCATTCTACATGGTAATTTTCATGTACATGGCATCATATTCTATAAGACCAAGAGCGATCATACATATTCTCAACAATATTTTTTTCAGGACATAAAAAACAATGAGATTCAAGAAACAAAATCTCTATAAGTCTCTGCAATATAATTGCAAATATATCTGCTTACAAATGTCCATCATGATAGGTTTCCTTGGAAAATATTTATGTGGTAATGAAAAAAAAGCTGGTGTGATATTACATACAATGATCTGTGACAAGATTTCAGTGGTCATCAACATTTCCACTTCATTCAGAGCATTTATGGATACATGACATTCCCTACAAGCACACTCACAAACAGAAACATAGGCACACGCAATAAACACATTCATATCCTTCCAAATATTCATTATTACTTGATAAATAATAATAAGAACATTTTTATGTTTGGTCCTACTGATGTTCTCTTGTGAAGAAAGGGCCTTTTGATTTTCTTCCTTCCTTCTGACTTTATTACACTATTTCTTAAGAGATGCTTTCTTCTAAAATCCATAATAATGTATATATGGCATAAATATGGGTAACTAAGAACAAGAATGAAGAGATGAAGTGGGGAAGGAATGAGGGAAGGATAAGTGAATACATGTGGAATATTAACGGAAGGGGATATTGAAAGGGGGGGATTGAGGAAGAGAGGCAGATTGGGGAGAGGAGAAGAAAATAAAGACAAATTGTTTTTCAAATGTCAGAATGATGATATGTAAAGTTCTATGCTCCCACTAAAACAACTGATGAATAAATAAGTAAATTAAATAATTATTTTTTATAATTATTTCCACTGAAAGAAATGTCATCTTTGCCTGCTTTCTGAGCTCTGGGCTCTCTGATGCTCACACACTTCCTTTTAAGTATTTTTGAGATTAACTTCAAAGTTAAGGATGTCAAACATCTTTTTTGTTTATTGTTTTTATTTATTTATTTATTTGGTTACATAAATTTTCCTGTGCTCTTTCATGTAGCTTATCTAACAAGTCTACATAAAATTTATGGATAACTAGATAATTCAGACAACATAATTTGATTTGTCACAGCAGGACAGCAGAGAAAACTGTAAAAACACTGGATGTGTATGCGCTGGATCCCAGAGTCAAATTTGTTGACACTGAAGTACCTTGCTCAGAACAGCCTGTGTAGCTTATTACAGTATTATTAAGTTCAAACATTTGTTTGTTTGTTTGTTTTCCAGTTACAAACCTTTTGAGACACTGACAAAAAAGTATCTCTGAACTTCATCAGCCTGTGTTTGATTTCATTCCTTTTTGTTCTCGGGGTAACTGGTCGCCACCTGCCATCTCTCACCTGTCTCTTCTGTGACATCATGTTTGAGTATTCATTCAGTCAAACAGATTTTGTTAAAATAATTAAATGATTCCTAAGAATTTCATTTAACAATTTCAAAACCTACCATGAAACTCTGAGATCCCTCAAAGTGCATTGTAAATAAACTTATCTTTTCTTGGCGAAGACTGATTAGAAATGTAAATAAATAAGAATGGACAGATTAGATGTTAATCTAGAAAATAGTTGTTCACCCTTTGTAGGTAGCACACTGTTATGTAAGACTCCCTTTAAATACATGAATAGAACTTCTGATCCTATATCCCAGCTTACAATATTATATTTATAACCTAGTTATATGCTTTTATTGTAAAAAATTCAAATAAGAACGATTATTTCATTTGGATAATAATTTTTAAAAAATACTTTTTTTTCATTATTGGTATCAAAAATCTCGTTGCTTCAAATGAGAATTTAAGCTTAATAAACTTTGTTAAACCATTTAAAAGAACATGTGGTTTTGTTCACCAAAAGCACATGTGTTGACATCAATTATGGAAGGAAATAAAAGCCCGCAATCATAGTATGAACACCATTCTCTGGGAGAACGAAAAGGTGATTACATCGGCCCACAAGAAGAATGCTCTTCCCTTGTGTGAGATGGATTTTATAAAATGGAACACCAAAAACAGTGACATGTTAGATGCGATGCAATAATCTGGAGATAACTCTTTCAACTCAGCTATACCAAAAGGCTTGTCACAGGCAGCCAGCTGTGGGGAGTGTCCATCATTTGAAATAATCTATTGTTAGATATCTCTGTACCATTCACCTTTGGGTATGAGGCTTGCCTGCTCTCCTCTGTGATGGGGTGGTCGGTGCACTACCTGTTCAGATGCACACAGATGGAGAAAGAAAAGGAGGCTGACAGTCATACAGAGAGGTAGACGAGCACAGGGGAGTGAAAGCTGGAGGGGACACTAACCATATTAGGCTCGGATGAGCAACAGCACACAGGGAGGAAGCCCTCCCACAGCCACATTCGCAGCAACTGCAAAGCAAACAAGAGAGCCCAAGATAAGGTATAAATCCCACTCCCTCAATACAGCATAAAGACACTGCGGCTCTATCTCCTATCTGCCTTGCTTTCCAACAGCAAAAATCCTCCAATGCATACAAGCAGTGATTTCCACAATTTAAGAAGCATCTTTAGGAACTGAAAACAGAGCTCTACCAAAGAGTTATTTTTAATCTTACTTATAATCGTCATTCACTAAGAAATATATTGAGCCAATATATTATAATTAATTGTATGCAATTAATTTAAAGAGGCAAGCCCATTTTTCTCAGAAATTTCCTCAAACATTACATTTTGGAGGCATTATGCAGCCATTTAAAGACAAGAATTGCAGGTAATATCAAGTTGAGAGCGAGAGCAAGGCCATTAGACCCAGGAATTTCTAATTCCACTGGAATTATATATCATAAACATTTGCAAATGTTATGCCACGTGACCTTTCATTTACTTTCAAAGAAACCAGGTTTAATTTATATATTCATATTTAAAACTTATACTCCAAACATATACTTTCAGATTTTTAGTTGTATTAAAATCTAAATTATATGTGATGCATGCATTTCTAGACGTATTGCAACATCAACATTCTTAATTTTCCAAATATTAATAGTAAAAAGTCCATATAATACAATTTGAAGTGTTTAATAAAATTCTCTTCGTTGGTCGAAATCACATAAACTGAGAACAGACTGTCACAGAAAACTTATTCAGTGCTTCAATGCATTCACTTTCATTTATATTTTTAAGATTGTCACTTGTAGGGATTTCAAGAGAGCTCAGAAATAAAACACCATATACCAGCAGCTTCAGGCCTGTCATGGTTTGATCCAGGTGTCCCCCACAAACAAATGAATGTGTTCTAGGCAACCGATTCTCAGCTCATGGCAGTTAGGGAATTACAGCCTCGCTAGAGTTGTGTTGTTGGGGGCGGTCTTATGGGGGTTATAAACCAGCTTCCCCTTGCCAGTGTTTGGCACACCTTCCTGCCACTGTTTCTGGTGCTGTGGCGGAGGTGATGTCCACCCCTCTGCTCATGCCATCGTTTTCCCTGCCAGGATGGAGTCTTCCCTCTAGTCTGTAAGCCAAATAAACCCATTCCTCCACAAGCCGCTTTTGTTTGGGTTCTTTCTGCGCAGCAACTAGAATGCTGACCATAACAAGGCCCATGATTAAAATGTCTATTTTAGACACTATTTGAAATATATCTCTTCTGTTTTATATTAAATGCATAAAAGAAATTAAATACATTATCCAATATATTACTAAATGGTTATGAAGACAAATGAGTATTAAAAATAATAAGACGAATATATACTTTTCATAGGAAAAGTAAGCATTGTTCTCTGTCTCTTGCCCTCCTCACTCCCCAACTCTGTCCTCATCACTCTTTGCTTCATATTTCCTGTATTAAAATGCATCTTTATGCTGTATATAATATTAATGTGTTTTAATCTTTCAGCAGAGTTCAATATGATTGTATTAATACTTAAATTATTAATATCTTACACAGTTATTAAAATACTATGTAAGCTTCTTCCTGCGTGCTTCTGCCTTTCCCATGGGCATTTCTAACCCTCCAGTAGTTCTGATAAATACTATTTTCTGAAGCACATGGATACTCACAACTGGCTGCATGGGGCTCCTTTGTCACTGCTTAGGAATGGTAGGTTAATCATGACAGAGACAGCATGGCCCTTCAATATATAACTTTTATTATGGAATCCTTTCAAGGTTTCCAGGGCTGGACCACGTGCTTGGTAATCATAGGACTTCAATTTTGATTACCCACACCCATGTTGGAGATCGTGGTGTGCACCTGTAACTCCAGTGCTTGGTAGCTGGAAAGAAGTGGATCCATGGGGATTACTGGCTAATATAGAGCTTTGTGCTCAGTGAGGGTCCTTTACTCAATAATAAGTTATTGAGTAATTGGGGGAAGCTAGTGAACTCCAAACTCTGTGCACCCACACAGGTGCACACACATGTGAGTTTGTTGAAATGAAGATTTCTTGAGCTTTTTTTTTTCCTTCCAAGCTTATATAAAATGAATGAAAAAGTTTTACTTTGATATTGGTATTAACAGTACAGTGGCCATTCTTTCCTGATGTCTGCTGGGTAACATCAGTTGCTTATGTGTGTTGACTGTAGGTATGATGCAAATTGATGATAATACATAGTTACTCAATGTTGGCAAGGGTATTCACTTGGGTTAGAAAGGAAAGAATGGCGCCATCATTCAATAAAGTACAATGGCTTCTCTCTTCAAAGGAATGTCTACCCACTCATAGAGAATTTTACTTAGGAAAGAAAAACTGAACTGTGATTGGCCACTTTCTATCTAATTATTAGTGTTCCAATAAGAAGCACACTATTTCTAAGAATAGTTAAAATACTTTATTAATGTATCTTCATTTAAAAACCATAAGCATAGTGACTTATAGTACATGCATATACATAAGCTCACATGCATTTCACTAGAACCCCAAACTTACTCATTTTAGTTCCAAAAAATGAATGGGCCTTATCTATCCCTAGAAGTCTACTATAGTTTTTCAACAATTGTGATAAAACAACTGGAGACCTAGGTAAAGCAAATATTTACAGTATTATTTTACCTGAAGCATTGCTTTACATTTCTTTTTCTGATATTGTCTTTGACTTGTTTTAAGATGGTTTGAATAAATTTCCTTGCAAAATTTAGCTAGTCTCATTGTGTCAGGGTTTACAGTTATCAAAAGAGTGACAATAGTGCATCCTGTCCTCATGGGTTTTGTGAAGATAGAGTGAAATAACATGTATATTTCATTTTGATCAGTGTCTAGCATGTGATACCTTTGGGAGGAAAGTCAAAGCTAGTACTTGTAGTGCTATAACTAATATAATAAAATAGATATTTTTGATATAATAATTGATATTTCATGATCCATATATCAACATACTACATATTAACATTTTAATATAACTACACAATTTATTATAGGCAGACCAATATAAAGAATGGAAATTGTATTAAAAAACATCATCTCTATCTATGCCCAAGACACACCAAATACTGGGCCATCAGTATTTTTAATGGATGAGATCATGGGGTTCCCTCCTTCCTCCCTGAGGAGTCAGGCTGCTAGTGGACACTTGGAGAATATGAGATATTTTTGGCAGTGGATCATCCACTGGTGAAACCCATGTGCTCAGGTATATTATCCTGAATATTTCCCCAGGAAGGCACCAATAATTAAACTCAGGGTTCATGCTTACACAGAGAGAGAGGAGAGAGAGAGAGAGAGACAGAGACAGAGACAGAGAGACAGAGAGAGAATCCAAACAGAAAAGAGACTAGTTTTGAAGAAGTTCAGTAGAATGGAATGAGGAGGATATCAAGAAAAGACAGTATTATAATAAAAAATAGACAATATATAATATATATATTTATTGTGCATTAATATGCAAATGAGAAATTTAAACCTGAGATTTATTCTCTGTGAATATAAGAACTGATATAATCCCCCAAATAAGTGTTTTGAAATATATCATAAGGATGCCATCATAGACAGCACCAGAAGTTATGGAAACATGTTTCCTTAATCAATGAATATGCAGGTAAGCAAAGGTTGAAAGTGCTTACAAGCCTTGGAGAGCATTTATAATAGAAACACAAATGTGTTAGAAATAAAAGCCAATCTAAAATCTGTGAACTAAGCTCAACATTGGTACATCTGAATTCCCATCAGCTCTTAGAACCTGGAACTCTGTAATGTAGGCACATCTGACAAGATAGTATCAAAGTCTAAAACAGTTTGGCCCTCTCAGGGTTTTAATAAAAATAAACTGATGGTCTTTATTTTAAGAAGATAATTCTATTCATCCTTTTGCAGATTCAAACATCACAGAAGCTTCTGAGACCCAAAAGATACAGATGAAATTACTGCAATCAGGCCATACAGAGAACCAATCAATAGATTCATGAAGTCAGCCAGTGGAAGAGATAACCTCCCTCTTATAAAAGCAAGTGATTATGCCTCCAGAGAAGAGACTTTCAAGATACCAGATGAGACAACAAGACTGCAAGCTGTGGATACGTGATGACTTCAATCCTCCAGCAAGAGATCAGACACGTGGATAAGAAAAGCAATTAGATACCACCAGATACATGAGAGAATGACAGGGAGAAGAATTTCACAAGCGATTATGTCAGATAGAAATTATTATCCCTCTACTTATATAAAAATATAGACAACTGAAAGGCTGTATCACCTGAAGACACAGTCGCATAGTTCTACGATGGTTTGATTGTTTATCCAAGCTATACTTAATGGACCTTTACATTGATTTCATCTAAACATCATAATTTTTTTTATAAATTATATCTTATTATCCATATTTAGACACATTGAAGGAGCAAATAATCTGTTGCTATCCCCAATTCACTGATTTTCCTCTTCCCTGCCCCCTATCAGTTGGGTATCCTCCTCCATGGGCAGTCTAGATCAGTCAATGGTAGGAGGTTATAGATAGCCTAGGAGTCAACCTGGTCCTCCCCTTTGTATGTTGTTACTGAGGGGGGCAATTCCCAGTATTAGCAAGCATTAATTGAGACTTGATGTGCTACCATTATATAATAAAGCAGTAATATCACAATAATTTCCCAACATATGCTATGATGTTTCTGCTTCAGGTTACAGGTTATAATAAATAAGATCTGTAAAAAAATAGTTTAAAACACTACAAAGAAATAATGTCCCAAAATTAACTGACAGCAATTAAATGAGACAGCTGGATCACGAGACGCAAAACATCCTTAGTTTACACATTTAGCAGATTATAAATTTTCTCCAGGCAGAGAATCACTGATTCAATAGCCACTCAGTATATTTAGTGTGCTGGATGATGCATCTTATTCCAGTCTTAGGAAAATTTACTAAATGAATACAATGGGGAAGTTTAGTAATTAGCATATTAATCATGTGAATATTTAAAAAAAAAACTTCTAAAGTTCCTGGATGTGCATTAGAACCATTGTTCTTTTAGGTATTTAAAAAAAAACTTTCTACAATTTATTTATTATGTTAATTCTCATTATCAACAATGAAGCCCAGCTTTTCTAGATAACTATAAAATAGGTATTAACTGTCTAGACTTTGGAACCATCTTTTCTTAATAATTTTCATTACAGGTTTCTTTTAATTATGAACTTCTAAAAGTATTTTTCTACTGCTATATTTAAGAACAAATTATTGATTATTTTAAACATAGTGTTTCACAAAACAACAAAATTACATTTACTCAATTTCATTATGGTGGTCCCTATAGCTATTAGAACATTTCAACATTGAAATGTTTTCTCTTTGACTTGGGTTAGAGTCAGAATATGCAAGAACATATGTAAATCACACTTAGAGAAATTATATAGAATATGTAATAGACTAGGGCCAATTCTAATAAAATATATTTGATGCAGATTGTCCTTTGTTCATTGCATCAATATAATTTGAAACTCTGGAGGATGTGGACATAACATTAGTGGGAATTCATAGGATGTCAAGAAACACAACTCCACAGAAGTCTTTACCATTGATTATTGAGAAACAAAACCATCATCACCACCACTACCTCACATGTACACACCACAAGAACAGCAAAGTCATAAGGAGGAAATTTACTAAGAATCTTTCCAATTTGTATGTTTGACAGGAACTACACAGAAAATGAACAGAGCCTGAAAATTTCAAACTATAGAAAAGCTTCCTGACAACTGAGACCAATCCGGAACTCTCATGCTGAGGCATAATGCCTGTCAACCTCACAGAATCCTGATATTCAATGTTGACTTACTCTAAAGCATTGACTTGGGAACTTTGAAAGCCCTTTTTTTTCTAACATTTTCCTATAATAGAAAGAGAAGTATGAAAACTAAAAAGAAAGGTGTATATGTTAAAATATGTCAATGATTTTATCAGGAAGTCATACAAGGGAACAAAAAATGATATGAATTATATAAACTAGTAAGCCATATTTACATGGAATTGCAAGAGAAAATAATATAAATGCCATCATGTGCTATAGAAATATGATATTCTATAAAATATGGGTGCATATGGATGTGGAAATGAACTTTTTATATTCCAATACTCAATTTTATGTCTGAGAGAGTTCATGTCGCACATGAAGCTGGGTGATGTGGAATAGCATCCTGGGGAGGGGGGCATGGGACAAGATGCCCTGCTGGGCACAGCTACAAGGACCGCTCCAAAGAAGCAGAAATCTGCTCACCTCTGTGCATTCATGTCCACATGACTTCTCCATCTCCTTCGGTCATCAACTGTGTTACATTTCTCTTCTATCATTTCTTTCCTTTTGACTCAAGAAGCAATATTATAACTGGGGTTCTCATGCCAATTTCTCATTAGGTTGTTCAAACTACCCCTAGTCTATGGGAATCATTTTCGACAAAAACAGAGTGTACTTTTAGAGGAATCAGACCAAGTAGCCCGGTCTTAGTATCTTCCAGCTTCTCTAATTTTTATTCCTCTACTTCCAACTGAGGACTGAACAGAGAAAGCTGTCACCCAAGATGCCTGGCCCACAATCTCAATCTGGACAAACCTGTGCCTCCTTATCTCCATGAGAAAGCTATTCCAACATTCCCCCAAACTCCCAGTTCCTTCTAAATGCGGGTGTGCTAGGCTGACTGCCTTCCTGTCATCTTTTCAAACCTGCTTCTTCTCCCTGTGTTCCAGCTAATTTCAGCTGCAGAAATGATCTGTGTTGGCTCAAGAAAAAGACTATACGTGGATTCATATTTTCCTAAACTACAATTTTGTTTGGTCTGGACCAGTGTTGATATAGTCATACACAATGTCTTTAGTACACTCGGTTATTTTATTCATTTATTTCCGTTACTAAAAAAGTACCATCTACACTCATTTCTAAAAAAACAAACAAACAAATAAACAAACAAACAAAAAACTAAACTAACTGTAAGCTTCAGCCCCTGAACTTTACCCTCCCAGGTGGTTCCATGTTGGGTCATATGTACTTGTGATGTCTCTTGGAAAAGAGTTTGCGATTGTCATGTAGAATCTCCCCTCAGTTACTTTATCTTTTAAGTTACTTTAACAAAAATAGAGAGGCAAAAATGAGAGCAGATAGTATGCAGAAATGTAATGTTTCTTTTCATTCCTCCTTTATGGCTTATATTCTTTGATTTTGTATCTTGTGTATTGACAGTACACTTTCATGATGGAGAAATCAATTAGACTAAGATTTTAAATTAATCATTGTACTATAAAACATGAACAATGTACGTTTATAGAAATTATAAACACACAGAGAATGTGTGCATTTTGTGATGAATATGAGAATTAAAGCTATTATGAGAGGGACATAAATGCACCTAAGTGTTTGATTTTATGTCAGTATTTAATTGAATGTAAATAGATTTGCTTAGCAATAGTAGAAGTTAGAGATATTGAAGTTGTATGTCATGGGGGCTGTAAGAGCTACTATATGTAATGGTAATAAATTTAAAATACTTAAGACATTGACACATAATGGGATTTATTTTGGTAGTAATTAATTTATATTTGTAAGGTGTATCTGTGTGTATACTTCCATAAAATATTCTTTTTATTGTCCATAATGAGTTACATTGTTTAGTGGGCCAACAATGAGTTGTTATACCCAATTCCTCATTGCCCCCCTTCCCCATCCCCAGTCAGCTGAATATCCTCCTCTGTGGGCTGTCTGGATCAGTCTTTGTGGTAGGGGACCATGGATAGCCTAGTTATTCAGCCTGGTTCTCCTGACCCAAGTGTGTTGTTACTGAGGGTTGCCATGCATAAAATATTCTTATACAAAGTACTTAAATGGGAGTTGTAATATTATCATCTACCAACACATTCACATGATCCTGCACTGAAAAGAAGTGGGTATTCTTTGTTTTGGGGTACTTGCACCTGGTCAATTACCCCAGTTATATTCCCTTTCATGCTGGAGGCAGAATGGAAGAGTTGGTGATGAAAGTTTTCATTGTGAAACTGACAGGATTTAGAGTAACCTAGGAAGTCCTGAGGCATGGCTCCGGTTGTGTCTGTAGAGGCTGTTCCACAAAGAACTAAATATGGATAAAGACCTGAATGTGGGTGCTGCTATTTTCTATGCAGATACAGACTGATAGGCAAACACCAGAAAGTTCCAGAATTCATTTTCCTTGATTCCTAGCCTTGCTGGACAAGTGTTGTTTGTTCTGCCATGAACTCTCTGCCATGAGGTCACATCTGAACCTGTGGGCCAACATGAACTCTCGGTCCCCACAGCTGTTCCTGTCAGGTATTTCTTCCATAGTATCATGAGAATTAAGTAAAACACTGGTAACACAGCAAGGAAACAAACAAAACAACAAAATCAATATAACCTTACAGTCGTCTGCCTAGTAAATTTCTTGTAAGGGAGCATCATTGTTTATATGCTTTTATTTTCTATATATCATTTATTATTTGAAGTTTTTTAAAAGCTATTTTGGTTGTGCAGAGACTCTCTGCCCCAAGGCTACAAGACTCACAGAAGGAAGAAGGTTTAAACCTTCGGTGAGAAAATTTACCAAGTGAGTCTAAATCGCCATGTGCAACTCATGAAACTATATTCCTCTGCCTAATTCTTTCTGGGCCAAGCTTCCAGGCATCAATAATAATCACCATGTATATACCAGCACTATATCACACACAAAAAAATGATGTAAGTGATACGGGTCAGTAACAAAAACAAGAGCAGTCAAGAGACTCTGTGCATTGTCAATCCAGTGTGTATTGTCTTATACAGCAGGTGTTAGAAGAAATTGGTACAATGTACATGAACTTTCAAAGATCTCACCCATAAAAGTCATTTTTCGGTGAGCTAAGCCAAATAAGCTTAATGCATGAGTGGATTTGTAACATAAGCACCCTGGGCCATACTAGCAAGAGTAGACTTAGAAGTGCCCTAAGTATCCAATCCTTCTCAAGCCGGCTCTTTGGCAAAGAATTTAATCATCTGAGTTGTGTCCCTAATATATCAGAAGCAATCCTTCCTTTCTCGGTATGCACTTGCACGAGGCATTTAGGAACACAGATTTTGAACAAATGTGGCTTTCAGCTGGTATTGAATATCCCGGGGAGCTCTTTGCATCTCCATAATTAGCATACCAGATATGGCTGAGGAAATAACTGCTTTTTCTGTTGAGTAGATGTTCTACCTTGGGCACAGGGCAGTGCTATTGATTTTCACTGTGGGCCTGGGTATCAAGTTCCTGTGAAAGCTCACATTATTGTGACTTCCAGCAGAGGTGGTGAAATTCCCAGAAACCAGCAGAGTCCTCCACCAGAGCCTAGCATTTTCTGGAAATATGACCTTTATCTATTTCAGCAGCAAACTTCATTTTTTTAAATTGAAATGGAGTTTCATAGAAATGCATCTCTAGAAAAAAGTGTATTTTATTGTAGGTTAGTATGATAACTTGTCTTTTGATTTACAATAGGTGGAATAAAATGTCTCTAAATGCTTTGCTAAAGTGATTTACATCACTGTAAATCCCCTTCAGTCACTTGTTGTCTCTAACACTATAGTTTTTCCTTTGAAATGTTAAATTCAGTACAACTTCCTGAGAGACACAGTGATGGTTACATGTTTGATCTGCAAGAAATTGCTGGTAGGGATATTTCACAGAGCTGAGCAACTAAGCCAGTAACCTTCTTTGGTTGAGTCTCCTAGGATGATTTACTGCCCACTTCAGTTATTGATATTTTCCTTCTCTTCCTGGCATTGCTCTGAACACCAACGCCTTTATCAGTCATTAATAAATTATGATCTATTTGTGAATTATTTTTGATTCAGAGCCATTGAAGAAAACAACACATAATCATGAGAAAATTGATGGGATAACCATGCTCAGATATTAAATCAATATATTCCTCTGGATTTATTAGCTTGATAAAGTCACATCTATTGATAATTCATAAGCCACTGGGAATTACTTCTAAAGACCTCTTTTCTGCAATCAGTGATTGCATGTGTGATTACAAATAG
>PVHP010000074.1:147525-226216 GCA_004024765.1 Zapus hudsonius
ATATATATATATATATATATATATATATATATATATATATATATATATATATATATATATATATATCATTATGTCTAAGAGGCCACTACATGGAAGAGATAAAAGAGGGAAATACTAGTAGTTTTCCTTATATGAGTATAAAGAATACTGCTGTTTGGTAATCTTAATTTTAACAGGATGTTGGCATAACGTTAGAGTCTAGGAGACAAATAACAATGATATCACAAGCCAGGGAGGATCTGTTAAGTTTTTGATGGCACTTCTAGAAATCACTGTATTGGTTTGGTGATGACACCAACAGCTCATACATGGAGAATGTCAGCTAAGTTACACTGAGAACCTCTTTCCTCTTCAGTTATTGGCTTTATGCGGGCAGCTCCACACACCTGTCTGCAGCATGAGTTACTGCTGTGCTGTGCCCTGCATGGGAATTTCTATCACCTCTTTGTTAAATGTCAGTGCTAAACGGATTGACTTACTCTGATAGTGATATAAAGTTTTGCTAAAACATGTTGCAGGAGCTGTTAAAATAATTGTTAATAGTCTTGAAGTCAGAGCTGAGCTCAGTGGAGAGACTTCTGATGCAAAGATGGTGTGGTCTCCTGCAATCTCATGGCTCATTCCTTGCACTATGTCATATCTTATAATAGTATGACTTCATACTCTTCAGTATATCACACTCAGTATAAGAGATTTGTCAAAACCTGACCTCCTCTGCTGTGCAGGGATTTCATGAGTCATGTTGCTCGAGTTGAACAACAGATATCATTTTAGCACCTGGATTTATAATGCCTAATTTTTTTGGTCCCTGGATATTTTCAGTTAGATGAGAGATCGAAGAAGGTGAAAGTGTGAACTTGATTTCTGTCAATTGGAAATAAGTAATGCCAAGCTAAAAATAAAGCTTCAAGATAGTAATACAAAACAATTAGTTACATGTTCTCAATAATTTGTTTATACTTCCTCTGGACCCTAAATGCTAACCTATGGGCTTGAGAGGAGTAGTTATCCATCAGAGAAGATGATTCATTAAATTAGAAGTTCTCTAATGGGTGAACTATGTTTATGAAAGTATGGTAATTTAGAACAGAAAAAGAATATTGGAAAAAGATATTTAAATTCACCAAGTCTATATTTAGAAAATTTAAAAGAAGAAATCATTTCTGTGTAATTGATATTTTCTTTCTACCTCCTGCCCATCTGTATCCTATTGATTTCAAATTATAATACATTAGAAAAGTGAAGTAATCAAATGACAGTCAGTGAAAAGAACTATCTATGAGACAAAAAAGATGAACCTCCTATGAAATCATAGATGTCTATGCAAGAGAAAAAAGAACAAATTAGGATACAAACAAGTTCTCACTGTTCAATATCATTATGGATGAAAGAGAAAGATTCAAGTGCAGTTACACTGTGCTGTGCATTTCAGGAGACTTAATTTATAATCTTCATAGCATAATTAGTCATAGTTTGTCAATTATCTTTGTTAATCCCATAGGGAAAACATTCAAAAGTTAATGAGAAAGAAAGAAAAATGAAAGTTTTGAACCTAGCAGCATAAAAGCCATATAGAAGAGTTAACCCCTGTCATGGTGTTGATGGCTTTGTAACTTGAAAAATACACTTTTCGTGTGATTGATGCTTTTGTATATTATATAAAACTATGTCTCCAGGGGAAGAGTTCAGAAGATTAACACATAATCAACTGATGGCTAAAAGTTCAGAGAATGTCTATATTTGATTTTCTTTTCATACTTATATATCAAAATGAAATTTTATATTTAGCTTTGAAATGGTTTATTTCTATAACACTCAATATGATACCCCTCAAATTATTTCTATGTACCATGGATAAATATAAAAATTGTCACTATTCAGGGTATATTTTCTCTTAGGGATACACAGATGAGAAAAATTCTCAATGAATTTTGCAGATAACACCAATATTTTTGACAGTACTGAGAAGTCAGTTTATGTTCAATCAACAGAAATATTATCTATGATTTTTTATTACAATGTCATAAATAAGCAATTAACAAGGATAAACTAAGCCTGGCGTGCTGGCGCACACCTTTAATCCCAGCACTCGGGAGGCAGAGGTCGGTGGATAACCATGAGTTCAAGGCCAACCTGAGACTACATAGTGAATTCCAGGTCAGCCTGGGCTTGGGTGAGACCCTAACTCTAAAAACAAAAACAGGATAAACTATCGCAAAGAAAGGAGGATTTCTTGATGTCCTGATTGATATATATTGGTTTATCATTTATATTTGTTATAGAATGGGAGAAACATATAACATTCAATATCTTCACAGATTTTTTGGAGCTGGCAATTTTCAAGAATTGGCTAGAGTGCTAATACCATTTCCAAAATTTATCGTGGAAGTCCACATTTCTTCATTTCAACTTTTAAAAATAAATTTTAATTGAGTTAAAACAGGTAATACAGAAATTGTAAATCTTGAGTCCAGTCAAAAATTATCATGAAGCTCAGTGCCTTAAATGGCATAGAAAAAACTTTCGAACTTTCAATTTATTTAAGTTTAAATAAATTTTGAATATAGTACAAGCACAAAATAATTTCTCAAGAACAGTAAAACACAACTGAAGACTTTCCACATTTAACAAATACCGCAATATACTCTAATAATTTTAATTAAGAAAATAATAATTTGATACAAACATATTTTGGAAAATATTGAAATCTAAATTCATGTATTTATGTTCAGTGAATGATTTTTAGTGAATGTTTTAATCCTTCCACTGAAAAGTTTTTGTAACAAGGCCTGATAGAATCAACTTGGAGATTATCCCTAAGTGAAAAAGAAAAAAGTGAGTCATGATATCACAGACATCCTGGATCATTTGGGTTTACTTTCTCTTATTTGTTGAAACAGTATAAATATTCTAAAGATTCTAAAAATTTTAATTGTTATTTTAACATTAAAATTAAATAACTACTTGCATGCGACATATATTCTTCACAAAACTGATCACTTTTATATGAACACGAACTTTTACATAAATTTTCAGAAACAGAGAAATGATATTCAAAGGAAGCCACAATATTGTATGAACATGAAATGTTACCTTGTAATTTAACAAAATAGCCATATATCATTTAAGTATACAATATGGTATATGTTGAAAAGAACCCTATTGTGGATATTTATGAGTTAGATAGGATAGTTCATGTGAGTAGAAAAGTAACTTTACATTTATGGGTAAATTAATTTTCTGGTTTCTTTGTATATTACAATATTCACTTTAAAATGTCAGTTTTACATACTTCTCTGAAAAATTTCAAGTTTTTGATAATTTTCTAATAATGAGAAACTACATTTCCAATGGGATAGATAGATATTCTAACAGTGGCCTAGATTAAAAGAATAGAAATATGTATATTTAATTATTAACTCATACCTATAAGATGCATTTTTCAAACTTCCTGTTTGTTCCCTCTTTCTCTTATTTTTAAACCGAAAAATTAAGAATCATGTATAGATTGATATAACACTGAATGCAAATCACTTTCATTCACCACAGATGGAGTTCAGGTTGAAATCATTCAGAAAATGGAAAGAAAAGCAGTCCTTCAAAAGGCTTTTCTCTCCCCAAATGCATTGTCTGCTGAATGTCTGCTTTTTAGACATATTAGTTATATTTTTAAACGATTTTAAAAAGGGGTTTAAAACTGAGACATGACCAATAACCACTTTGAGAGGGGAAATACAATTAGAAAGAAACTGTTTCAGAAAAAGAAATGTGGCTTATCTTAATCATAGAGTCACACAACCATAAGGTAAGAGGAGTCCTGGGAACTATGGAAAACACACCCCCAAAGGAAACACTGTGTACATACAGGTCAGCAGAAACTAGGTGGAAGCTATTTACCAATACACTGGTTGCCTCATTTGTTTTTCAGTGTGCTTAACAATCACTGTGTTGAATCCAGGGAAGGGAAACATGGGCTGGAAAGGTCTAGAATCCCAGCCTCCTGCCTTACCTGCCACTGAGCAGGAAGCCGATGACCACTGCCAACAGAATGACACCGACTGTCACAGACACAGCGATAATGGGGATCTGGCTCTGGTCACTGGATGCTGCCACTGCTGAGGGGCACAGGAATCAGAGCTGGTGGTTAGCACGTCATGCATACTGAAAAGAGTTTCTAGTACGTTTCATGCTAATAGCTAGGAGGCAGAAGACCTGTGCATATTTTATTTCCTGTTAATAAAAACAGACCCTACTTTTATGGCAAGATTATTTGTATGGTATTTCTTTGCCTATAGAAATTATGTAGAACAAATTTTAGAACTAGATAGACCCATGTGAGACTTTTTTTAAACCCACATGTTAGTGATTTCCATGGTCTCATGAATTTTTTAAAATATTTTATTTATTCATTTTCAAGCAGAGCAAGCAGAGAGATACAGAAAAAGTGAGAGAGAGAAAGAGAGAGAGAGAGAGAGAGAGAGAGAGAGAGAGAGAGAGAGAGAGAGAGAACCAGGGCCACCACCTTGTGGGTCTGGCTTATGTGGGTCCTGGGGAATTGAACCCAGGGCCTTGGGCACTGAAGGCAAGTGCCTTAACCCCTGAGCAATCTCTCCAACCCTCATGAATTTTGGTATGCCTGGAAATGATGAATAGTCAGTACAGAATTGAATACTGAAATCTCTGAAGAAAAAAAATAGTTATTGCTCCAGTCACGGTGATAAAACACAGTTGACTATGACATATATTGACTGATTTGATTGCAATAGCTCTAAAACATTCAAGTATATTTTGGAACTTTATTTATAGCTGTGGCCCCGGAGTTATTAGACAATTCAAAGCCCATTGCTAATGGCAACAAAATGAAATGAAGGCTGTTAGGCTGGACATGTTACATAACGTTTTTGGTCATAAAGACATTTTAAGTTGATGGTATGAGATGAAATAATTTGTTGCTCTTATTTGGGGAATGTTTTGACACTATATCAATCATTACTAAATATATTACGAAACTTTGCTGAGTTTGACATTAAATTCAAATGTCATAAGTTTTAATTAGATCATGATATCTTCTTTTGTATTGGGAAAAATAGCTTTTGGTTTTACTCAATGATATCCTTTTCTGTATAAAATATGACACAATGACACAGAGAGTTATTTTCAACCCATAAGAGGGAATGTCGTCATGGATTCAATGGCTTTATCTAAGAACCTATGATACTGAGAATATTGTTGTGTCAATATATATAATCCTAAGCCAATAAAATGTTAAAAAAATATTCATAGAAGTTAAAGAGGCCTTTAAACATTTGTATTTTCTAAAAGACTACAATACACACATTTCCTGAATTTTTAATTTAATTAATCTAATAATTTCAAAGGCAATCCTATATGAAAATTTTCACTTTTTAAAGACATTCTATTTTCTTCATTGATTATGCACCAATTTTTATACAACTCAGTGTTTAAAAGGTTAAAATGTATACCAACACAGGTATGCATACCAAAATCTTCTTATTTCTTTACAGATAACTTTAATAGTTCTGGCCCTTTTTCCCATAAACAAGGAAAGCAATTTTCTTTTAGTATCACTTGTGTTTGCTTTATAACAAGGAATCTAAGTACTCCTTGGAAGTTAGAAGAAACTTTATTAAATCATACAAGAAAAAGGAGATGCCAAAGTGTGGTTTAGAGACTTGTTCCCGTTTCTCTCTAAGATTCTGCTCCAGGTTTAATTTCTTTTAAAGAACCCAGATTGGTCACTAAAAGCATCTCCTTCTTCTGGAATTCAAGAGTGAAGTGAGCTCACTGTGGAATTTTCTAGAAAGACTAAAGTGGTGTAGTTCAATAAAACAAGTAAAAATGAATGGCAATAATTCAATAAATATGGTGCCAGGGGAAGCAGTCTTTAAAAGCAAGGTTGAAACATTTCTTTCTGTCTCCTGATGCAGCATCTCCCAGAGGACCTACAGTGGCAGGTGAGGGCTGCTGAGTTAACCCCAGGTCCTCCCATCATGGTCTGGCAGGTGAATCCTACCTGAAGAGGTGATACCTGGGAGGGAGGAAGGGATCAGACCTGGCAGAGTGCCCTGGGAGGGTATTGATCCACTGTCTCCTGTAACCATCTCAGAGTCACGACTTGACAGTAATTAAAATGACTTACACACTGGGGAGGTTTCAAACTCAAATCTTCTACTGAAGGCTCCGTAACCTGCTGCTGTCCTGGCTCGGATTTGGAAGACATACACCGAAGCTGGTTTCAAGCCCTCAGCAGTGACAGCTGTCTCTTTGGATTTGATTATTGTGTAGCTGGTCTCTTGGTCCTGGGTTTGCAAGGGGAAATGTGACAGGAAATAGGGCACATGTGAAATACATTTTAAATGAAAGCCAAACTTAGCCAAAAACTAATACATTCTCTATTAAAGGAAGAGTCTTTGGAAAGCACATACAGTTAGTGTTACATATTCTGTGTTACTAGTTTAAGAACTGTTTTCTGAACACGGTTGGGGTGGCATGTTCTATACTTTGGCAAAACTAGATTTGCAGAAAATGTAAAATATATTATGGGAAATACATTATTTGTCTGACTATATTTTATTACTATTGTATATTTTTTAATAATTTTCATGGAGAACATGTCTAAATGCTGCATTTGTATAAATGTGAAAATTTCTCATGGGTTTCCAAGTTCCAGTTAATCTTTAAATCTTCAGGAAATTAGAATTTTAATTAGATTTAAAGCTTGTGAGATGAAATAAGTATTTCACTAGAGAATTTTAGATTCCATTGGTCTAAACAGGAAGAGGGTAAAGAAAGACTGTAAATAAAAATATCTTGTAAATCTTTTAAGGATTTTGCAAGCCAAGCATGCTAGTAAGTAGCATGTGTCATGTGATGCATGCATGCAGAGCATATGCGTGGATGTGGGCAGATGTGCCTAGGGAAACCCTGGAGAAGCCTCATCTTTGGCTCATCTGTGTGTCCCTGCAATGGGGAATCTCTCCCTAACCAGGAGCTACCTGCAGAATTCAGTCTCAGTAACTAAGCAGCAGAAGCCAAAGACTCTGGGGTCTCTGGCCCTCACAGGACTGGGTTGTGGGTGTGTGTGAGCACATCCAGCTGGTTACTGGTGCACTGGAGTTCAGGGGGAATCAGGCTCTCACCCTCTCTGCTCAGAGGAACAAGAGTTCTTATCCACTGAGCCATCACCTTGGTGTCTCTTTGATCCTTTGCAACAAGCAGATTCCTGTTGTAAGGTGGACTTCTAAGTTAGGGAGAGGTTTTAAAGTAGTAAAGAGGTTGGGAACTAACAGAGGAGCTATTACCATCCGGAATTCTACTGAAGTTTGCAATATCAGTCACTCTACACTGTATGAAGGGTGGATACTGGGGTCACTAAAGCATATTTTCACTTCACGCCTCACTTTCCTGTGAATCTGAGGTAGAACCTATTGACCTGAATTATTCTAAACAAAATTTGTTAACAGTGTGAGTAAAAGCACTTCATACGCTGAAGTACATGTTATAATTTTGATAATTATGCTTTCATTTAGTCTCAAATCTTCCTAATTCAAAACATTTTATATACATGTGTCTTTGAAGATGATTTATCATTATTCATTTAATATGCTCAAATATATTAATTTAATTTGGACTCAGTATATCTAATTTATTTTAATAGGGATGATTTGATTTATAATTGAAGTAGCATTCCTGACTCATTTCCTTTTATCTTTAGTTTTTGCACAAAACAAGTTCCTAATATTTAAGATGCTTACATTTTTACTAGGATTTTGATAATGGATTTAGAGGATATATTGAAATCGCATGAAAGTGACAGTTATAACAATAATTTCCTTATCCACAAACTATCAATTTTATGTCAAGTTCTAAGTTCTAAGTTGTAAAAATGAATTGTCTTGATTTTTTTCTGAATACTGAGTAACCTCTATGATCTAATGTAGCTACCAAGTATTCCTAGAAAATGCAGGTTTTTTTTTATTTTTTTATTGTCCATAATGAGTTACAATATTTAGTGGGCAAATAATGAGTTGTTATCCCCAATTACCCGCTGCTCTCCCCTCCCCACTCCGTTGGATAACCTCCTCCATGGGTTGTCTGGATTGAATTAATAAACCAAATAATAGTATTAACTGTTCTTTTAATATTGGAAGTAAAAATATACTTTTCAATTCAGCTACAATTGTGGCATAAATTTCAATAGAAAATTATCACATTTTTGTTTTGAACAATTGAAAAGGAATTTAAATTAAGGACAAGAAATGTAGTCAAAGCTTCTAAAGTTGAAATATGATTTAATTTATATAATTTTGACTTATACATAATGAATTACCAGTTACAATGAAAATAAGAACTCCTCTCTTTGAGAATTCATGTGTATTGGTCTTAGAATTCTACTTGTGTGATTAACAGGGTTCAGGTCTCCAGACTTTAGTGTTTTCTTCTCTAAAGAGTTGACTCTTTATGAAGACTGTTGAGCAGAGGTCCCCCTAAAGTGTAATGCTCCTAACATAATAGAGTTAAGGTAAATTTTTTCCAAACAATGTTTAAAAGCTCATGTATTTAAAACCATAAGCTAATGAAGAAAGAATGAATATGATTTATTAAAATATTACAATTGTTATTTTGCCCTATAAGAAAATTATATTATAAAAATTGAAGTGATGCTCATTGAAATGTGTGATCTAATATCAACTGTATAATAGATTCCCTGATTTTATAATTTACATAGTTATATTTATAATTTAAATATATATATATATATAAATTTATATTTATCTTATAATTTATATTTATAATTGAACTATACATATATATTTACAATATACATATTTTCTATTTTTCCTTATCTAAAATTTATTTGCTTATTGCCTGAATTATCCAAATTCTATACTATTTAAAAAATAATTTAACAAAGCAGATATCTAAGTGTGTGAAACCAATTAATATCCATTGTGAGTAATTTGTCTTTTGCAATTTTTTCACTATATAAATCACTGTAATATGGTCATTTTCTTCCTATCAGAAACCCTATGTACACTTCTCCAGCACCCCTTAGCACCTATCTGCCAAATCCTTCCTCAGGACAGAGAGTTTCACTGCCATCCTGGCCCAGCTGAGCAAATGAATGACATTCCCCAGCTGCTTGGTGAACCCTGCTCACATATAGAGAGGGGAGGGCCTGGGCAGAAACAGCCAGCTGGCATAGAGCCTTCTGAGGGACTGAATCCCTTTCCTTTGCCTTTAATTAAGAAATGGCAAGAGGCCCATCGGCAAGCTGGAGCAGAGAAGCCCAGTGACCTCTATTAGAGCAGGGTGACATCAGGGACACATGCCAGCTGGCAGTGTGTGTCCTGGAAGGCTAGCCCACCTGTGACTGGCCAAAAGCCATCCAATGAAAGAGTGGTCTCATTGTGAAGTCTCTAATGAGCTCTGGAAACCTACCAAGACCTCTACCTCAACACAGTATAAAAGCTCATTATCCTTTTATTTTTCTTTTCCTTCTGGGAGTGTTAAGAAAATCTTTAACTGTCTTACATGAGTACATTCAATAATTTGGCTCAATAAAAAGTTCCGAGAGTTAATAACACTGACCCAAAAAAGTCAACACTATATCCTAAAATAATATATAATGTAAATATTTGGCCATTCTTAATGTTTGTATGTTGGCAGTGCTATTAATTTATTGAACATATGTAGAAACTTTATTATTTTCCCTAATCAAATCATTTTCATCCTCACAGCGGTGGAGATAACAGGATGGATTAATATAGCATTTAATTCCAATGATTGAATACCAAATGGTAGTAAAAATAATTAAAAGTAAAGTTGTCTGATGAAACATATTAGCCCACATCATGAATGAAATTCACTAAAAGGAATGATAATGGGAAAGAAAAATCCTCCTCAGGACGTGGTAAGGAGCTTTGTTCAAGCAGAAGTCACAAATTGAAGTAAAACAGAGTCAGCTATGCTTGCTCTTAGTGGATATTTTACAGACATTTGGAAATGTTAGCGAAAACATAACATGAGATTATTACTGCTGATGCGGAGGGGCTGGGTAGGGAAATTTCACTAACATCCAAAAAGAAAGTCCTTCACTGGTTCAGCAGGTGGCTTTCATAACAGAAAAACAATGCTTGTCCTTAGCAAACTTTTGGTCTTTGTTTTGGTTAAATTTGTTTCAGCTGTGTTTATTTCTTTTGCATATTTTGGAGGAGGTAGTATGGGCGGGAAAAGACTGTGGGCATGGGGGGAGGCAGGGAGAAATCAACGGAAAATATAATGATACTAGTTGGATTCTTCCTAAATTCAAATCCCGTTACCACATGAGGCTGGATGGGATCCTTGCAATGTGGCTCTTCACTTTAATGGCTGTCTCTGGGGTGGGACACAAAGTCATCCTCCGAATGCCATAAACAACCCCCAACATACAAATAAATAAAATAAAATCTATATGTAATGACACCCATGTGCAGAAGGCATGAGGAATCCCATGATTTTGAATGCTAATTCACCAGATTAAATTTCAAAATCCTATTTTTATAAAATATATTTTAAGTGTTATCATTTATGCTTCCTAGTAATTCAATAATTATAGGTAATACTACCATTAAATCATTGATGGAAAGAATATTTTTCCAAAGTAATAATTAATATAATATGAATATTTGAATAAATTAAAAAATATGACCATCATAGGGATATTTAAGCCTTAACTGTCATCTGAATCACTGTTTCATAAACATTTATACCATTTCATAGCTGATTTTTGAATCATTGGGCAAAATAGTCATTTAAATTTCTATAATACTATAAGAAAAATGATTAAGTGTAATGCCTTAGCATGCACCCTAAATTTTAGATTTTTCAATAATTTTCCTATTTTGAATATTTAACACGGTAATGAAAAGAACCACTCATCCCCTCTCTTTTTGACCATTCTGGGCCTGTCTGCCATGACATTCCTGCTTCCCTGAAGGAAGAGTTATGTCTCTGTGAGTCTGCGAGAATCTCTTGTGTGAGGAAGGGACAGATCATTTATTCCCATCTTTGCTTATTTGATTTCTGTCTGCATTCTTTCTCTGCTTTCTTCCTTAATTCCTCAATGCTCTTTAGTCAAGCGTCCAGAACACTTCTTTCCCCAGACAACCATCTAGGTGTTCTTGAGTTCTTCAGTAGAATGGAAATTCTTCAACAGGTATGCTATTTGGGACCATCCTATATAAAACTCCCAGTAAGACAGGGTGGGAATGATGTGAACGCACAGTCTATCAGCCACACACCCCAACCCAGTATAACTTATAAACTTACTCTTAGCTTTAATATTTCTGAGGTCACTATGGATAGCCTTCTTGACTCCAGATTCAATATAAAGGAGTGATTATACCCTTTAGATCTAAACCAATCATATGGTAAAATATGCAAGCATGAATATAAGATCAAAGTTACTTAGGAAACAGAAAGTCAGGTAATCACTGAGAATGAAAAGAAGACATTTTCTACTCAGAAAAGTCAACTCTTTTGATAACATTTATTTAAGAAGGTTCTAGCTTGCTATAAATATTTACACATTTAATATGATGCGTGTGCCTAACCTGCCCACACTCTTTAAGAGTACAGGTGTTGTTCCCAGGTAGAGGCTGTGAACTTCCCTTTAGCATTGCACACAGCACTTCCCCTAGAGAGAGGGTCAGCAGCTGAAGACTTTGCACCACTTTCAAACTGTCCTGTGACTACATCTTCAGACACACAAAGGCGAGAGGATGCTAGGCGATGGGGGTACCTAGGAACATCCCCTAGGATGGGACAGCACAACTCAGGAGAGTGCTTGTTCCCAGAGTGCAAATCACCTCCACCAAGAATGGCTTCACAGGCAATGCAACAACACACTCTTCTAGAAATCGAATAATTGCAGTGGATAAAATGGTAAGAAGAGTTTTAAAAAAACAGTTTTTTTTGTTTAATTCCCTTAGCCTCACCTTTTCAAAATACTTGATTTCATACTCCAAGATGATTCCGTTGGGGCGATCTGGCTCTTGCCAAGATAAGGAGATACTGTTTTTCGCAATCTTTCCGCTTTTCACATTGGTGACTGGAGAGGGGGCTGCAAAATAATATGAATGAAGAGGCAGAGAGTTAATACAGCCCGGGGATTGCTGCCTAGTCTATGTAGTATGTGTTCTGAACATTTTAAGGAAATATAATGAAACACAGAATATTTAGAGTTGTTAGCCTTAAAAGAAAATGGCTTTATCTCAATAAGTTGTTAAAGATGATGGGTAACAATCTAACTTAGCTAAAAACTCTAGGGATCTTGTCATAATAAACTAGGGATACCCTGGAAAGTTCAGCTTCTCTATGAATGTTAACACAACCTCTGTGAGTGTTCAGTATAGATGCATTTTCTCTAAAATATTTTAACTACTTTACTTTTTATAAACTACAGATTGTCTTAATGACCTGTGGGGGTGTATGCTTTATGTGAGAATATGCTTTATGGATTCTGTGTCATGTACCACATTATATTCATTGTTGTGAGATGGTCTTTATTAATGCATTTTACAGCATTCTGACTCTTAAATATTCTTATTTCCAATAGTGGGTTTTATATCATTAATGAGTACACATAAAAAGAAAAGTTAAGGGTTTCTTTAAAAATAAGTATTAGGTATATGGTAAATCTTTAAATAAATACTAAAAAAAATCCCTTGGTTTTCATTCCCCTATTTTAATAAGAGTCACTATTGCATATAAGTATGTTTCTGTTGACATGTTTATTAAATGACAATTTCCATCATGAAAATAGAGAAATATGTATGTTAGATATTTCTGGAAGTTTGACTACCTAAAACACCCAGATATTAGAGTCAATTTCCTAATCTTTACATCTTCTGAGACGTGGGTAGACTCTTAGTTGATGAAGTACATGGGAGAATTTATTAAGTGAATCGGGTGGTTTCTATTTTTGTGGTTGGACATTTTATACAAAAGACTTTCATGGATTAATGGATAGTGTGTGTGTGTGTGTGTGTGTGTGTGTGTGTGTGTGTGTGTGTGTATGTGTGTGTCTATGAGAAATCTCCCTGAACATCAAAGATGGTTGGTTTCAGGGCTCCAAGGAGATAGGAAAATGTTGAATGCTCACTTCCCATATGTGCACTGGGAAGCACAGACATGTTCCACATTACTATATTTGGAACATGTGTATAACCTTGGACTCTTAAGATGATAGGTGAGTCTGTAGCCATGGTGATTTGTGTAAGTGTACACTATGCTGTTTGCATGGAGCAAAACTGCCTAATAGAATGCCTCAAAATGTTTTCTCACTAAAGACCAAAAGACCTGAAAACCCACACATTAACTTGGAAACTGTAAACCTTCTCTGGATAATTACAATACCTAAACTTATATAAATTCTATTCACATAGTTGTTATAATGTATTGCTTGGGGAATTATGACAAGAACGATCTCTGTGTGTGCTCAGTATAGATATCTTCAATGAACAGTTTGGAAAGTGGAAATCTCTTTGATATGATGTGAAGGCCCATGTATGAACATAACAATGATAGATAGAAAGGTAGGTGGCAGATAGATAGTTCTTTTAATACACACTGTACACATAAGCAAGTGGATATACATATATGTATAAGTGTGCATGTGAAAGTCAGAATTTGGAATTAGTTATCTTCCTTGATCAGTCTCCTCTTAATTTTTGTGAAGCCTGGTTGCTCATTTGAGCCTGATTGCCAAGGCTTTCATGTGTTGGCATCACAATCAAACACTATTCTCTCTTGGCATTTATGTGGACATTGGGGATCAGGACTCATTCTCCGGCTTGCCTGACAAATGCTTTATGCACTGAGTTACCTCCACAACTCCAGTGGTTGTTTTTAATGTGAATGATGCCAGCCACCATGAGTAGTATAACACCATGGGCAGAGCTGGGAGTAGTAAGGAAGACGGGTATGGTGAAATTACATAGGTGTTATATGTTACATATTTTGGTTTGATTTTTTGCATCTTATAACATCTTATTCAGGACACTAACGACTAGCTCTCAAGGGTATCTTCCCTAATGTCCCCTCTTCTCTGCACACCTTTGGAGTTTTATTTATTTTTAAATATTTATTTATTCATTTTCAAGCGAAAGAGAGAGAGAAAGAGAGAGAGAGAGAGAAAGAGAGAGAGAGAGAGAGAGAGAGAGAGAGAGAGAGAGAGGAGTGCACGAGGGCCACTATGATGTGGGTCTGGCATATGTGGGTACTGGAGAATTGAACCCAGGGCCTTCGGCACTGGAGGCAAGTACCTTAACTGCTGAGCCATCTCTCCAGCTCTGGAGTATTATTTTTATTCACAGCTCTAACATGTCTCTACCAACATAGGACATATGCATAGTTTAATTTCCTGACCTCATCAAAATTATGTCAATTTGGAAACGATATTGTTCGTGGATTACCTTATTTGCAATTATAATTATATCTTTACTGAACTGTTCTTTAGAAACAATAAGTACATAAATTATGTTTTCAAAATTTTTCACTCACTTTGGCACTAAATGATTTTGGACTTATTTTTTTTAAAGATTGCTGACAGTTTTATTTAATCAATTATATTTATTATCACCTATTCCTTTGTCATAACAAACATGTTTACCCCATGAAGGCAGGGTTGAATATTCTTTACCTACTGATATATAACTGAAATTTAGTTAACATATAAAGATTGAAGATATAATGACTAAATAAATGGATGGATGACAGGATAGTTAATGGCTACGTGGTGTATCAGTCAGTAGTAAATTCGTCTCATCCTAAGTGCACATAGAAGGAAAGTAACCACTTGGGAATTAGGTTGTATTTGAAAAGTTAATTTGTACCTTTTAAAAATAATAAACAATTATTTCATAATGAAGCTATATAAATATCAACACAGATACAATGGAATGTATTGCTATTTATTTATATCCATCAAAGATCAACATAAGCTTCCTAGGCTTCAATGACAGCTTAACTGAGATGTCATTATTTTTCAATTTTAGTATTCATGGAGGCCAAAATGGTCTTTAGAATAATGTTTCAGAATAGGAGATCACTCCTGGGACAAGAATAGTTTCAGATAATTTCCTCTGTGAAAAGAACATCTTTGCATCGTCTGTGTAAGGCTTCTCAAAGTGGGGACAATGACAGTTCCTGGGAACCTGATGGCGACCCTACACTTGAGACACATTAACATAGTTCTCACCAGATTTTTCAGTTCATCCGGTGTCTCTCCCTCCCTGATACCTTTCACTCAAGCTCTGCTCACTGAAACTTTCATTAAATAAGGCTGCTAGCAAAGTAGACAGACAATTTTGAAAATTTCTCCTTATAAAATGTTGGATGAAGTCAAATCATTAAACTATTACATGGATAAGACAAGGGAAGAAAAGCACAAAAGAAATATAAATCACATCTACCCTTCCTAAATAGAGCCTCTGTTAATGTTGAAAATGAGGGAGGTATACAGATATGTGCTGAATATATTTGTACATCTACCTTATTCACAATATCTACATATCCACATAATCACATATAAATTCATATCCTATACAAAATTTACAAAATATACATGTAAATTTAAGTGATATGAAGGTAATATATATTATATGCTTACAAATCATATTTTATATGAATATTATATAAGTTTTATGTAATAAATCCTTTTTTACTCTACTAATATTAGATATTACTGGATCCAGGAAAAAGGAAATGGTATATTCTCAACATAATTATTATCTATAGTTTCTACTAAAGAAAGAAGAAAATTTAAAGGTTTCATTCTGAAATAAAAATTTAATCTGCTCACTCAGACAAAAACCTACAATATCTCCATCTTAAAACCCTGAAACGACCACTTTTGATAAATGATCTCATTGAAGTTTCAAAATGGCCATCTCACAAACTCAGCTTTAAATGTCAGTAGTTCTAGAGATGAGATATTTTTGAAGAAAAGAAGAGATGCCACAACCCATTAGGTGTAGTTTATTGTTGTTGTTGTTGTTTTCAAAGACCTGAAGATCCTGAAATTTTAGAAATTAAATATTTTAATAAAAATAGCTTTATTGTTAAGAAGTAATATTTATATGATCACACTGGATCCATACACTTTTCGTTTTTCTTTGAAGTCACATTTGAAATTATATTAATTAGAAAAGAAAATCTGAGCTTTGTAAAGGTAGAGTGTGATAATATCACTGATTATAGCCACCATTCTCAAATGCAATCGTGCAAATAACAAATCAAAGTGACAAATTTAACAAGATGACAGCCTGAATCATTTTTTCTGACTTTTTTAAATTGAAAAATTAATGCCACACCAAGCAAATGATCATATAATTTGTTTCTCATTTATTTTATGGTGTTACCCTATTATAAAATTTTAAATACATAAGTGGCCTTCCATCTATGTTGAAAACAGAATTTAAATAATATTTATAGTAGTATTTTAAAATAAATATAATGAGATGGCATACAGTAAATAACATGGTAGGTACACTTGGAACATGGTCATCTAAACTTTCCAGGAAATGCCATCATACATGTACAGTTTTCAATATTCTGTTAAAATGAAACTTCAATTAATGGTACTACAGTACATTTTAAGGTTGATAAGTTCCAATTATGTAAAAAAATACCACCTCCAGAGCCCATCACTACTGTAAAAGGACATTTTTATTAATCACAGAAAAAGCCTCTGACACACAGCCTAATCCATAAAGTGTGAGTTCTTATTCAATTCTTAATTACTAGGGAAACCACACAACAACAAAAAACAATGTGATCTTGCAATTTGAAAATAAAACTATATATAGATAGATAAATATATAGATAGATAGATATAGATAGATAGATATAGACATAGATGCAATTATAAACATACATCAATATTATACATATATACACTGCATATTCATAGACAACCTCCCTTTATTTTTTTCCTTTCATTTGAGTGTAACCTTATATAATTAAATGAGAGGAATCATTCAACACAATAGGAGTCATTATAATACATTTTCATTTGGTATTTTTTAAAGAACCACATTATATTTCTATTATGCTATCAAAATTCATGGCTTTTCATAAATGCATTCACTTTGTAAGAATCTAGTAAAATTCCTTTAAATGTTAGATTGCAAAGCAAAGACAAGCAATAAATTTTCTGTCTACAGAAGAATCAGGGCAGCCTGACCAGTGTGTGCAGCTGTGTTTGCACACACACACACACCAAGCAGTGTATATAAACAACATAATTCTACCAGTAGCACAACAGCCTGGGAAGAGAGAAATGGCAAGATCAATGATTACAGCTGGTCAAACTTTGAAAGTCCAGAAGAAAGCAAAGCTGCAGCTCTCTGTTCCAAATTAGTAATCTTATCAGATTTCAAATTTCTGTCATCCAACCATGGGACAAATCTCAATGACTCACACCAGACATTCTCTAACTTGTGGGAAAACTCAGCTAATATACAAATCACATAAAGGGCTGTTTTCTACTAAGAGAGATCATACTGAAAACATTAAGGCCAACAGAAATAGTACTGAATGTTTGTCATCAGACATCCAAATGGAAGATAGCCTATGATTCTGTTCTCTTGAAACAGTAGTTTGTATCCATATATACCTAAAATGAAATAAGATATTTATATGTATACCTGACATATAAAATATTTAAAACTATGCTTTTCATATAAATTGCAGTGTTGTGATGAAGAACTAACTTCAAACTTTACTTGCATTCTAATGTATGAGGAATCTCTTTGTACACATTACTCATAAAACAACAATAATTTTTACTGTAAAAAATCTTGATAAATAATTTTCAAACCCATTAACGAGACTTCTTCCATGCACTGAATCACAAATAAAGTGACTTTTAGATTTTGGACAATTCCTGGTATGTTAGATACGAATTAATTATTATCCATTATTGAGACATGGTAAATATTTCAAGGAAAAATATAGATAGCTATAAATATCTATCTTCTTCCTATATATTAATGTATCTAATTTCTGTCTTTGTATCTATATATCTATATCCATCTCTATATCAACTATATCATATATACATAGACCATATATATGTACCTATATTGTATATCTCTATATAAAATATATATTAATATGTATAAATATATATACACTTGTATATTTGGGGTATATGAAATAATAACTGAAACATTAGCATTAATGATGTGGCTATAAAGAGCAGTCTGTGAAAGTAAAATCTTCCTCATTTGCCCATGTCTGTTCCTCTCCCAGAGACTGAGACAACCTGTGGACTTTTGGAAGGCTCCTTCCTAGAAAGAAAACACGTCATTTAGAAACTCCACTTTTCCTATCTCACTACCTTCTTTCTAATACCGAAAAACAAATATGTACCTTTTAGTAATAGTCGAAATGCTATAGTCAACCATCTTTATGTCCTACTTGGAGACAATAAAACAAGAAATTGCAAAAATCAATGATTTGGGAAAACCATAGATCCCACAAATCTATAAAGAAAGACTGCTTGTCTGCTAGTCCATTCATTTGCCTCCCAGACTTCAGGGATATGGAGCATGGGAACTGGGCTCAGTTATTTTTGTATCCTCATTGTCAGGGAAAATAATGAGCACTTGGTATATGGCCATCAAGATGATCCGATCAGTCAGGAAACCAATGATACAGGAAATTGCTCAAGATATTTTGACAAGTCATATACACTTAATATCATCATTAAAACCCACTAGTGAGATTGGGGAAATGGCTGAGTGTTTAAGGCACTTAAAAGCCTGTTTGATCCCCGGCACCCACATAAAACTGGATAAAAAGCTGCACGCACATGTGCAGTGCTAACACAACTATACTTATGGTAAACAGAAGCAGGAGAACCTCACTGGAAGAAGGCAGAAAGACAGATATTTCCAGTGGAAAAACATCAAGAGGTACCATGTCCCAAAGGTAGTGGAAAGAGAGAACTAACACAAGTTCACATGTGCACCATGGTCCAAAAACAAGAGATTCTGAAAAACATCCAGGAGACACTATCATGAAAGTTTGGTTGTGTCTGATTCCCAATGTATAATTATGCATTTGTTGAGTAAATACAACAGCAGTGTCCAGTCTGGTGAACACAAAGAAACATAGAAACATGAGAAAATGATTGAGCCCATCAGTAAGTAAAATTTCTTGTTGTTCCTGCATTTTGAATCCAGAATGTCACACATAGTAGATGAATTCTGTAAGCTCTCAGTCTTAGTGATAGAAAGATTTTAATGTGATTTTCAAAACATGGTTCTATACAGTTGACTGTATACATTTATAAATGGCCTGTTTTTAAATACAGAAAATTGTCAAAGGTGAAATAATTCAAAGCAGTCTTGTGGCCTGTTAAAATCATCCAATACTCTGGAAGCATAGTTTATTAATGATTCTCTATAGAAAAGAAATATACAAATTTCTTATTGAGCCAAACATCAGGATATTTTGGAAACCTGGGTATCATCTGACTAGCCAGATAATATATTAAATTCTTATTACCATTAACGTTTGTATAAGTTACCTCTTCCTCATTTTTGTGACAGAAATTCTACACAAAACACTAACACAAGCACACATACATACACACAAATACAAACAAAAACATGAGCAAACACACATATACACAAGCACACACACATACATACACACATAGGAACACAAACACACACACACACACACACACACACACACACACACACACACACAACTTTATGAGAACACCAGAAGATGAAGACATCTCTTTAAAAGGAGACAGCATTTCTAGGATAAGAAGAAGAAGGTGAGTCAAACAGGAAGTAAGCAAATCCATATGATAAATTTATAAATCTTTTAAATGGAATAATTATATGAAAAGCAAAATATACCCTAACAGAAGGTTCTGTATTAAAAAAAATTACATTGCCCAGCTGCACAAAGTCAAATCCTACAAAACTCCATGCCATGACCTTCTTTTTTTGCTATGAAATTAATAGTTTATTATGGAAAAAATGATACCTAATCAGTGAAAATTTCAATAACAGCACATCCCCTGTATTGACATTTATCATAAATTAAATTGAACATATGCTTATTGATCCCTAATGAGTATTTTTTTCTTCAGTCCTTCCTCACCTCTCTTATGATGTCACCATAGATCAGAAACTTGTAACCTTTCACAGTAAATTCTCAGCCTCCCAATGGGGAATGGCTGCCATCACCTATAAAACCAAAGCATCTAGGATGACAAACAAAAGATGTAAAGTAGCTCTCCTCACTAAAACACCTGATGCACTTCATTCTGGGTATACAGATTGTCCCTCATTGAAGTGACTGGGGACAACATTAAACATCTTTGAATTCAACCAGTAGAAATAAATTCCAGCTTGGAAAATTAAAAATAATATCTTTCTAGCTCAGCACTAGTTAACTAATAGTTTTATTTGGTAAACAAATTTTAGAGTGTCAGGCAAAAGGAGTAAAGTATAAAAATTGAAAATTAAGGTAAATTTTTCTTTATGGGATGAAATATAAATGTTCATATGTAATGAAGTGGACTCAAAGACAAGAGTTAGTGTTGCTTACATTTTATTTTTAAAAAGTTAAAAACTTACTGTCTGTGATGGTAAGTTTTGTTGTCAAATTGACATGTTAGCAATCCACAGTGATCGTGAGTATTGTGAAGCACATTTCCTCCAAATTGAGAGAAAGGAGGCTCAAGGGATTCAGGAAGTCAAGGTAGCATGAAACAAAGATCACTTCCTGGGAGGGAGGGTAGTGCAAGAAGGATATTCCAGAACTCAGGAAGTCAACCAGTCTGGGAAGGGGTTGCAAGATCCCACCCTCAGGTAGTATAAACCAGAAGGAAATCTCTCTCTCTCTCTCTCTCTCTCTCTCTCTCTCTCTCTCTCTCTCTTTCTGCTGAAAATAAATGAAATATTTTAAAACTATATTCTCAGTTTTTAAATAATTCACCTGCATAGGTTTTTTTTTTCTATGTAAGGCTGGTTTATAATTATTTTTATGTATGCAATTACCAAAAAGACAAAAACTTAGAAATGAATAAATTTGATTAATTAAAATAAACTAAATATCTGGGTTCTTCTGTATATGTGTCTGGTATATATGCATGTATGTTTGTTTATGCATGTGGATGTTCACTTATGTATGCATGTTTTTGACCAATGATCAATTTCAGGCATCTTCCTCAATACTTCTCACATTATTTTTTGATACATTGTCTCTCACTGAACCCACACCTCACTGATTTGGCTAGTGTAACTTGTTACCTTGTCCCAAATCAAAACATACTTTGAGCAGGAATACCTCAGTCCCCAGAAGAATGGAAAAGTGAATTTTTGCTTTGCTTATGCCTCCCTGTCTGTAGTCTTTTTTGCTATAGTAGCAAAAAGTATATAAACTATTGTCTGACTGCAAAGATTTACTAATTACCCATATGTTCTACTGATTCTAAAATTATTTCTTTTTTAAAAATATTTTATTTATTCATTTTCAAGCATAGGCAGAGAGAGAGAGAGAGAGAGAGAGAGAGAGAGAGAGAGAGAGAGAGAGAGAGAGAGAGAGAACCAGGGTCACTGCCTTGTGGGTCTGGCTTATGTAGGTCCTGGGGAATTGAACCCAGGGCCTTAGGCACTGGAGTTGAGTGCCTTAACCGCTGAGCCATCTCTCCAGCCCCCAAAATTATTTCTATAAGCAATACTAAATGCGCATGTATGTCTGTATAGGGATTTTTATAAAATTAGCTTATGTATGTGTATATGTACATGTGTGCAATAATTCATACAAACTTAGGCACTCACATAGTCTGTGTAAGTTTTATTGTATTTTAAACCTTGATGAAAAAATAATAATAAAGCAGAGTAAACCTTAGCTTGCACATTGCATCTTTTAAGAACAATGTAGACCAACAAGAAATGTACAGCCAGTTTCTGCAGATAGTAATATAGAAATGTCTTCTGAATTGGCGAAGTGCCATAAAGAAACTGGAATGCTCAGGAGGTGAAGTGACTCACATGTACTCGCAGTCACTGCTTGACACTTGGGATGACAAGTGCCAGGTCTCAGATCTCGACTGAGTTCAACAGATCACGGTCATTTACACAGTGCACTTCACAAGCAAGAACCCCTTTCAAGTCCCTGTTTGAACAAACTGTATTCTCCAAGAGTTCTTTTCAAAGAACAACGCTCAGAACCTCAAACACCTCAGAGACTGGCTCTTTCGATGAGCAAATCGGAAATGTCAGTGTAGTTGATGAGAAGGACTGGCTACAGAGTCCTGGGGTTTTCCTAGTTATTTACATCTTGTCTAGACTGAAACACTGTTCTCCAATGATGTGTTTGCTTTTCAAAAGCACATTCCTCTGGTAATGTTTCCTTTCTACATTACATAAAGCCCAGCACATTTTTTCTTTTCTCGAATGTAGATGGATTTTTATCTATATAACATCTGTAAATGTATAGGAAAAGTTCTTGGTAGAAAAAGTAGTGATCAGTTTTACTGTTTAAATAGAACATTTAATACTTGTAGGTCTTTTGTATTGGTGTTTTGATATTAACTATGGGGACGAGGACATGTATCCCAGTGAAATAATTGTGATAGCATAATATCATTCTTTACCCAAAGTAAGGGATACTTTAGCTTATGTCTGGATGAAGAAGCCTGTTAGCTGTGATTGTGGAATCCTGGAAGAGGGGTGATGGAAACGTGAAGTGAGGCTGCCTCAACATGTAGTGGGGATCAAAGAAGACAGAGGATGGAACTCGTCACATGACCTCTCTGATGATGACTACTCTAGCATTAGGATTCAGTAGTGAATTACATTGACATAATTTCACCTTTATTATGTGTCATGCTGCTGGGATGAATCTCCAAACCAGGCACCATTATGGGACAAAAGGATTTATAGAAGCTACAGATCCAGGAGAAGTTCCTTAATGATGAAAAATGTTGGCTCCTTTTCACAGGTCCAAGCAGAGAGACAAATCAAATCCATCACCAAAATCACACACACACACACACACACACACACACACACACACACACACACACACACACACCAACAAAACAGGTAGGGTAGGTTATTGTCTTGCAACCCTATCCCAGACTTAATGGCTTCTTGAGTCTCTGGAATTTCCTACCTGCACTGCTCTCCCACAAAGGGTTTTCATTTCTAGCTCTGCTTAGCTTCCTTATACCCAGCCCCCTACTGACAGGGCTGTCTTCCTGTGAACATCCTCAGAGACCAACCCAAGATTACAAAACAGGTTAAGTTGACAACAAAACCGAACCATCACACAGTGGTGATGATGAGTTTAAATCCAATTCTACTTCATAGCTGAGAAAATTCTTTAAAATAATGATCCGATTCTCTTGTTGGTCAAAATGATTTCAGATGTTGATAAAATCTTTTTCATGTGGCCCAGATATTTTTCATAAGAAAATAATGTAATATATATATATATATATATATATATATATATATATATATATATATATATATATATATATATATACAATACATTTTCTTCCTGTGTCTTCTCTAGTACCTCAGTGAATAGAAATTCTAGAAGTTATGGAGACCTACTAAATACTCCATGTCATCACTATCACTTGAATTCAGCAATCATATATGTGTGTGTGTGTAATCA
Organism: Zapus hudsonius; assembly: GCA_004024765.1. Lineage (NCBI taxonomy): Eukaryota > Metazoa > Chordata > Mammalia > Rodentia > Dipodidae > Zapus > Zapus hudsonius. The sequence goes on from PVHP010000074.1 coordinate 171,250, forward strand.
TAGTATATATGATATACATTATATATGATGTTTTAAATCACAAGAGGAGAAACACTGCAAAGTTATTTTTATGTACATACTAATTCTAGATCAGGAACACGTAATAGTTGAGTCTTTGTTTTTATAACTGTAGTTAATATTTTCATTAATTGTTGGGATTTGATTTATTGCATTGTCACCTCATAGGTATTTATTAGGAATAAAACATTTTTCATTAAAATTGAAATTCTTAAATCTGTAAATATTTCTTATGTTTATTGCTGTAAAATTTTTTTTCTCAGTGTGTTTGAATTATTCAAAGATGGCATTTTATTTTGGTGAAGCAATATAGAAACACAAGAACAGCAAACTTTCTCAGGTTTGATAACAATTGCATATAGAAATTTTATGTTTGACCCTGAACCCTAAAATTTTAATTAGATGATGCTGCTTAGACACTTTTTTCTTTACTTTGCAAATGTTTATTTTTTTTTGTTCATATATATGCTGTCATGACATTTATAAATCAATGACTTTGGTAAATTTAAGTCATCCTAATTTTAAACTAGTTAAGCAACATCAACATCTTAAATTTTTGTGCACATTTTTCAAAAGTATTATGTGGCTATATAAATCTTAATTGAATAGATAAATATATTAATATTTGTACAAATATGTTACTTGATTGATTTACTGAGCAACGTAGAAGAGCATTTATAATCACAGATTAAATACATTTGTTTGAAACAAATAATAGCAAGAAGCCTTCCGATTTTGCTGCTTTTTGAGCAAATTTAATAGATCATCATATGTCAGGTAGTGAAGAAACTAGAAGGGTTGTGAACATCCTAAAGAAAATTTATCATCAGACAAACTATCTTCATCTGAAACTGCTGCTTTGGAGGCCAGAATTTAAGCAACTCTGTACAGAATTAGCCATAAAAGCGAAAGATTCATATATGGCAGATATACTTTCCTTTGTTTTTATTACAAGTACTTTCCACTTTGCAATATCAAGCAGACATGTCTGTCTTTGCGGCTTTCAGCAGCTTTCACATGAGAACTTGATAAAAGTTACTTACATCCAAAAATCTGAGCATCCTTTTTTCCCTACAGATTTCTGTTCTATGCATATACTCAGAGACTGTCTCATTGACAGAGTACAATCATAATATTCATCATTTAAACTAGCAAAATATTAATAGTCTTGTACAAAAATATTAATCTTTGCTCACATAGCTCTCTTTGCTTTAATTCACTTACATGAGAGCAGCCTTGGAAGCAAGATTGGCATTTTCTTCCTGCGTCTTCTCTAGTACCTCAGTGAATAGAAATTCTGGAAGTTATGGGTTAACTTAGAGTCAGCATGACCTACTAAATACTCCATGCCACCTCTGTCTCCCTTGAATCCAGCAATCATATCCTGACTAAAAATCCCTTAGTGCACGAGTGAGATACAGGTCCCTCATAGTAGTCATCACAAAATAAAATTTACCTCATGCCAAAATTCTTCTCATACATTCATTGTATCTTTTAAAATATATTTTGTTTATTTACAAGCACAGAGATACACAGAGAAAGAGACAGAGAAAGACAGAATGGACATGCCAGGGCTTCTAGACACTTTGAGCACCTGGCTTATGTGGGTCCTGGGGAATCAACCCTGAGTTCTGAGGCTCTAGAGGCACGATCCTTAACCACTGAGTCATCTCTCCAGCCCTCATCATATCTTTTAATAAAATAAACTTCTCAACAAGGCTGATAATGTCTTCTATGAGTTTAGTTTTATTAATTAAACTGTATTCATTATTTGCCAATATTTATAAATTAATATCACCAATTTTCTTTTAGTATGGAAAATGACACCTATATTTGTATATAGTCAAAATAACTATTTGGGGTAGAATATTTTTGTGATCGGTAAGAAAACACACTTGCTTAATTATTCTCTCAGTCATTTATGAGTATATCTGTTCAATACATTTTCCTCACTTTTTAATAGGAGTGCATGTATACTAAGAGTGAGTACTAGTTCAGTACAGGATAAAAAAAAGAAGCTACCAGTGTTGCCCTTACTGAGTTTAGGTTATGTGCTACCCAACCAGGGAAAGGGTTAGTACAACAGAGCCCCTAAAGAGGTGGATTCACATGTGGGAACAACCAAGTATAGGGTTTCTTCTAAAATTGAGCCATTATGTAACTTTTGATAAAGAGAATGCTTTATAAGCCAAGAAGTTAGGAAGGTCCAGTGATGAGCTGCTTAAAGGAATGTAAGTTTCTGTGAAATATAGTCAACGCTACCACAATACCCACTATTCAAATTTGTAAAATAAGAAATAGATGAAATCAGTGATTACTGCAATAATTTTTTAAAGTATGGTCAATTCATCTAGTTTTTTTTTATATCAAGACAAAAAACTGAAATAATATTGGAGAAAATCTCAAAATCACAATTTAAAGCCTTCAATATATACTGAAATAAACATATTTTCCCAGTCATTGATTATACAAAGTTCTACATGTCTGGATTCAAAATTGTATAACTGGTTTAGTAAACATTGTTGTTACCTCAATGAGACATTCAACACATTGAAATGTGCAATGTACTATCCTAACAAGTGACTTATGCATACTCAAAAAACAAAAACATACACACATTGAATATATTTCTTAGAAAATATTTTATCTAAATTATTATAATTATGGAAATTTCTCATAACTATAGTTCAGTGTTGTGAATACTAGATTCAAATAAAAAAATAGCAGAGGCTTGAGGAATGTCCTGGAAGAACTGGAGTGGTCTTCAATCAATGTCAGGTAAACATATAAGCAAGTTACATGAGAAGTTTATGAATGATTGTGTGCACTGCCAACTGAGGGTAAGTGTGGTTCTGACCCAGAATGAGAGGGGTCTAGGGAAGTGTCTAGCAAGAACCAGGCATCTGTTATCTAGGCAACTGCTAAATTCCAGGATGATCTCTTATCTCACACAATTCTTAGCATCTTCTCCCATCCAGGTCCCACAAAAATCACACAATTGTGTTAGTTCAATTTAATGTTTCATCCCTTTATGTTATTCTATGAATGACATGGAGGTTGAATAATACATCCTATGAAATATTCAGGATCATCCACTACAGAGGATGAGGAAATCACTTCCATTGTAAAATTTTATTTATGTTCAGCTTTCATTTAAAATGTATTCATTTTATTTCTATATTTTATGGTTATTTTCAGCCTGCTTAAGGCTGATTATTACTTTAGAGTGTGAATATCCAGAGTCATAGAGCCAGACTGGTGAGTTCATGACTCCTTCGGTTGAGACTGAACCCACTGAAATGGGCCCTCATTGGAGAGGGGAGGGGAAAGGAATTTAAGAGTATAGATGAATAGAGAAATGATCAATATGCAACATGTTAAAAATGAATAACAGTATATTTTTGGAATTGAAGCTCAATTCTTGCAACAGGTTATGAATTTTCAGCCCTGGATGATCTCCAATGGTTGATTGATTATCGTCCTGCCTGTCTGATTGAATATTGGGCCTACAGTATTGTTCTATCACAATAAGAAGTTGTAAATGTAACTCAACCAATAAAACAGACATAGAAAATTTGGTTTTAAAGTCTGATATAACAAAATGAAAACAGCCAAAGTACATTCAAAGTAATAATCTATCAGTTTCTTCATCATTTGTAGGAAATGGATTATTAAGAACCTTTCAGATAATTTATTTTATTAAGTATATGTGTCTATATGACACACTATCTTTTGACCAAATTTAGACTCTCTCCTACAAAGAAACAAACATACATTTACATAAAATTTAATTACTTCCCTCTTAGACACTTAGATGTATCATCACCTAAATTCCAGTTCACAAATTAATTTAGTAGAAATCACAAAAAATAATACAACCGCATTCTAGGTCTGCCACTTTTATGTCGTAGTACATTATTTTAGAGATTATGAGAAAACCCAACACAAATATTGACCATCTTTAAGTATCTACAAGAATAAAGTTATTAGAATCCAAATTCCACTAACATATAGGGTATTAAAGTAAGTTTAGTACTGTGAAGTACTGTGAAGGAGCTGTAACAACACAGGAAACAGGCAAGTCACATTTATAACCTAGCAAAGAGTAGTCGAGATTATTAGAAAAAGCATGTCTGTCTTAAGAAGTTAAATCTTAGTTCCAAATTTTCCAAATTCTTTTCTTAAACACATCCTACTAACCACACAGCTCTACTTCGATAGTTTTCCCCTACTTAAAAAAAAAAAAAGAGCCTCATCATAAAACCGGGGTATCTTATTTAAAATCCTCAATGCCAGAACTGGGTTACCCCCATATTGAGCTGTTGGTTGGGGAGAACCAAGAAATCTCCAAAACAATGCAGGATATTGCCAAAGTACTTGGTTACCTGCCAGAGCTAAATGGAAAGACTCTGCTGCTGAAGATAGTGTAGGCTGTGGATACTGAACCTGGAGAGATCAAGAAACTAGCTCCAGCTTTTTGTTGGCTAGCCTTCATAGTTGCTGGAGCGTGCTACATGAGTGGCTGGGGATAGTGGTCACCATCAGCCTGAGAAGCAGGGGATCCTTGAGCTATAAAAATCAACCAGATGGACATGATGTACACACATGTGCAACAGTGGCTTACAGCCTAATCTAGTAGTCAGTGGCTCTAGGATTGGACATGAAGCCTTCTCAATGGGAGAGAACTCATAGCTGGTACTGAGACCAAGTCACAATCTTGTGGATAGGAAGACCAAAGACTCCAGTGAGATGCTTCCACTAGTTTTTGACCAATAACAGTGGCTACACCCATCAAAAAGTTCAAAAGTCTCTCAACTGATTGTGATTATTCCTTTTAAACCATGTAGTTTTCACTCTTGCTTGAGAACCAATATGTTGGTATGGTTGTTTTCATTTTTTTAAAGATGACTGTGAAAACTGGGGAGAACCAAGATCAGTATGTTAAGAAAAGTTAGCTGACTACCTAGCATGAGACAGGCCTGACAACCAGCCCCAAAGAGATGCCAACAGATACTGAGAACACTCATAACTCATCAAAACAGAAAGCTAGAGGTTGAGGAGCGCTCAACTCTAAAGTAGATTTGTAGCATACTCTTCAAGGCTCAGGAGACCTTGTGGAAGAGAGGACGGAAAGATTGTGAGAGATTCAGGGTGGAAAGTGAGTGAGTGATGCATTCATAATGCATCATGGAGAATACCAATAACCCCACTAAAGAGGGCCCTCAGTGGAGAGGGAGAGGGGTTAAGAGTAAAATTCGTAGGGAATATGACCAACACACAATATGTCCTTACAGAGAAATTCATAATTAATAAAAATGTGAATAAAATAACAGCAACCAGCCATTCACCAGTATTTAGTCCATTTTCCTTTAACTGTTTAGTAGATGTTAGCATGAGGAAAGCTGGGCAACAGAATGAAAATTTTTAAAAGGAGAATTATGGATTAATATAAAAAATGTCAAACAAATGTGCTTGAAAGTAGAGGAAATTGTAATAAATGCCCTTTCAGAGGCAATCCCCATTGCCTTTAAGAAATCAGACTCTCGGGCTGGAGATATGGCTCAGCGGTTAAGGCACTTGTCTCCAGTGCCTAAGGCCCTCGGTTCAATTCCCCCGTACCCACATAGGCCAAATCCACAAGGTGGTGGCCTTGGTGCTCTCTCTCTCTGTCTCTCTCTCTTATCATCTATCTCCTGTATCTCTCTGCTTGAAAATGAATAAATAAAATATTTAAAAAAAAAGAAATCAGACTCTCTATGTAGGAGGCTGCTCTGAACCACCGTGGCTTTTTTTCAGCATCAGATTCTGTACTTGAATTTCTGAACCTTTCCTTAGTTCTTCATTTTGCTAAGGACCAATAAACATGAAAAGCAAGGTATTTTGTTTGAAATCCCTGATGAAATGTTAACATGATTGGTGTGTCACAACAAGGCCGTCATATTTAAACTAATCTCTTATGCTGTTTAATTTATGATAGGAAGCTTGAAGGAAGCCAATTAATTAATGGATCTTGCAACTATTTAATTAAAATTCTAATCAACATAAAAGTTGCACAAAACATAATTATGTCAGTCAAATGTGATTCTATCAAAGGATATAAAAACATGAACACGCATTGCTATTAGTTGATTTGTAATAAGTCACCTATCCACGTTCCCAAAGTTGATTAGTAATATATGAAAATTTCTTTCCATTTCAAACCACGGAAGCCAGTTGATATACATGAATTCATTATTTTCTTCCTTTCAACCTGATTAAATTACTCAGTATCTAAAAATGAATAACCCCAAGAGTTCATTCACTGTCTCATTGCAACAATAAATGTCAATATACATTAGAAATATTATTGTTTCATTAGGGCATAGTGAAAGTCAGTATAAGTAATAAAAGAACAGAGAGAAGATAATCATTGCCTAGGAGTCAAGCTCCCAAATACCTTGATATAACTCTTAGAGCTGGAAGCTTTATGTCAAATTGTGTACCTTTTGCTTAATGTAAGTTGATTGAGTGTGTCTGTCTCAGTTATAAACCTCACCTATTTGAGATGCTGTAAAATTCAAGGAACTAATGAATAATCAATTAAATGAATTGGTTTCATAATCTTTAATTATGGAAAAAAACAATGAATACATCCTAGCATCATTATAAGAACTTATTTTATAACCCATGCTAGCCTTAACATAAGCCTCCCCTGGGGCAAAACTCCAGTGCCAACATGATATCTACAACAACATATAAAATATTTTATTTGTGTGACATTTGCTATTTTTTACTTAATTAAAACATATAACTTCTTCAATCACTGGTGGAATTAACTGTAGAAAATATTTAAACATATTTGTGAGTGCATGTGTAAGTTTGTGTGAGCATTCTTGTGTGTGTGTGTGTGTGTGTGTGTGTGTGTGTTTGTGTGTGTGTGTTTGAGGAGAAAGAAGGCAGATTAGAAGTATGCCCTCCTGTGTTCATTTTTCATAGATAGTATTTTCATAATTTTTCTTTCTGATTGCAGATTAACCGTTTAGTAAAGATGGCAATATGACAGGCCCAAGAGATGGCACAGTCAGTCTAGAGCTTACCATGCATTTAAGGGGCTCTGAATTCTGATCCAAGCACCCAAGAACATGCCAGGGAGGTGTGCAGGCTCACCTGTCTTCCCAGGAATCTAGCCGGCCAGCTCTACTAGCTGCACTGGCGAGCTCTGGGTTGAAGTATCAGTTCTGGCCTCATGAAAGGTTAGAAGAAATCTCAGAAGACACTCAAGCTCAATCAGACCTGTGCCCACATACATGCAAACACACATATGCACATGCTGGTATACCACACACACTCCAAAAAGAGAAGAGAACACAATGTGAGAAATCATTAATTTGTTCTTCTTTTTACTAATATATGACATGCTATCTATAACACAATAAATTGCCACATGGTCGTTATATTTTCATTTTTTTACAAATATTACCATGATTCTTTTCCATGTCTCTGAATTTTAGCTATAGAAGTTTTTTTTCTTGTCTAATAATCAATGACTACCCATTACAGATACTGTGGAAATTATAGTTAATCTCTGAGAATAAATAAACTCATGTTTCAAAGCAAGGATTGCCTCTGATGAAGACTTTACAATGTGAAAGATAGAGTCACTGTGATTTAATATTACATTTCTATTAATTTGTATAATTCAATTGTCCCTTTTTAATTTAGTTCATTCACAGATATGTCACTATATTTTACGAAATACAGCAAAGTTATATTACTGGAAAACTGAAAATATAGTGTTTAAAGGGCTTCCAATATTTTGATAAGCAGGTTTATTGAACATTAAACAGATAAACAACTATACCTCACATTCATTTTGTGCTGTTTTTAAAAAGAATTCATTTTACTATTTGCTCTCTACAAAAATTCCATTAAACCATATCACAAAAGAGCAGATTCATATAGGACAGAGAAAAAAAAAAAAAAACTATGAGTCCCACAACCTGTCCTATAAAGCCATCACAAGACTTTTATGAAAGAAATAAAACCCTATACCCTTAGACAAAAATCAACACACTTTATGCATGAAGCAAAACTCCATTGGAGTCTATAAAACTGGGGGACATTTAAACATTTGATTAGCCCAGGCTGATAGTTTCTAAATCTTTAAAATATGGATCAAATATACTGTGAACGTTACATATAAATAGGATGAGCACACAGCTAATAATAAAATATAATCATTGAAATAACTCAGGTATACAGAGATGTACTGCAAATACACATGATTAAATGACTGTATTTTCCTATGCAGAGCCTTCCTTTATTCTCTGATGGAGGACTCATGCACTTGTAGAGAGGATAGACAGTAGACAGGCCAATAGATAAATAGAAAGATGCATGTATATGTATCCATACATTGAACAGGGCTAATGAGAAGTATGATCTTTGTCATAACTGAGAAGAAATGATCTCTGAATTCTCTTTTCAGAACCCTTACTAGTACTTAATCTGTCAGACCTCAAGCAGCTTCCTTTATTCAAAATTCTGAATTCTTCAATTGCTAGTGTATAAGTTATTAGCTAATGAGTTAGTCAGTTAGTTCATGTTTTTTTTGGATAGTTTCTCTGTATAGTCCGGGCTGCTCATAAAATTCATAGAAAAGGCTTGTCAAAAGTTGGAGTCTGTTGGAATATAATGTGTTATCAACACTAAATTAGAGGGAAAATAAACACGTCAGTCAAATTGTTAGTACATAGGTTGAAGCCATTTAATACTTTATGGAAATGTGCCCCAGATTTTAATTTAATTCTAGCTCTAAATTTACTTCTTAACTTTTAAGTTTAATATTTTTCACTATACAAAATGCCACTTAGGCAAGAAGATGATAACTTTATGAAAATCAGTAAAGTTACTTAGATTCCTTCAAGAGCTTCATTTTTCAGGTCGTCTGACAACCAACATATATAAACGGGTGGGTTCTAAGTCATGAGAAGGAACTTGGGGCACAAACTCAAGTATAATATTTTTGAAATTTCAAGAAGGCTTTTGCAAATGGGCATGAATTTAAACTCAGTTTTACTTGTGGGAAAAAAATAAACTTCAAAGCTCACAGCCTTTTTTTTCTAGAAAATTTTCATACTCAGAACCAATTTGAGATGACAGCTAAGTCTCGAAATTAACAAAGAAATAATAAAAAAAAGAATAGCATATGTGAAGTCTACCTCAAGGAACTGACAGCAGCACAAAGGGGAATCTGGCACTTTTATTTTAAGGCACTTAATTAACCTACCCTAACCTAAATAGATAACAATTTACACAATTTTACAAAGAACAAAAAAAGCAAAAGCTTTCATTGTCTTACCTAGAATTGATTTTATGTAATAAGGCAAGAAATAATTTGATATCATGTTGGGAGAAACTACACATGATTAAATACATTCTCCAAAGTGTTTTATGAGGAAATTAAATTGCAAGGTCACTTAAAGTGTAAAACAATGAAAAGATTAGAAGAGCCATGGTGGGGGAAGAGTATACAGAGACATTGCCCCCCCATAACAACTCACAAAGAAAAAACTGGCTACTTCTTATACAATCATAACCCAACCCCATGGACTGCTCCAGCAATCCCACTAAGGAGGGCTCTCCCTGGGTTAGAAACAGGGAGGAGGGGGCTGGAGAGATGGCTAAGCGGTTAAGGCACTTGCCTCCAGTGCCTAAGACCCCGGTTCAATTCCCCAGGACCCACATAAGCCAGACACACAAGGTGGTGGTCCTGGTGCATATTCTCTCTCTCTCTCTCTCTCTCTCTCTCTCTCTCTCTCTCTCTCTCTCTCTCTCTCTCTCTCAGCTTGAAAATGAATAAATAAAACATTTTAAATAAAAAAAAAACAGGGAGGAGGGATATAGGGGTACCTCCACAAGACTTGTTCTACTGTATCTAATTAGTAGCAACAAATAAGTTTAAACATGTAAAACTATGACCAAATGAGAATTTTGACAAAATTGTGATGTCAATTAAGAAAGTAAAGTTGCATTTAGGTAACTTATGCATATGGAATTATTTTTTTTTAATTTTTATTGCTATTAACATTTAAAGGGGATCCGTTTTCAATGAATAAGGTAACAACACAGTATAAAGAATTGCAGGATTAGATACTGCACTTTTCCTGAATTTAAAAGGAACACAATTCCAATGAATTATGTTTAAATATTTCCTAAGTACTTACTTGTTATTGAATGTGACACACACTTAGTTTTTGAGTATTATGTTCCTATGTGCTGGAACTCTTGCGGGGATATGGGGTGTTCAGAAGCAAGGGCCAGGGGCAGGGCTGGGCCACTAGGAGTGGGTGTGGGGAATCATATCCCAGCTTCCATCCAGCCTCTGCATCTGCTGCAACTGAGGCATCTTCCTGTTGATGCAGACCACCCACACAGGCCTTTCTCACCAGATCATCTGTTCTCCTGAAATCATGAGCCTGAAGTCCTTCTCCCTTAAGTGCTTCCCTATGGTATTTTATCACTATGATGTGAAAAGTAGCTAGCTCACAAGAAAATGCTATAACCTTACTAACCATTGAAGATAGTCATTGCCTCAATTTTCACCATCTCTGGTTCCAAGGAGCTTGTGCCATGATGAGAGGGAACTGAGAGAAAAATCATAATTTATATGTGTAAAATGAATACATTTCAATTAAATTGAAGGGAAGTCCCTATGTCAGATTGTTGATTAAATAAATCTATATTAAGAATTCCTTGATTTCCTGGGCAGTAAATTTGAGAGTCACCTTACTATACGAAACAGTGACAGGAAGAAGATGGATACATCTTTCATATTCAGAGTATATAAGGGTATCTTGTTGAGATGAAAAATCTATTTGAAAGTTAAGGAAAGTTGCATATTTTACTTACAGACATCATAAAATAACTTGAAGACTCCTAAAACAACCATTTATATGCATAAAATACTTTTAATAAAATATTTTAATGTTTTATTTATTCATTTTCAAGCAGAGAGAGAGAGAGAGAGAGAGAGAGAGAGAGAGAGAGAGAGAGAGAGAGAGAGAGAGAGAGAGAGAACACCAGGGCCACCACCTTGTGGGTCTGGCTTATGTGGGACCTGGGGAATTGAACCCGGGGCCTTAGTCACTGGAGGCAATTGCCTTAACCGCTGATCCATCTCTCAAGCCCTATAAAATACTTTTAATAAAATATTTAAAATCATTATTAATTACTTTCTGTGTGGTGCCATAGTCCCTGACATTTAAGGATAAGTTAAAAACCACATCACATTACAATACATGCTCTTATGAAGTTTAAATTCTCTATAGTACATAAAAAAGTTTTTCAAACTAATCATATGGAATAATATGAAGTACAGGGAAAATAATAAATAGAGTATGAAAGGATAAAAAGAGAAAAGTAAATGCACAGACATATGCATATAAAAAGGAACAAAGCTTTGATGGGCAGTGCTGTAGCCAGCCACATGTGCTAGGGTGAATCTCCAAACCAGGCACAATTTATGAGAGGAAAGGATTTACTGAAACTACACACACACACACACACACAGACAGACACACACACACACACACACACACACACACACACACACACACACACACACACACACACACACACACACACTCAATAGCAAACAGGCAGCGGGGCAAAGGAGATTCCTTTCCCCTTTATATAGCCTGAGACTAGAGTCCTGCAACCCTTTGCCAGACTTGTTTATTCCAGGAGTCTTTGGAATTTCCCCCCTGCACTGCCTTCCCAGGAAGGAAAATTTGTTTTCAGTTTTCCTGAGCCACCTTACATCCTGCCCCCTACTGAGAGGGCTGCCTTCCTGTGAACATCCTCAGAGGCCCACCCAAGATTCCTAAAATGGTCAATTTGACAACAAAATTTAACAATCATAGGCAGGAAACAATTTTAAAAGATTTGATCAAAAGTTTTCCATCATGCCAGACATAAGATATTTTATCAAAGAACATGCTAAGCAGAAGGAAAGGTAAGTGTGAAAATTCTAAGCCTAGAACCACCCTGGAGAAATCAATGATTGGTAAAGATAAAGGGTATTTGTTAAACTGAATTCAGGTACAGGAGATGAAGTCAGTTCAGATTCTGGAAGGTTATGTCATTAACTCTGAACAAAATACAAAATCCTTAGAAGATTTCAATCAAGAAAACAATCTCAAAACATATTTTAGAGATTTCTTTTCTTTCTTTTTTTTTTTTTTTTGGTTTTTTGAGGTAGGGTCTCACTCTAGCTCAGTTGACCTGGAATGCACTATGTAGTGTCAGGGTGGCCTTGAATTCAAGGCAATCATTCTACCTCTGCCTCCCAAATGCTGGGATTAAAGGCGTGCACTACCATGTCCGGCTTGATTTTAGAGATTTCTGATATACATGAACTAAAGGGCTTTATTCTAAGAAGAAAAAGATTAGTAGGTGATCACAGAATTCTAATTGTAAAATAAAAGTGGTTTGAATGAAGATGTTCTCAAGTAAATAAGCAATAAATCATTTATTTATAGCTGTATTTTGATGTAGTACAATTACTCAAATATTACAGAAATTCTCAAACATGAACTGACACTTTCTCTTGGTAAACATGGACTCCAAACACAAATTTGATTTTCTCCATAGATATGCATAGGTCAATATCCCTGATATTAAAATTCCATAGGATGGCTGGAGAGATTGCTCAGTGGTTAAGGCACTTACCTGCAAAGCCTAAGAGAGGGTTTGATTCCTTAGTGCCCAAGTAAAGTTAGACTCAAAAAGTGGCGCATGACAGCTAGGGGCTGTCACAAACAAATTATATAAAATCCCATAATCCTTTGAGTTCTATTTAAAACATCAGAGTATGCTTGATTCAATACTTGTCCCATGTGAATTTCGCATGACTTTCTCATAACTGTGATCAGAAAAATAAAGCAAAGCAAACAGAAAATAATAATAATTTTGTAATCACCATTAATATCAAACAGGTTGATGTATTTTTTGAAAAAAATGGGGAGGAGGGCATTGGGGAATTGGGGATAACAACTCATTGTTGTCCACTAAATAATGTAACTCATTATGGACAATAAAAAAAGAAGAAAAAATATATACAAAATAAGTATCATTAAAAGGAATAAAACTCGACTTATGTGATATCAAATGAACCACACCCATCACTAAACAAAAGTAATGATTGATTTTTCTACTCAACAGAATGAATTGGGGAAAGGACAAAAGAATGATAAGCAGTCGGAAAACCATGCACAGTATGTAAGGCAAGGAGAGTGTGAATGTTTCAGCCCTGAACCAGTGTCGTTACAATGGTGACAATATGAGAAAAAATTCATCTGATACTCCAAATATTGTAGATTTAGTTCGAGAATGTCTCCATTTCTCTGTTCCTTCCAGTGTCTAAATCAGTTGCCCTGTGACTTTCCAGATCCTTGATTCCCTGAGTCCCCAGTATTTGAGGGTGGATCATGCTTGTTTGCTTCAAGACACCACAGAGCAGTGCCTGTGATGGCCATTTTTCTGGTTAATTTGACTTGAACACAAGCTGGGGCATCCCACTGGGGAGGAAAAGATCACAATGAGAGGCGAGGCAATGAGCCAGGGGCTAAAGTGTTTGACTGCAAGTGTGAAGAGGGCAATTTGGATTCCTGGCACCCATGTCTTGAAAGGCAATTGGACATGCAGGTTTACCTGTAATGCCAGCACTTGGGAGACAAAGAAGGGAATTCCAGTGGCAATTTGGCGAGCCTTGGGATTAACTAAAGTACCTTGTCTCTATACATAAGGTGAAGAGTTTCCAGGAAGGCATTGAACATGGCATTATGGCACACACACATTCACACACTCTCTCTCACACACACACTCACTCACAAGTCACACACACACTCATACACACATATTCACACACACTCATACACACATATTCACACACACTTGCACACAAACATACAGACACACTGACACACACACACTCACACACACACACTCACACAAACACACACACAGAGATTATACAGAGAAACCCCCCAGTTATTTTAACTAAGCTTAGTATAAGTTAAACCTTTCTACTGATATCCCCATGCTTAAGTGACCAGCCAGACAAGATCAATAGTGTCAGTGTTGTGGTGTCCAAAATAATGGCCCTCTGATGATGGCCATGTTCTCTCCAAGAATCTGTGCACATTTTATATTTCATAGAAATGGGACATTGTTAATATGGATGGAAGAAATGGATGTCTTTCGGGAGAGGAGGAAAATGTCTTCATTGAGGTTTGCCCATTGAGAAGAGAGCACACAAGGGAAGAGGAAGATAGAGGAACCAGTGTGAGATAACGCAAGGATGCAGGTGACCATTGTGACATTTGAAGATGGACAACGGACAGAGGATGAGGCAGGTCTAGGAAAAAACCAAAGTGACCTTTGTATAAGAGGATTAAAAAAATAAAAGCCATTTTTGGATTTAAAGGAAATTGAAATGTTTTTACCTCCTAAGGGCATACACCAATGTCAAAATTGTATTACCAGGGCAAATATAAGAGCTATTTAGGAACTACTTGGTGAAAGAACTGGATTCATTAGCAAAAGGTACATTCTATGTCTAGCTACGATTTTACAATAAAATATATGTATTTTAGATATTTTGTTAAGAAATTTACCGAACATGTCTCTGAAATTTAAAGCGAGACACATAGAGTTGTTTCTTTTTTTTGCTTTAATCATCACCATTGTTCTACCCATATTTTCAGTGATCTTCAACAATGTACATAATCAAGAATTTGAATATAAATCCTGATTAGAGATGAAAACATGACTCACTTTGTAAAGCAAAACCATGAGAATATCAGGGAGAGTAGATGTCTGCTAACCGACAGTCTACTTGCACTTTGAGCATGGATTTCCAACAAAACAAATATTTCTTTAGAAGCCAGACAAGGCTATGTAGACATATCACATCAGTTTGAGCCACAAACTTCACATGCATGGAAAGGACTGAAGAAGTCCCTGAATAACTTTCTCACCATAAAACAGAAGGATATTCATTTTTTTCCCACTAGCTAGTACACAGACAAGGGCATGGAAGTTAAGTCTCTTGGTTTAGGGCAGCACAGTCACACGGTGTTAATTTTTTTTTTCCTTTAAGAGTTAAATTATGGTTGGCTAGAAATAAAGAGTGTATTTTATAACAGAATAAAAAAGGTAAAACTATTTTTTGTACTCAGCTTCCTAGTTGATGTGCAGAAAGAGCCCAAACAAATCGGCTTTTGGAGGAACAGGTTTTTTTAGGTTTACTGACACGAGGGGAGACTCCATCCTGACAGGGAAAACAATGGCATGAGCAGAGGGGTGGACATCACCTCCACCACAGCACTGCAAACAATGGCAGGAATGTGTGACAAACACTGGCAAGGGGAAGCTGGCTTATAACCCCAGACAATAAAGATCTAGCGAGGTTCTAAATTCCGAACTGCCATCAGCTGAGGATCAATCATTGAGAACACATTGATTTGTTTGTGGGGGACACCTGGATCAAACCATTACACTATGTGACTAATGTCCTTTTAAACTATGATACATGTGTGATTATAGGTACAAGAGGTTAAAAAAACTATCAATTTTATTGTAAACCTTCAAGATAGAAAAGGAAAACCATATGGAATCATATTAGGAAATGCTATGCATTCAACAGGCGACCAATTACTACAGCAAGACAGATGAGCCAGGAAAGGTCAGAGGAGACAGAAACCAAGGATAACCAACAAAACCCAAAGCAGAAGTCCAGAGACACTTAACATGTCAATAATAAAGAAGACTTAAAACTCACCCACCATAACTGAGAGGAAGAGGGAACAGAAAGATTGTTAGAGCCATGGTGAGGAGAATATCCAGAAACATCACTCCCTCAGCAACAACTCACAAAGGGGGAAGAAAAAAAGAAAAACTGGCTCCCTAGGAGGTCCCCAAAATAAAACAGGCTTCTGCCAATGCACTTGATTACCCACCTGAGGTAAAAGGTAAGACCCTATTGCTAAAGACACCATATGCTCCTGGCACAGAACATCCAGAGATCTGGCTGAATCTGGAAGGAAGCAGGTTCCCAAGTGGTTAGCCAGTAAGGTGCTGGAATGGGCTCCATGAACTGCTGGGGGAAAATGGCCAACAATATTGTGAGCAAGCAGGGGCATTTCTATATGAAAGCACTCAGCCTTACAAGATGTGCAATAGTGGCACCCAGCCTAGGTGGGTAACCAAGGGATCTCTGATTGACTAACAGATCTGATTATTGGAAAGGAACCCCTATCTGGAACTGGGAATGGAGTCAGAGACCTATGGACCAAGATTATGGACTCCAAACAGATGCTCCAACTAGTCTTTGCCAAAAGAGAGACTACACCCATTAAAGCTCCCCGATTTAACAATGTCTATCCCCTATAACCTATGATAATATCGCTCTCCCTTGGAGAATCTGTTTTTCTTTTACAGAAGGCAGTGAGAACCAAGGACAACCAAAACAATAACAGATGGTTGATTCCCTGGCAGGAGATAAACCACCCCTCTCCCTCACCACAGTGAGCCTGACAACCTGTGTCAGGGTGATGGTGACAGACACTGAGGACACTCAAAATTACAGAAGCAGAAATCCAGAAGCTTCTGGGAGCACAATACTAAAATAGACTAGAAGCACACCCACCACATTTCAACAAATTCTGGGGACTAAGGAGTGGAAAGATTGTAAGAGCCACAAGGTGGGAAGGAAATGGTGGCACATAACTGACTATGACAGGCATCATCCAAAATCCCATTTCATTTCTGCTGTTGGGTTAAAAACACACAGCTTAGAATATACTGAAAAGACAGGTCTGGGCAAGAGCTTGATTTAAATCTAGAGTAAGCAGGCCCTTAACGACATTCTCGTTTTTGTTTTCTGATGTTGAAGAATGACTTAACAAAAAAAAAAAAAAGTATGGAGAAGAGAGAGAGAGATTTTTCAGGTGACAATTCTGCTGAGCGTTCCATAGTCACAAATTCACATCAGGAAAATGCCTCAAAATCTGGAATGAAGGTTGGACTGCTAAGAATTCCTTATTTTATTATGGAGGAGGGAGTTCAATGACCTATTCAGATGGGAATATTAGTGTGAATTTCTGTGGATGACCTATAAGTCACTCACTGATTACAACCACAGAAAAGGCCAAGAAGACATACTCTTTGTCATATCAATTTAAAACTATGATGAGATCTTTATTGGACCTTTATTGGATTCTCTATCCCTCCCTATTTTCTTCTCTCTTGAGAGCTCAGAATTGAAGCAACCCTAAAGATAAATTCTGGCTACTGTTTAAAAGACATCAATTAGCAGAAATCAGTACACCTGTTTGATGAGCTTTTAGAAGAACAGCAGTGCCTTTTCACCACATCTCTTCACTAGTATCTTCAGTCTTCATTCTGCTGACATTTTCTTTCCCTGTTTATCTGAATAGCTCATGACTCTTCATGGGTGGCAGCATTAAGAACGCCATTACACTGAAAGGACCTAGTCATCTGAGGTCTGTATAGTGCTAAAGACTCACAGGTAAGAGTCAGAAAATAAAATCACATCATGGAGACTCCTAGCCCAGTGACATTTCAAATAGTCGTGGAGAGGTTGTCAGTACCTTTTGTATACTTTTCCATGTGTGCCAAGTTCATAGAGCTCTCCAGAGGAGAGTCTCTGCTGGTCCTAATTCAAGAAAATTAAAGGCTGGTCTCTTTTAGTCCGTAATTAGAATTCTGTACTTTGGCATATCAATTATCACTATTAGGTGTTGTGTTTTAGAATGGGCTTATTGTTTTTTTTTTAGAATGTATATTTGCATATAAAAGAAGACTGTACATATGAACTTTCAAATGTTAGCTCATTATGCATTTGAAACATCACTTTAGTGGAACATAAAAATGTACACGGAAGACTACAAGCTCCTTATATATTTATTTTGCTTATGAGTAGATAATGAAACTTTTGCAATAACTGGTTTTCATAGAATTTTAATTTTACAAAAAGGGCAGCTATACATCTATATAACTATCATCTATCTACATATCTAACTATCCTTTATATATATATATATATATATATATATATATATATATATATCCTTTCTTTTATATCTGCCATCTATCATCTCTCGATCATGTATTTGCCTATCTATCATCTATCATCTATTTTTCTAAGACAGGTGTTCTAGACCTACTAAGGAATAAAAGAGAATAAAAACATGACTGTTATAAATAAATATAAGCATGTATTTGGCAAGAAAATATCATTTTTGACTATTTCAGTCATGTGTCTATTGAATTTTGATTTCTCCTCTTCCCTTTCCTCTTCCCCTTCTCCTCCAACTAATCCCTTCTTCTTCGTGTTAGAACTCCAAACCTACTTCTATGCATACCTTATTTTGTTCCCACTGAATTAATTTAGGACCACTTGCATAATTGCAGAGGGTATTTGCTGGAGAATGGGCACTCCACAAACCTGTTATATACAAGGACTCGAAAGCAGATGAGGTTTGGTGTAGACAAATAAACCTGTCACATCTCATCATAAGTGAGGAGGGGTTCAAGAGCCCACACGTCCCAGAGTAAATAGTGGAAAGGCATGATTGCAAGGAGAAAAGAAGTAATGGTTCTCAAAAGTCAATTCTCTTCAAGGTGGGATCTCATTCTAGCCCAGGCTGACCTGGAATTCACTCTGTAGTCTCAGGCTGGCCTTGAACTCAAACTGATCATCCTACCTCTGCCTCCTGAGTGCTGGAATTAAAGGCATGTGCTACCAAGCCTAGCTCAAAAGTCAAAATTTTTAAAGAATAAAAGTACATAATACAGAGATATATAATTACTAAAAAAGATGGAAATTCCAACAATTTGAGATAGTGTGAGAAAGAGAGAATATTAGTTGTATCACTTTTCTAAGATTATGTTAATAATTCCTTGGATGTATAACCACTTTATCCCCTTTGAAACTTTAGTTAATTTGATTATACAGTAATGCTTTCATATTCTGCTTTCCTATCACTTCCTTTTCCCTAAATCTGTATATTTTTATATTTTGAAACATCTACTTATTTTATTTTATTCTTCTATTTTTATATGTGTTAGCTTTCTGGACCAATAAAGTTGTAGCAAAAATGTTAAAATTCTTCTTGTTAATCTAAGCACCATAATCAACACTTCAGAAGCATTATAATCTTTACATAATTCTTTTATTTAGCTTTTCATTAAAACCTTGTACTTTGACTTAATTACTAAGTTACATGCACAAATCATCATTTGAATTCAAGTAGCTTCTTCCAAGAGCTATATGCTAGACTTCATAATTATATAATGTCTGTGAAAATGTTTTAAATATTGTATAAATATCCATAGATTAATCACTCAGTCACTTTTTATAGACTATCATCCAGAGAAAATCAATTTCAATTCCTCGCTAAATGCAAAATCTTCACCTGTGAATGAAGTACTTTTCTTGGGCTGGAGCAATGGCTCAGCAGTTACAGACACTTGCTAAGCCTGAGGGCCCAGAATTGATTCCCAAATTTCAGGTAAAGTCAGATAACCAAAGTGGCATATGTATCTCTAGTTTGCTCGCAGCAACAAGAAGCCCTGGAGACCCAATACTCACACTAGCTCTCTCTCTCTCTCTCTCTCTCTCTCTCTCTCTCTCTCTCTCTCTCTCTCATCCTCTCTCTCCTCTCTCTCTGTCTCTCTCCCTCATCCTCTCCTTTTTTCTCTCTCAAATAAATCATTGTATTATATAAAGATAAGTATTTTCCTTCTTTATGTAAAGTTCATCCATGTTTTGCTAACATACGGAAAAAATAACCTTTTCTATTAGGAAATAACAGAACAAGTGTTGAGGCCAATTGTAAATTTAAAATCAAATAATGAAGGATACATCTTTTTTTGAAAAAAAAACATTCTTTGGAGAGAATAGAAACAATAGTGAAAATATGTTAAAGGTATCCTCATATAAAACAATGTATCCTGAAAAACGCCGTGGTGGGGGAGACGGTCCAGAGGCATATCACCCATCAGTAACAACTCACTTGGGCCAGGAAGACCGGGATGGACAATAAATATTAAATTAAAAAAAACAATGTATGCTATATAAGAAGCTTCAGTCAATTTATTGCTATATATATGTATATATATATATATATATATATACATATACATGTATATATATATATATATATATATATAAAATCTAGCATATGCAGCACACATCAAGTGAAGTCATAATTCAATAATCAATGAGCCCTGCTTTCATTAAAATCAAGATGTTTAGAAGATTATTTAATGCTGAAATCTTTTGTGGAATCAAGACTCATTTCATTTGGACTGATGATAATATGAACATTTCATTTTAATGTCATGAAGAGTTTGCTGGAATTTTACAATTTGTAGAGTCACAACTTGAACGAAATGACAATCAAAAAATCAACACTGTGTCTGCTATAATTATACATGGATATGTTACAGAAAACAAGGCTGTGATGTGTAACTGGATTAAAACTCATCTTTCCAGGAATTTAAGGTACTTGATGTCCACCTAACACACTTGGAGTCTTAAGAGGTCAGCACATTAAAACAAATATTGCATTAATTTATTTATTGACAACACCACAAAACAACAACAGTCATTTGTCAAAATAGCTCACCAATGCACATCTATTAAAAATGTTAAGATTAAGAAAATGATTGAAGTTTCCCCAAGGGAACAGAGTTCCCAGTGATTGTCATGTTTTCATTATGATAATGAAACACAAGTTTGAAACTCAGCCTGCCTGGGCTGGTGGCTCAGAAGCAAATAAGTACCCTTAACCCATGAGCCATTTCTTCAGCCCATGTTATTACTTTTTAGAGATAAATCACAAAGTGTCACATACATCTGAAGTTCCTTGCAGCAACACAAAGCTCTGGAACATCCACTCATCCCTTCCTTCTCCCCTTCCTCTGTTCTCTCTCTCTATCCCTCCACCCCTTTCTTATTTCTTTCTCTCCTTCCCTCCCTCTCTCTCTTGCTCACTTGCTCATTCTCCTTGCAAATAAATATTTTAAATAGGAAAAGGAACAAAAAGTACTTGCTGCCCATATAGTTCCAGTTCCCAGAAACTACTCAATGGCAGATACAGCATCTATAATATCAATTGGAGGCTGAATCAGGGTAATCCAAAAGCACTAGTCAGCTAGTCTGGTGAAAGACCCTGTCTCAAATAACTCTCAAATAAGATAGCAGGTAAAGAATGACACCCTGTGGTTTTCCTCAGACCTCCACATATGAACTAACACACAGACACACACACACACACACACACACACACACACACACACACACACACACACACACACATAAAGATAAATCCAAAGTGTGAAAACCAGTGCTTCTCTGATATCAGATATCAGTTCTCACTGAACACTGATACTGGATTTTGTGACTAGAGATCTGGGCCAATTATTATAGAGTTAATGAAAAATTGAAGGAAAAATGGATTTTCACTATTTATGTACCACTCATTAGTACTGCACTTAGTTCCATTTTAAATTGTGGACTACACAATTTATATATACAGACATATATAATGCATATATATGCATAAATATGTATGTATACAGACACACACACATATATAAAATGTCTATAATGTATTTTCATATATATACCTATATATACAAACATATATATATATATATATATATATATATATATATATATATATATATATATATATATATATATATGAAAAGAAGTAATGTGTGGTAGTGCATGCTTATAATCCCATCATTTGGTAGGCTGAGTCAGGAAATAAATGAGTCCATGGTGAGCCTGGGCTTCATAAAATGTGCAATTTAACCCTTGACTACAAAAAGTGACCTTGTGCTACATTCACTGTTTTCTGTTGTGGGAAAAATGTGGAAAGACAATCTGTGTGGATAAGAACAGTCTTTAAAATGACTTGTTCAGCAACTTCACCTACCTTCCTCTAGCTCTTTCTGGAATATGTCAGTCAATTTAATCAATTGAGAACAACTCAACTATATGCATTTTGTCTGCATAGCTACATGTGTGGTGCGACTGTGTGTTTGTATATATGTTTGTGAAATGTGTGAGTTCATGCGTACCTGAGTGCCCACGAGTGTGAAGCCTGGAGCTAAAAAACTTCCTAAATTGCCCCAATCACTTATTTAATAAAGAGTGTCTCTCACTTAAACTCACAGCTCAGAGTCTTAGCTAATGGACCTAGAGAGAGTTTGTCCCAGAGATCCCCTGTCCCTTTCTCTGGAGCTCTGGGATGACAAACTTGTGACATTATGCCCAGCATTTACCTGTATGATGTGTATTCTAAGTCAGGTCTTCATTATTGAGCAGAAAACACTTTACCTCCTGAGCCATCTACCCTGCCCCAACTGTATGAATTCTCTTATTCTCCAGAGATACCTTCATGATTTAGCAGACACACTCAAAAATTCACATAAATATTTTTACAGAGGCTTGACAATCAACAGCATTATTCAGTCTGCCCTATTTATTGACAACCTAAGAGTGCAGAGTAATATTATATGAATGAACCCCACCTTAATTCAGTCAAAGAGACTCTGCTTAACTGTGATTGAGGACAGCTAGAATGAACTCACTGATATTGCTCAACTGGATTTCTGAAGGGTGACCAGCTTGTTTGCCCCTTGAACATAAGAGTTGTTGGAGGGTAATAGGGAGCAGTTGTAACTTTTTGGCTTTTACTACCTTTGTCTTACTATCCTAGATATGTTGTTTGACAAAACGAAATAGAAAGCACTTTGAGGTTTTATAACATTAGTGACACCTCTTGGAATGAGTTCTTTGACTCCTATTCCACATGGATTTGCTTAAATGTGTAAATATGAGAGGAACTCAAGAGAACTAGTATCTCAAGCAAGTCTGCACTCTCTTCTCTCCCTAATCCTTCCAAGGATTTAAAAAGAAACATGGGTACGTTTTCAAGAAGCTGTTCACTATTTAGGATTTATTCTAATTTTTACAAATGGATTTAGCAAGGAAAATTTGTTTCACATGGTTTTACTTATAATATAGATAGGAAAAAGTACATTCTGCACATGATGCATGTGTGAAATTATATGAGATGTTTCACTGTAAAATGATTTAACCCAGAACTATATGGTAGATCATTCAGTTCAACTCGATCTCCTGTTTCAGTGTGGGGGCAGATCTGCTTTGAAGACCATAGCCTTCAGTCCTATTTACAACTTAGAGTGTGATTTGAGAAGAAAGCTCCTCTAAATCCTGGACTTTCTGGTTGATGGGGATGTTCTTTCACAGATCTCCATCAATTCAGCCCTAAATTGTGGATATAACGGGCAGAAGAGGGCCAAAAATATACAATTTGGTTGGACACGACACTTACCTGCTTGGTTTGTGGTTACATTGACAGACACATACTGTCGGGTGCCGGGGCTCAATTCGGACACTCCGTTCACTGCCTCAATCTCAAAGGTATAGTTTGTGTGAGCCAGCAGGTCCACCATCATGACAGAGGTGTTTGTCAGGCCGGTTTGCTGGGGGAGGTACCTGACATGACTGTTACACTCCTCGCATGGCCCTGCATGGGAGCTGCACTTCTTGCATGCAATAAAATAGGACACATCTTTTCGTCCCCCAGTGTCAGCCGGCGGAATCCACTCCAGAAAGACACTAGTTTCATTGACATTTGAGATTGCATTGCGAGGAGCTGATGGGGGGCCTGGTGTGCAAAGTGAGAAAAACAGATTTTAAGATGATATTCATGAGTCAGGTTTTAACCACACTAACCCTGGTCTGAAGAAAAAGTAAATTTGTGAACAATCTTTTGCATCCTGATTTATAATAAAATCTAGTACGAGTTTGATAGGGACAAGAGTGGGATCTATGCATTCCTACTGCAATTATGTAGAAATTATTTGTTCTGAGACTATTCTACAACTAATTTAAGAAAATCACATTTATCTTTTTATATATGTAAATAATTATGGAATGAAAGCATAAAATATACAGAATTTTATGTTTAGAAAGCAGCAAATGAATCTTTTTGTCTATCCATCCTTGATAAATAAGTAAATATCTACTGTCTGTTACATAATGAAAATAGGTAAAATAAGATAATTTACCATGGCTCTTGTCAAATTATTAAATATGGTTTACAATATCTAATGCATATGTCTACTTATGACTGGTAGCAGAATGGAAAGTCTCTTCTTAGAGAACAGAGCTTTGGGATAAAAGCAGTTGACTGAAAATCACAATCCACATTATTATTTTCTTTATGTTACTGTTAAGTGAAATTTTTATTCAGTGACAAGTTTGAAATTTTATCAAAGTCACTCTTAAAAGAAGCAAAAAAGGTTGCTTGTGTTAAAGGATCAATGGAATATTTTCAGTCTCTAATAACCTACCAGAATACAAAAATATATTTAACAAAAGTATTTCCATAAATACTTAACACCTTTAAATAGTGCCAAAATTATTCCCTAACGTCATGCATCATTTCCTTGTCATTTATTTTTATCCAAATATTAATGAAAATTGAATGAAATTTTTAAAATGTGTTTTATGATCACAATCATATCATTGATTGAGTAATAAAGTTGAGTAATATAATTCACACTTGGATGTTTCAAACGATTTCACAAGTAGATGGTAACATGATTCTCTATGAATCCTATTCTTTCTGCTAAGAATAAAAAGCATGCTATTTCAAAATAAAATTGATCACTCTGAAGTCAAATTTTAAATATTTGAGTGTTGAATTTCAGTCATCATTAAATATTATAGAATTGGGTGTTCTTAAAGTGAACATATATTTATTGTTCAGATTTCTAATAGGTATATCTGTCATGACAGGGAATAAAATTTAGTCTTGTGGTATTGAACCACTTAAAAGCATGAATTAAACATATTAATGATCTAGCTTATTTGCCATATACATGTTGTTTAAGTTAAAAAATCAACATTCCATTCTATCATACATTTACCAAAGCCATCACCTTTAAGGAACACATTTAAAAATTATTGGAAAACAACAACAAAATGCCCCACACCTAGCAACCATATCTAAAGTTGAGCCCTCACAAGACTGCATTTTTGGTTGAGCTGTATATCAAATTTTTCACAAGGGCAACCTTGTACATTTCAACTTAAAACAGTCATTTCTATTCAAAATAAGATCTCAAGCTAGAAACACAAAAATTGTTTACTCTGATTTTACCTAATTTCATAGCAGAAAAGGATGGAGATATTTTAATTTTAGGACAAAATGTTAGTCTTAACATGTGAGAAATGATAAAATGCAGCCCAAATATGTCAACTTTAGCAACTTGCTAAACTTTTCGTTTATGTATGTCAGCTGGAATATGCTTACATTTATTACCTTCCCTATAGATCTATAAAAATACACAGGTCTAACTTTCTGACTCTGACATTAACATATCCTCAATTGTTAGAAAGATACATATTTCTATTCAATTAACAACAAACTGGAGCTTAGATGAAACCCCAAACACAAAGGAAGAAGTTGAAGATCTGATTTAGTACAAAATAAAATAGTCTATTCCCTAAGCAATTAGAGTGATGTGTGAGCAAATTGCCTGGTTTAAGTTATTCCTCAGAATCTTTGGGGTTACTTCCATTTTCCAATATAGCCATGTATGTATGTATATATGTATGTGTATATATGCATGTATGTATGTATGTGTGCACATATATATATGTGTGTGTATGCATGAATATTTATTTAGTATATATGTATTTGTAAATATTTACATATATTCAATGAAAAAATAAAAGAATAGGAGCTAGTTGTGATGGCTCATGTCTTTAATCCTAGCTCACAAGATGCTAAGGTAGAAGGGTCAATGTGAGTTCAAGGTCAGTTTGGGCTACAGAATGAGGGAGCCCTTGCATTAAAAAAAAAAAAAAAAACTAACAAAACTCCAAAAACACAAAAAAGAAAAAAATGGAACCAGAAATTAAATTCCAGCGAACTGAGAACAATGTTTGAGAGCTTCATCTCACGTTTCGTAGTGGGACTGTGAATGCAGCTGAGATACAGACACACAGAGCCTTTTGTGAGAAATGCTTATGAATCAATATTCTTTTAACACACAGCAGTTGCAATTCATATACCTGGAGACAGAAAATGTCAAGGTTGCCTGAGTTCTGTGTTTCTAAATGTCTGATTCTTTTGCCACCAAAGTACATTCTCTCCTCAGTCCTAAAAGACAGGGAGACTCACACTTATACTTAAAAGAGATAACTTATGGCTGAACCCCATAAGAAAATGAATGAAATTTATAGGATGATTCATTTTTATTTCTTAGTTTGCTAATATCCGCTTGTCAGCAGTTTCTTCAATATTTGGGAATTTTTTACACTCACATATTTAAGTAAAGGTTTAAAACTCCACTACATAAAAAAATCTCATTCACAGCAGTGATAAGCCAAAAATAAATATGATTATGCCATTTACTTTTATGAACAGCAATTGTTTGGAATAGTAATCATCTCGTTAATTAATTCACAAATCTTGGATTTCATAAAATGGTTTTCAGTAGTGTAATGTTAATTATTACCAACTCCTTGGGAAATTCTGAACTTGTGCTTCACTGATTATGAAATGCAGATACTGAAATTTGTTTAAAATTTCAATTTTTTTTAATTTTTAAAAGTCATCTGTATGATTCATGTCTAGCGATGACTTATAAAGGTTTAAAGTCTTAGAAGCATCTTGGAACAACTAAGTATAAACTCACAACTTGATTACATGTCCCCCGTGGGGAAATCTGTGAAGAAATTGCATTCATTTTGCTTGCTTTTTAATTCTTATTTTTGTCTCATTATTTACCGCAACTTTGCTAAAGAGAAAACTTTGAAAGTATTGTCAGTAAGCAAACAAATGTATAGAAAATGTTTTAATTTCCTGGACTTTTATTTTTCTTTCATAACAGTAGAAAAGGAAAAGCTAGCGATATTAAAATAAAAAGTTTACTACTTTATCCACAGTATTTATGTGACCACCAAATATGTCATTTATAATAATAGCTAAGTATGACAGGTGCATACAAGTCCTAGCTAGAAATTGGTTCTTTATACGAATCAAATCTGATTTGATACCCTTATTGTCCCATGCTCTTGACTTAGTGTGTGTGTATTATTGTGTAAATGCCTTTCTCAATGACATTGTTGTTTGTAAGGCAAGTTAGAAACGGTGAAATTATAATTTATTACTTAATTTCATGACCAGAAAAGTGGATTTGAAGACATGTGTGGTGTGAAAAGACAAGAAAATTTGCTGAAGTCATGTTTGTCTATCAAAAATCACTAAATTCAACCATAAAATCAAGCATTATGTCTGGGTCTCAGATGTTGGATTTGAAGTTAGGGGAAAAGGATGTTTTGTACAATGACTGAAAAAAGACAATTCCTTCAATCCATTTCAATGAATTTGCAATGCTGTTTGCTAAAGGAGATTGGATATTGATAGACACTAAACAGTGCAGGTAGAAACACTGGCTCCACAATCTAGTGAGGTTTAGGGATCCTTACTTGTGCATCCCATTGTGGGTGGATCAGACTCCCTCCTGAAATAATCCTTTTCACAGAGACAAGAGGTTGAAGCTTCCTCATGGGTATAACTGTGAGGTGGACATTTGCTGCAGCTCTGGCTGTGAGGTGAGGCTTTGAAGAACCCGGGTCTGCACACTGTCAAAAGAAATAAGAGACTAAGCTTTTCCCGGGAACAGATGGGGAGTTGTTCGGTGAGTCATGTATCATTTGTGCTAGCAAATACAGATTACAGAGAACAGAGTCTGCATCCATTTTAAGAATCACTTAGGAGCTTCTGGACCATAAATACCAGATTATTAAGATAATCAAATATCTGTCTCAAGTATCCAAATTACCATGTAGTAAATGTCCATAGTTCAGAATTTTTGTACTAAAGGACCTAATAAGGAATTATATTTATAATTGAACAATATTGATATGTCTAAAACTGAAGCTTTGACAATAATTTATGCTTTCTTTAAATTGAATTTTTTTGAGGAAATCCAAATCGTGACATATGCTCCTGAACTGGTTTCATACAAAATTGTTTCAAACTTTGCTATTAAAATGATAAATTCACTAATACATCAATATTAAACATTTCACAAGTGTTGTTAAAAATCCATTAATTGGCTGTCCATCATCATCCATATGATAAAATGTTCTTAAGAGCTGTCAGATTTTAATCATATTATTTTAGGTATTTTGTTACATTTAAAATTTTTCTTTGGGATTCTTACTAACTCACATTTATGTATTCTAATAAAATAGATACCTGTATGCTCTACAAACTGTAACAATTACAAAACAGGGATATCGTGTCTTTCAAGTATCCATCTCATGTGTAGCCATCGGATGTGTTCAGAAAGCATGAGGAAGACAGGAGTGAATACATACATGGCCAGGTTTCCCACTGCCACCGAATGATTCAGATTCATGTAGAGAAAGTGTGTGGTCTTCTAGGATTAACGTTTTAAAATTAATCTACTGGTAAACAAGTACTCATGAAATTAGTGTTTTTTTTTCTTGTGATTTCCATATAGGTTCAGATATTTCTTTCCAATGGGTAATAAATAACACCAAACACCAGGGCTGGAGAGATGGCTCAGAGGTTAATGCACTTGCCTCCAGTGTGTAAGGCCCTGGGTTCAAATCCCCAGTACCCACGTAAACTGGACCCACAAAGTGTGGCCCTGGTGCTCTCTCTTTTTCTCTGTAACTCCCTGTATCTCTGCTAGAAAATGAATAAATAAAATACCTTAAAAAAACACACACCAATATTTCTATTGCTCAGAGAGGGCCAATTGCAGATCATCAAATTGATGGTTTGGAGATTTTTCAACTTGCTTTTTACATAACGCCAATCAATTCTATCTGATTGTCAATTTTCAGCATTCAGTACATATGCTAAAGGATATCCAGTCAGGCATCAGCACACACTTGATGGGGCTGGAAGGCACACTTGTTTTACAGTGGGAATTCTGATCAACATAATGAATCAAGGGTACTTTCCATATTCTAAAAAGGATCTTATGTTTTAGTAATCCATTTTAAAGTGTTCTGCCATTTTCCATGAATAATCAGGAATTGGAAAAACTCAGAAGGTATTTTTAGTAGCTCTAATTATGGTGATAGCAAAACTGTAATGCTCTTATAAATTCACAGAAAATGTGAAGACATTTGAAAGATTAGTAGAGATTTTTTATATAGCATTAAGACATTCTTATAGCTAAATGATTAGGAGATGATTTAAATATTATTTTATTATAATAGGATTTCTACAGCAGCCAGTATCATACTTAGCTAAGTTATCCAATTTTTCTCCTCTTATCCTTGGAAGTATAACCACTCTTAGTTTAAACTCAATTTGCTTTAAACATCAAGTGCCAACCCACACATTATATTTGGAATTCATGTTCAGTTGATGAAACTCCCTGTGCAAATGAGTTCCTTACACCATGAAATCTCTGTTGATATATGTGACGTTGTTACTCATCCCCTGTGAAGGGTGAGCTATATTTTTAAATTGATCAAATTTAGAACTAAGTGATATATTCACATCTTGGGCATTTCCTTCCAGGATTATGTGCAACAAGTCCTTCCTCCACAGTGGGTGACCCTTCAGGTGGGGTGCTGTGTATAAGGAAGCTCCAGGGGAACACCTTTTTTTTGGCTAGAGAGTTCCTTGTGTACCTGCTATCTTTTATCTATTGCTTATTCTTAACAGTGGGCTATTCACTGAAACCCTGGAGTCCAGCCTACATCAAGCTCCATAGGCTGAGGAGGCACCTGGTTCTCTCACCCTCTGACCTGCATCCAATTCTATGGACAGAGCAAGAACCTGGTTCTTCAAACCCCAGTCTGTGTCCAGGCACATGGACTGAGTAGCTACTGGACTCTCATTGTCCAGCCTGCAAACAGCTATGGTTGGACTGCCAAGCCTTTATGTTATGTTAATCCAATAAATTCACTTCTTAATACATATTCATTCAATCAGTTCTGTTCCTCTGGAGAACACATGGCTGATACAACCCACATGGGAAATCTGGAAGTAGGAAGTTACATGACTATAAATAAAATGTCTGTTTCCTTAGTTTAGAGAAATTCTTTTGGCTGATACAGTGGGCCAGAAACTCAGCTTGACGATGAGTACAATGGTGAACAAGTCATATAAGACCTTACTATTATGAGTCTGAAAACTATTGTGTGAATAATCAGATATGTGAGTGTTTCATGAACGAGGTGAAAATGAGATTGGATCTAAATTGCCTTGCCCTAAGAAGAAGGACTTGATGGGCTGGAGAGATGGCTCAGCGGTTAAGACACTTGACTCCAGTGCCTAAGGCCCCTGGTTCAATTCCCCAGGACCCACATAAGCCATACCCACAAGATGTGGTTCTCTCTCTCTCTTTCTCTCTCTCCTTGAAAAATGAATAAATAAAATATTTTTAAAAATCTTTAAAAAAAGGACTTGATATTTGAAGGATTAGGGAAAGGGTTCAATTAAACAAGAATTTCATCATGCTTGAGAAGGGCATGGTATCAAAAATAGAGATAAATAAAAACTAAATATTTTATCAGGCAGAAAGTTGTAATAAAATGGGAAAACAAAATTTAAAGAAGGCAAAATGCCTTATGCACTACAGCTCAAAAATTTTATTAATTACAGTTGTAATTAATTCCCCAGCTATGGAACACCTAACTTGCAAGATTTTGATTTTTTTTCAGTAGTAGAAAAGCAATGTATACTCAATAGAAATCACACTTTAAATTTTAATTTTGATCTCTTCCAAAACTAATGCTACATGACAAGCTGTCTCCATTATGTGGAGAAAAAAAATTATTCTCATTTCCCAGAAAGAAATGGGTCTTAAAGATATACTTACCTAGACTATAATGCACAATAGGCTACATATATCAAGTGCTCTTTAAAAATTAATGCATATTAACTGTACCAAATACTGAATTTCTTTACTTCATTTTTACACATCCATGGAAGACTCTGAGCTCATATATCCCTTACCATATTTACAAAATTTATCCCTGCTTCCTCATGTCACAAATTCAATAAAAACATCTTTTGTTTATGTTATTTTTAACTCACAATTGGTTGAGCTGTGCACAACACCATCATCAGTGGCATACGAATTCATGGTAAAGTTTTGCAATTGAAATGTCTTAAACCTTTAGAATAATTGCATGCTTTAGGCAGGGGTATACTGAGGCTGGTTTAGTGTTAAAGAGATCATTTCAGAAAATAAGAATATAAGGACACCAGACAAACTAGAAGGATAGAATATTGGGGCTGGGAAGGCCACAGAGTTGGGGGAGCCAGGTAAAGGGAGGGGGATTGGAACCACAGGAAACTAAAGGCTAAGACAGTGATCACCATAGAAACCTGCCTCTGGGGTAACAGTATTAAATATAGAACCCCAAATTAAGGGTATTGGACAGGTAACATTGAAATGCCCAGTTACGGTGGAGAATGCCTAATTCTGAAGCTATTGGCTCTGGCTTCTCTGGGTTAACACCCACAGCAAACAGTTGGCCAGGGAAATCCATGAGGTCCCCCAAACAATTCAGGCCTTTGCTAAGCACTTGATTACCTGACAGAGCTAAAAGACAATACCCTATTGAAAGAGACGCTACAGGCTGCTATATCAGGACACACCGAGACCATATGTGAACTGAGGGGAAAGCCAGCCCTCTCTTTTCCAACCCTCATGGACTGGAAAGTTCCTTGGCAGCTACCAGGTGATAATGGTAATCAACAGCACGAATAAGCCAAAGAACCTAACAAGCCATGCAATCCACCATTCAGATATAAATTACACACTTGTGCAATAGTGGTAAGAGGCTTTGAAGTAACCAAATGCTTTCTGATTGGACTTGAGGTCTTCTCAGTGGGAGAGAACTCATAACTGATCATGGGAACCCAGTCAGGAAATGGAAAACCCCAGAGAGATGCACCCAGTGTTCTCTGAACAAGTTGAGTGGGGATCCTCATCAAAATGTCCATCCAACCTCAATGCATATCACCCTTAATCAAAGCTGTTCTCATCTTTGGTTGGAGAATCTGTTTGAATTTTCACATGGTTAAGAATAGTGGGGAGAGGCAAGATTCATCAAACAGTCAAGAAAACACAGCTGACTGCTCTCCATGGGATGGGCCACCTGTACTACATTAACCAGGGCCCAATCAATGACAGGAGCATTGATCCCAATGCATGCTTGACAACCAGCTCCAGGAAAAGAGTAAAAAAAAAAAACAAAAACACTGTGGTTAACCTAGATACTTTATAAAAGAAATACAGAGGCTACAGAGAACTCAACACTAATACTAACATACCTGCCACAGTTCAGGAATTGTTTTGGAACAGGGTGTGGGAAGACTGTAAGAGTCAAAGGGCAGGTAGACATATCCTAAGGTACAATTCTCCTACACCTGCCAGAGAAAGACGCCCAAATTGCCCCACTTTGGAACATCAGGGAAAGGAGGACAAAAGACCAGGGGAGAGGAGCTATAACATTGTAACCTAAATTTAAAAAAAAAATAAATGTTACAAAAAGAAGATAACATGCAAGGAGCAATCATGGACAATGGACTTGAGACTAATGTAACAGACACTGTCACTGCACATGGACAGAATGCAATTAACAGAGAGAAATAGATGAATTCAAGGAATAGGACAAAAATGAACTGGATCCCATCATATATTTAATGAATCAGATAAGTGAATAGCAAATGGGGGTAGAAAGGTCCAAGGGCAAACAGGAAAGATGACAGGTCTATGCAATGCTATTTCTTTGTTAACTAATTAAAAGGAAAGATCTTTTTCAGAGAGAGATGGGGGAGATTGACTTGGAGCATAATTACCGTCTTTGGATGGTGAATGTTTTACAATGAAACCATAGATTGTTAAGGGCAAATCTCAATGCAAGAGATGGGTCACCCCCCGAAAGGCAAGCTGTTGGTCAAGGGGGTGCATATGAGATCCTCACAACCCTGGAGTCCATTGCCCAAGCACTGAGTTACCCAGCAGAAGTAGATGGTAAGACCTATCGCTGAAGACATCACAGGGTATGTTCAAAGGTCATTGAGAAATCAAGCTAGAGCTAAGCCATGTCCCTTTAGGATTGGTGACGAAGTGCTTTGTGAGGAGCTGGAGTAAAAAGTCATCAACATTGTGAACAAACCCTGGATCCTGCAAAGTACACAATCACCCAGCAAGGTAAGATGGACCCACAGGGTCAATAGCAGAACGCATATTACGGGGGAAGTCATGCTGCTAACTGGATATGAGGCCCTCTCAGCAGAACACAATTCACACTTGCTGCTCAAGTCAAAAGACTGTGACTTCAAAGGCCATAGACCCTGGACAGAAGCAACCACTGTTTTTGTTTAATATTCGTTTTATTTATTTTTCAAGAAAAGAGATAAAGAGAGGAGAGAGAAAAAAGAGGGGGGCAAAGGGGATGATCACACCAGGGTCTCTAGCCATTGCAAACAAACTCCAGATGCATGTGACACTTCATGCATCCAACTTTATGTAGGTACTGGTGAATCAAACCTGGGTCCTTGGGCTTTGAAGGTGAGTGGCCTTAACCACTATGAAGTAAACCTCAGTAACATCTGAGTATAACAGATACAAAAGGCCAAGTTCTGATTAAGCTGGCCTGGTTTGCATAGTCATAGGTCTGCAATACCATTTATTATGTCACTTCTATTGTGAAATCAGAGTCGGACCTGAAGAACTCTTAAGAGGGAGGATCCATGAAGCTATTGATTAAGACGTGTTTCAGATAACCTTCAGAATAAAAGCAAACAATAAAACCTGATATAGTAAAGTTTTATTTCATGAGCTAGTTTCCATCATAGTTTCCTCTGAAACTTCCATTTGATATCATATGTATCTAAATTTCTAACAAAATTAAGGAAAACTGACTTCTGAATAAGGTATTACAGAATCCTCTCCACTTAAACTCACCTGGTGTTAATCACTTGTAATATATTTGCTGAGTTTAACCCAGCAAGGATAGAGAGTAAGCAATCCCCTTTCTCTTCTCTGTGCAATCCAACTACCGTTCTCACTCCGAAAAATCCATTTTCTACTGCCTCAAATAGACATGCTATTAAGTAGCAGCCTGTGGACACTGCTCAGGAATCTGTCCTCTTCTCAGAAGTCCAGACACCAGAAATTTATGTGTGAAGCTCTGATTCTGAAAATCTTTATGCAACCTATTGGGCCCCTTCATTTTAAAATTCACAGTTTACATAAACCCCTTTAAAGATAAAACACATATATAACTCTAAAACTACATCTAGAGAGTCCAATACTTGAGCAAGCTATGCTATGTCTGCATGTTGCAAGAAGGCCCTGGGTGTTTTGTGTCTCGGATCTTTTAGAATATCAGAGGATGGAATTCTCTTCTGTTTCTTCCCTTATCATTTAGTAAAGGTAAAGGATTGAAGAATATGCGTAAAGAATATAAAAATGTGGGCTATCAGTAGTTAGTAGAGACATACAGTTAGAAGCCTGGCTCTCTCTTCATGCTTGTCTATCTGTCCTATTGGCTAGCAAAATACTTCCCTCATTAAAGACAACTAATAGAGCAACTTTAGGCTTATCCAGAGATAGTCTCTCAATAATATATAATATGAGGAATGTTGACAGTTTCAAATTAAGTGTACAATATGGCTGTGACTCTGTGGTTAAAGTCTTACACAGCTGATCCATGATTTAGATAACAGACACCTTTGTACATCTTTAAGGTAATTTGTAAATAACATAATCTTTCATAACCAAAATAACAAATGGAAAACAAGTGTTCAATGACAACAAATATGATATTCTTCAAATATCTTATTGAAAAATGACATTATTTGCATGTATGGGTCTGTGTGAGGCGGAGGTAGGTGGAGTCTTGCTATCGCAAACAAACCAGACACATGCATCACGTTTGCGTCCAGCTGCACCAGAGTGCTAAGCCATCTCCCCAGCTCCTTCCATAAATAGCTTTATGAATTTCTTCTGAACTAAGAAACCAGGTGTAGTCGATGTGTAACACAGCTTTACATAGACCATAAGAAATATGTTCCAGAAATATAAATAATTATTATGTGTTAAATTTTAAAATATGTGTTATAAAATGCCTTGTAAAATTTTTACACTCCACTTGACTTCTTATTTGTTTTGTTTGTTTTTTTTTTTTTTTTTGAACACGGGAAGAAAAAAAACTACTGAGAAGACTTAAATAAGTTAGGTGCTGAAGTGAAGGTTCCAGGTTGAATATACTTTCTTTCCCAGCTTAAAGAAAATATTGAGAAATGGCAGTGTTCCATGATTATATCACAGGATAGAAATTGTAACCCAGTTCTAAATAATACTTTGAGAAATCAGAAATAAAAATAAGCCATAAACTATTTAAATAAATATCAAAGTTTAAAATGTCTAGAAATAATTAAAACAATTAACTAGATCAATATAGTTTTTGAGTCCAAAGTTGCAAATATATGTAAAAGCTTTTTTGCTTTTTATTATTTTTGCTCTTTTCCTTCAGCTGTAACTTGCATGGACCAAAAGATTAGTTTCATAAAAATGGGACCATTACAGAAAATTTACATTATTGATATATAAATATGTTTGGACAAAAAGTAAAATATAAAATACCTTTTAATGACTAAATCCAGGAGAATATTACATAGACTCTGAGTCTAGAAAGTATAAAAAGGAATCTATACTTTGTTTTCCTACAAATAGAAAACAAGGTATATAAATATGTTTATGCAAATTATTAAAATGAAGTGTGTTTTATCATTGTCTTATGTCTCTTGTGAACATCAATCCCTCTGTTATTTCTGATCACTTCAATTTCATATCATTTACTCTACTCATCCATTCTCATACTAATTTACATTGCCAACATTTGGGGGATATGCGCCCTTTCCAAATTATATGTAAAATATAATGAATGCTACACATTCTAAAATTGTTTTAAAATATTTATTTATTTATTCATTTGCAAGTACAGACAGACAAATTCCAGATGCATGTGACACTTTGTGTCTGTGACTTTACCTTGGTACTGGAGAATCAAACCCCAATCTTAGGTTTTGCAGGCAACTGCCTTATCTGCTGAGCTATTTCCCCTCCTACCAAAATACATTTTTTTTGAAAACAGATGAATGGGAAAATATTACTTGATTTACCAAATTAAGTATTAAAGATGCTTAACAGACAAAATGTATTCCAGAGTACATATGAAGCCTGCACTTTCATTTTTTTATTGTGTACATCAGTATGTTTTTTGTTTGTTTGCTTTTGATTTTTGCTTTGTCTTGTTCTGTTTTGTTTTTGAGGTAGAGTCTCCCTATAGCCCAGGATGATCTGGAATTCATTATGTCTACTCAGGCTGGCCTTGAACTCATAGTGATCCTCCTTACTTCTCCCTATTGATTGCAGGCCTGTGCCCCTATACTAGAATGTTTATGAGGTCTATGAGGTAGTATGCAGCGCACTTACACTAGTATTTACCCCAGGTGGGGGTTGGGGATAGAGTATGACAGTTGAAACTCAGTATCCAAATAAATGGACAAATATCTAGTTTTCTTACAAACCAAAAGAGGGGCTCAAGATTTTGTTTCTCATAAGTGTCTAAAACCCTCACAGAAAGACCTCATTTATTAGATAATAACAAATAGCATGAAAAATTCACTTACACATCTGTCAGTCCTTCTGCTACATATTCCCATAGTCAATTCTGAAGGAGCACTGGAGAGATTTCTCAGTGGTTAAGGCATTTGCCTAACAAGTCTGAACTACTCCATCATCAGCTAAGTTTAAAGAATACTTCTATGACATATAATGTTTCCATTCCTGAAGGCCTGAATTTGAAGGCAAAGATATTTTTAAAGTTTATAATTTTGTTCCTTTCCATCTACTGTAAGTCTATCAAGTTGGAATAATTTAGAATTTCTTATATGATGCAAGTTGCAATTGACCAGAAATGCTATGATTATATTTCAAACTTCTTTTTGATTGTAGATAATAAAAGAGACCCAATTGCACACAAATTTATACATTAATTCTTTCAAAAATCCAAGATATTCTCTCTCAATAATATAATTTAAAAATGTTTAAATTTTTACCATACACTTGATTTATAGCCTTACATTCATTACACTAGAACATTTTTGTACACTATAGTGTTTATAAGCCTGTTTGCTATAAGGGTTTTTAAATAGTGTAAAAACATACCAATGTACATTCTCAGTCCATTTAAGTAACCTACTGTTCCCACTGGAACAACTGAAAACTGTTTATTATGCTCTACAGAGCAGTGATTTCTGCCTTACTGTGTTGTGCACACATTTAAACATTCAGACTTTCTCAAATGAGAGGCATAAGGAAGTAAAAACACAAGAACCATACTAAGAAACAACTGTCTCTTTAATTTGTCACAAAGTCTTCTGGTAGGCTAAGCCACAATAGTATTGGTAGAGGACTAGTTTAGAGCAGTAAAAGAAGAGGGGGTAGAAAGAATGTAAGAGCCATGGTGGGGGAATATCCAGAGACATTGCCCCTGTCAGCAACAACACAGAAGTTGGGAGGGAAACTGGCTGCCTCTGGATCAATTCATGACCCCCTACTCCATCGACTGATCCAGTATGCCCACTGAGGAGGACCCCCAGTGTACTGGAGACAGGGAGGAGGGAAATGGAGGTACCATCATAAGATTTGCTCATACAATGTATCTAATTATGGATAATAAAGACTTTTTAATTATAGCATAGCAAAAGTCTTCTCCTTGCTTTCAAAAAAGTGCTCTGGGATTTTTCCTCCCGGTTTTGCTCTTCCATCTCACTTTCTGTTACCAATGAGGTCTTGCAGAGGTTTCTGATAGCTGCCTATTATCCTAGACACTGGGAACAAAGTTAGATACAAGACTTCTTTAACTTAATCCCAAAAGTTTGAGTGAATCATCCCTTTTGAAATAGTTTCCTCATATAAAGTAGTGTAATAATTCTCTTTATATCATCTTCTGGTTGAAGTGAGCCATGTCACACACCATGTATCCTATTGTTGGTAGATGCTAATGTTTTCCCTTTACTCCATAACATTCGTGATTGGAAAATTTGATGCAAGAATTAGGGATAATTTTCAAAGTGAAAGGGACACTATGAGCATAGCATGGATATTCAGGGATGGGGCAATCTTGATTCAAGTACCGCACAGGATATGAGGACCTAACTCTACTTCAGAAATTGGTGCCCTTAGAATATGTAAGTATCAGGAGAATCAGAGATGGTAAAGCAATGTAATATATATATATATATATATATATATATATGAATTAGAATTACATATATTTACACACATATGAACACACAGATTCATATATATGTTTTCAGAGTCTTATTAAATAAAATTTGAGAACATTAGGGTCTAAAATAAGACAAATATGTGAAAAATCCATTCTCTCTTTTGTATTTTCATTGTTAAGAAAATCTAAACTCAAATGCAGAGTAGTCTTTTATGTCAATCACAGTTTACCAAAATGCAATGAAAACCTTACTCTGCACATGACTAGATCAATACCTTACTTTGCACATGAGTAGTTCATTCCTTAGCTTTCACATTCCTGGAACATACCTTTCTTTGCAAATGGCTAGATCATACCTTACTCTGCATATGGGTAAATCACACCTTACTCTGAACAAGGTCACATCATACCTTACTCTGTACATGGATCGATCACATCATCTGCATATCCCTATAACTGTTAGTTTGACTTTTATTAAAGAAAACTAAATCTCTCTCCCCATATTTATTAACTGATTTGATTTTCATCTTTGGTGAGAAAAATGGGGAGTCAGAAATTGGTAAACTTAAGATAAAACAATATAAAAGAAAATAGAAAAGCTTCTATTGTTTTTAAACATTAAAGTGATATTCTTCCCTAATGTTTGGGATATACAAATATATCCACATTTTATCTAGCTATTCATAGACAAAAGACCAATAACATTAAAGTAATTCTGTTACTGGGAGTTGATGAAGAGTCAAAAAGCAAATTTCCATGTTGTGTTAAGTAACGATAAGCACACTTTTGAGAATAATTTGGCAGTATTTGTCTAAATTCCACCTTTATGCATATTTCCCAGAGAGACACTCTAATGTGTCAAGAACCGTATTTTAAAGTGCTTACTGTGTTATTGCCTACAAAAGGGCACCCTATGGTGCATTAGTACTTTACGATAACATTAATTCATTTTCTATTTACAAAAAGGATAATCTTGATTCAAGTATCTCACAGAATACATGAATACTTGAAGAAAAGTGACATTAAAGGGAGGAAATAGTTGCTTAATTATTGAAGAAATATTTTCTAATTATTTATATTTACTAAATTGAACAAACCAACATGTAGGTTAGACACACACACACACACACACACACACACACACACACACACACACACACACACACACAGAGGATATATTCAGTTATTCAGTGAGAAAAGGCAACATTCCAAAATCGTATTTAAATTTGGAGAAGTTAAGCTTCAAGATATAAGGTATAATCATCCCAATTTGAATTTTCAAATGAAAGAATAACAACACTTCACTTCATTTTCTAATTTTATATTCTAAGTTTATTTTCAATAAATAAGACAAATGATTTGTTATTAAGGTCTGATACTAGTACCTCATTAGAATTTAAAATGTGTTGGGAATTATTGTATGGAGCATTTATATTTGAATTTGTGTTAAATAAATTAATAAAAAGGGTTTAATACTCTTTGCCTATTCATTTTTTACAGTGGTGGCAGTTTGATATATGATCAGCAGAAAGAAGATTGTTTGATTAGGTAATAAGAGACCAAAAAAAATCTCTCCAAGGATATTGCTTATGTAATGAGAGATAATAATCTTGGGCTGGAGAGATGGCTCATATGTTAGGGCACTTGCCTCCAGTGCCTAAGGCCCCAGGTTCAATTCCCCAGTTCCTACATAAGCCAGACCCACTAGGTGGTGGCCCTGGTGCTCTCTCTATCTATCTATCTCTCTTTCTCTCTCTCTACTTGAAAAATGAATGAATAAAATATTTTAATAAGAGATTGTAATCTTTCTCTGAATTGTTCCAAATATAATTTTAAACAATAAATATAGATATGTTCCATACATTGTTAAAATATGAGTCACAGTGTCATATAACACCACAAAAAGGCAGAACATCTTATAAATTTACCGTAATTTATCCAAAATCTCATTAAACATTGGTATAATATCCTTTCAATTGATTCTAATTTTGGCAAAGTTAAAAAAAATAAATTTTTCTTCTACTGAAGCATCTGTTTCTACTGGAATGTGTGTTATACAACCTTAACACTGCCAGCGCCTCACTCAGGTGGAAGGATGAGGGATGTATGAAATGCCACACCTCCACCTGTCGCTAACAGCAGCTAAGGATGCTAGAAGAAGGGGTTCACGTTTATCAGTGGTGTAACCACTGCACAGCCCATGGTAGAGTAAGTAACCATCCACCCCTCATCAGCGGCAACCTCACGTTAACTGACAGTTAAAGACAGGATAAAGAAATGCGTTAAACTATGAGGGGAATTTATATGCATGAAAAAAGGGGTTGGGGACAGGGTCATAAGAGAAGCTAGCTGGGGGAATATGTGTAAAAAGCATGGAATTCATGTATGAAAAATTAAAAATAAACAAAAAAGTAAAATAATATGGTTAAGACCTTTCTATCTCTTTACCTTAAAAGAAAACAAATCCTTTAGTGAATTCAATCTGTCCAGATATCCATTCATTAAAATCCACCTTGATATGTAATCCAGGAATTCTCAAATGGGGGAAAAAATCAGCAACTCAGTATACTCAGTCATTTGTGTAAAACAAACTATCGACAAATATGCAAAGAAGGAATTTCTTTCATTCCCTTGTTTCGTGTTATTTTCTTCCTTCTCTGAATTTTAATTCTGCTCACATTGTGTTATCACACGGGAAAGGAGCCTGAAGCAGACAGCAAGAGGAGAAATGGAGCACGTAAATCACTGCCTATCCAGTTCCACAGCTAATTTAAAGAGCACCCTGGCATTAAGGCCTGGAAATAATATACTGTAGAGCCGACACAGCAGAGGGACACTACTTCGGATGGCAGCACAGTCCAGGTGACCATGCTATTATAATTAACCTGCTGCCTTCAATGTCAATGATAAACAGCAATGCAAGTGATGGTACCTAAGAAAGCACACCAGGAAACTCTAGTCATGTTGGAGGTTGAAGTGTATTCCAGTGCTATCTTCACAATTAATCACTCACACTTTCAAAACTCTCTGTTGTATTAAACGTAATAATTTGTCTTATAAAAAGTTGGGTTTAGATTTGGCCAAATAGTCCACTTAGTGAGGGGGAGCCCTTGACTGGAACTGGGGATTCAGGGCGATAGGCACCGGATCCCTTACTGTCGGGCTCACAAGAAAAGATGCACAATGGGAGCAAATGATGGGGAGGCTGCTAAAAATAGAATCGAGGTAATCCAGAATTGTGTATATTTGTTAACCTATACTGATCTCACTCTCCAATGGAGATTGTGGTTGTGGTTTTCAGAATGCAGTGAGTGAGCTGGGGCCCATCTGACCCTACCAACCGACCATAGGCCGATAGCTGAGATTCTGGCGGGAGAGGAGCCACCACAGTCATATCGTGGAGGATCCAAATGGAACCCCGCAGAGAATGTCGGGATGAACAAGGGACCCACAGCCACAGCCATTCAATCAACACAGGATAAGCCAGTGAGACAGAAACCAACAATTTTCAACACAAAGACCCCTAAGCTCACAACATTAAAGCAGCCTTAATACCCACCCACCAAGACTCAGGGAACTGTGCAGAAGAGGGTGCGGAAAGATTGTGAGAGCCATTGTGTGGGAGACTGTCCAGAGGCATGGCACCCCTCAGTAACAACACACTTGGGCCAAGAGAACCAGGCTGAGTACTAGGATATCCAGGATCCCTTGCCACAAGGACTAATACAGACAGCCCACGGAAGAGGATATCCAACTGATCAGGGATGGGGAGGGGGGGAATTGGGGAATTCGGGATAACAACACATTGTTTGCCCACTAAATAATGTAACTCATTATGGACAATATATATATATATATATATATATATATATATATATATATATATATATATATATATATACAAGCAGTTTTTCTAAAGATAGATATAACTTATTCAAGTAGAGATTTTTCGTAGTCAGGTTCAGATGAAATGCAGATAATATTAATTGTTGTCCATGTCAAATAATACCTTGCTTTATTGGAAGTTCATAAGAGCAGACACACACACACACACACACACACACACACACACACACACATATATATATGTATGTATGTATGTATATATACATATATACATATATACATATATATAATATATATATATATATATATATATATATATATATATATATATATATATATATATGCACAGGGCTAGATCACACCTTACTCTGCACATGGGTATATCACACATATATATGTTTGTGTGTGTGTGTCTATAAATATGTAAACATATGTGTAGAATATATAACAAGTGTAATGGGTTATATATTTTTTTCAAAAGCAAAGAAAATAAATTACAAAAGAGAGAGTTTCTATAGACGTGTAAGCTAGTCATTTCATTGTAGACACTCTAAATTTTCATGGAAATTGCATGTATGCTGAAGATATGGTGTGACTGATAAATGAAATAATTCAACAAATGCTTGATGAGGAAACAATTGTCCAGTTTTCAATAGCCCTGAACATATGGCATGGACATACATCAAGCTGAATATACAGTTTGAATTCAATAAGGCAAATCTCTCTAGTCATAGTAATGACTATAATTGATGATATAAATCGTCAAAGTCACTCAGCAATCTCCTCCTCTGATGTTCCAGATGTTACCATTGACCTGACTCTACCATTGGGAGGCAGTATTTCCTACATCAACATGGTATTACAATCCCATGAATTAATAATATTGATACCCAAGACACTAATTTATACAAATAATGTGATTAGTTGTTATTAAATATATATTAATAATTTTAAAATGCAATACTCTGTATTCTTTATTGTGACAAGTGTATAATACAAAAGTTATATGCTTAATTGACTCTGGTATTAAATTCCATGAAATGTAGCTGAA
Source organism: Zapus hudsonius (assembly GCA_004024765.1). Classification (NCBI taxonomy): domain Eukaryota; kingdom Metazoa; phylum Chordata; class Mammalia; order Rodentia; family Dipodidae; genus Zapus; species Zapus hudsonius. The sequence goes on from PVHP010000074.1 coordinate 214,599, forward strand.
GGAAAAAAAAATATATATATATATATATATATATATATATATATATATATATATTACAATTTGCCTGAAAAATATAGAATAAATTAGTACAAACTGTTTGAAGCAGGGGATTCAAGAATTACTTTTAGATGGGGAAAATATACAGAGTTCCTCAAAGTATTCTTATGCTTCATAATAGAAAAGAAGCACAATTTTAGCAGAAAGAAAAGGCACACAGTTTAACAGATTACTATGGCAAGCTATTTCTGAACAGGAGGTGTTGCAGTCAGCTCCTTATTGCTGTGCCAAGCATGTAGTGAGGCACAGCTCATAAGAGAAAGTGAATGTATCTCAGGATTGCAGAGTTAAGGGGAACACCATCAAAGGAGGAAGAAGCTGGCTCCCTCTCATAGATCCAGTGGGGAGAAACCTCTGCAGCAAGCAAGCAAACGCCAACATTAGCAAGAACAAACCATGATAGCTCAGCATACCCAGAGCTCCTACTCTTCTGAACATACCTAATAGGGCTGAGTTCCAGGTCCTGCCCCCAGTGTGCCCTTGATCTGCCCGATAGGGACTAAAGAAGGAAGTGTAATCAAAAATAACTCAGTGAGTTTGAAGCCAAGCATTCAAACTACCACAAGAGGATAAAGGAACTTGGGGAAAAATCAGAAAATTGAAAAGCAGTTAATGAGAATATACAGATATACAGCCAGCCTCTACCCTTTGTGCAACCATGCAAGCATCCAGTTTGTGTGTTTCTGTGTGTTTATATAGGAGAACGGAAGAGTGTTACAGTCAAAATGGACTTAGGAATTCTATGAGCAGATGGAAAGTCAGGAATTGTTGCATAAATTGTACAAATACAGCATAAATATACCTGTGGATTGAGGAGGGCACTGAAGAATGCAGAAAGCAGTTTGTCACTATAAGACACTGGATATTTAAATATCTGGGTTTCAATTATATTTCAATTAATACTTGCATAACCTGTTCCTTAGCTTAATAACATGTCTTCTGCATTGTGGTGAGGGATATTATTATGAGCACAGCCAGCTTCTGACTGGCCTCCTTACATGCTTTTGTTTTCAAGAATAAAGTCTTTCCACGGGATGTAATGGGTGACAGCTGCCCCAGCTCTCCTTCCAGAGAGAAGGTGGAGAGAATTCTAGGTGGAGGTGGAAGAGGCTGCTGTCAGGAACGTGCTCATGGGTGCTGTGTAACTGGAAGGAATGCCATCTTTCTATACGTTCAGTCTCCTTAGTGCCTTCAAAGTGATAATTCTGGATCAGCTAGGGCCAGACTAGCAGGTTTATGTAAGAATGAAAATGATACAACCAACATGGTTTTTCCAAAGTGACAAGGTTCCAGAAATGTGATGATCAGTGGGACCATATTGACCTCCTGTAGAGTACGTCTGAGCTTCTTTCACTTGTGTGAAACACAATTTCACTTATTAGGCAATAAAACCCACTTATGTCTTTGGCCTTTCAGTTATATTCTGCCAAGGCTAATCCTAAATAGAGATATAAACCTATTTCTTAGGATTATTGTGTTAAATGTGGCTATATATACACGGGTCCAAGTGAACTCTCTCTCTTCAAATAAATGTTTCATATTGAGGTCTGACCTCTAATATAATTTCTTCCAAAAGTCCTCCCTTGATGGCTCAATAGAAAATAATTCCTCCAGTTTCTTTTCTTTAATATATCACAATTCACAAACATATATGCTTTGGTTTACTTTGATGGTCTTTTTTTATTCCCTCAATATCATGGAATAGGAAGTTAGTACATAGTTTATGACCAAAGATCAACTAGAATATATATTTGAGTCAGAAAAAGCAATGTTAAAAAAAAAAAAAACTACTGAGTTTTCTTTTAAAGTTCTGCACAAATTAAATCATGTCTTCCACACAGAATTACAAAAGATATAGCAATATTCAGAAGGTTTTTAGCATAAATTTCCAATAACACGTTGCCAAAGCAAACTGCAAGGAAATAACCTTTTAACTTTTTGAAAGCCTTTTCATTTTCAAAACAAAATAAATGTAAATTAAAACTTTTCTGACACTTTTGCTCTGATCTCACTTCATAAGGATATCAATCGAATAATAAGCCTTATGAACATTAGACATATGAGGAACTTCCAAACACATATTTCCTCATTTATGACATGAACTAATTTTCTTCCATGGTTTGAATGTATGGTCTCAACTTGTTGACACACCTGACAGTTAACAAGCTCTGTATAACTCTACCATTGATCATTCGTCAGAAAATTCTGTTAAGATTATTCCAGATAAGACAGATACTGCCTCATATACAATAAAACACGTTTAAGTGGTTATATGATGTTCTCAAATAAAGTGGCCATTATCAATAGTGCTAATAGGAAATCTCATATTTAGAGAATAATCTCTGTTGTTCAATCTGTCATGTTTCAGTAGAAATAGCTACCTGAGCAAAGGCTAGGGTTACGTCATATATATCTATATATCTATATATCTATATATCTATATATCTATATATCTATATATCTATATATCTATATATCTATATATCTATATATCTATATATCTATATATCTATATATCTATATATCTATATATCTATATATCTATATATCTATATATATGACATTTTCTGAAATCCCTAATTTATTCAGTGACAGTTTTTTTAATCTAGTCTGTCATTGCATTTGGACATAGTGCATACACCCCAAAGAGTGTCATAATAAATTACATTTTTAATCACGAATATCTCTACAGGAGAGCTATCATAAATAATGAATATTTTATTTTATCCTTTTTTTTTCTTATTTTCCACCTTGGGGCCATCACATAATCTATTAATTTCACTTAATTGCTAATGAGACCTTATAATCTTGGATAATTTGTTCTGCTCCACTATTCAGGATTAGTGATCCCCAATGGCTGGCCTAGGAGGCATGAGAGAATATTCAGAATCCTACAGCACAGCTGGGAGAGGCAGTAAGGTAACAATGTAGATCAACCAGAAAGTGGCAGAAAAAAAATAAGGAAAGAAAGGAGCAAAGAAAAAAGCTTCAAAGGGTGGTTACAATTGTAATACCGAGCAATTGTGAAGAGATGTATGACAAGAATCAGGAATTCAAGTAAATTCAATTTTCATTGTTTAACAATAAAATCAATTAATTTATTATTGACTTTATCTATGTTGTCTAATCGCTTAGATTAGACCAAACTAGGATTAAAAATTAAGCAGGAAAAGCAAGAACTGTAAATTTCCTTAGACTGTATGTCTGTGTAGTTATTGTGTAATTCAGTCATAGTATCAAAATGTATGTACATAGAAAAATTCGGTACATATCAGTGGAATATGTTAAAATTCCACTGTCTTACTATTGAGTGGAAAGTGTTAAATACTATTATCATACTACTAAAATGCAGGGTGTTCATAAGAGTAAAGAATATACATCCAGTGGATTAAAAACTGTGGACCCAACGTAGGAAAAGTAGAATTGGAAGGGGACACTTAATTTTCAGAGATTATCTCACAGGGACACAATTTAATTGGAAATAATCCTAATTAAAATTATTTATCTGGGGATTATATTTACCCATCAAGGTGTAATGTCTTTAATTATCAAATATTTTATTTTATTTTTGAGGCAATATTTCACTCTAGCCTGGGCTGACCTGGAACTCAATCTGTATCCTAGCCTGACCCTGAATCATGGATCTTAAAGGCATGTGTCACCACACCTAGTGTTTTTAATATGTTTTGATCCATGTATATGAGTGTGAATTATTATTTATATTCAAAGTTCTTGTTTAGTAATATAATACACTTTCCTGTTACCTCGGAAGGTTTAATCCCTCTCAGATGCATAGTGTATTGAGTAGATAAATGACATATTTAAGCCTTTTAGGGTCAATCAGATAAGTAGAAAGAGATCTGCCTTCTTTAGCACAAGAAGCTTCTGCAATAAGGAGAGCACCGCAATCTTGGGTAATTGGCTCTTTAGTGAAAGGCAAGGAAATCACTGTTCCTCCTATACTCCGTCATTTTGAATAAGTGGATATCTAAAGGAAATAAAAACTCCTCCAATTTCTCATTCATATAGAAGATGATATATAGAATTAAAATTATAAACATCTTTACTTTTAGATCTCAGTTTAAAAAAATCCGCAAGGGGGAAAAAAGCAAATTAATAGTTTGGCTTTAATTATTCTAATCCTGACCTATCATGATATAAAGAATGTATGCATATCTGGAAGAATGGTGTTACGATGACAACCCATATTCACATCTTTTAAATGGTAGGTGAATTAATCATTTTCAAAGTTTAATTGGGTCAGACTATGACTTAAAGGGACAAATTTTCCATAAAACACTTGGGATCCAAAAATTAGAACATATTTCTCCTAGGAGAAAGTGAATTTCTACATTTTCCCTGTGGTAGAAATAAAGGAAGGCACTAATTCAAAATTCATTTTCAGTTATAAGAAAATGGGATACGGGCAACTTATTTTCCAATCGATTCACTGAAACTCAGTTGAGCACATCTTAAGTGGACCATTATCTTCTTCAAGTCAAGGAAAGAAACGAACATGCACCATTAAGTCTTGTAACTAGTATGTAAGGAAGTGATAAGTAAGTGGTATTCCCTAAAAATTTATGACACAGGATTTCAATGTCAAGATTAAATTGTCCTGCTGTAACTGTAACCCTCAACCACACAGCAGAGCCTGTAGCTGAAGGTTTACTTGACCCAAATAGTATATGAGGAAGTATATAAAATGTCGTAAATAAATGTCATCTCTAAAACAGGCTGAGCCATCAGCCTCATATTTGCACAATTCCTTAAGTTTGGAATTATTTCCCAACTGACTTTTAAATTTTTTTATTTGAGAAAGATAAAGGCGAGAGAGAGAGAGAGAGAGAGAGAGAGAGAGAGAGAGAGAGAGAGAGAGAGAGAGAGAGAGAGAATGGGTGCTCCAGGGCCTCCAGCCACTGCAAAGGACTCCTGACACATGGCAAACTTATGCATCCGGAGTACTGACTTTTATACACAATTAATATATCTAAGCCCTCAGAGAGTTTTAGGCTAAAAAAGGCAATACTAAATATACTTTATATAAAATTATTAGAAGGTTCTATATTCAGGATTGTAATGACTCAGAAGTAAAATTATTTTGCTCATATTGTTTTATACCTACAGGAATGCACAATGAACGAGTGTTAACTCTCACCCCAAAAACATGCTTTGTTCATAAAAATGAGAAAAAAAACAGGAGGATCACATGTAAAAATGTTACCTTTATTAATACAACTATATACTGTTTATTACATTATTAGCATATTGGTCTTGTCATACAATTTTCTCACTTTAGCCAAATAATGCCTTCCTCAAAGAAGAGACATCTTATATGCTAAGAGAATCTGACTTGTATTTGCAATTTCTCAACTTGCCATTAACTTTGTTAATTTCTGAACTAACATAAGCCTTCAAAGACTACATGGGGAATAAAGGAGGGAATCACATGGGAGTTTTAGGGTATGAATCTATCTATCTATATCTATCATCTATTATCTATCTATATCATCTATCTTATATTTTACATCTATATCTATATATCTATCTATCTAAACACACACACACATATATATGTATATATAAAGAGTAGCAAATTTCAAAGATATCAAAAATTATAAGGGCTGGAGAGATGGCTCAGCCGTTAAGGAACTTGCCTCCAGTGCCTAAGGCCCTGGGTTTAATTCCCCAGGACCCACATAAGCCAGACCCACAAGGTGGTGGCCCTGTTGTGCTCTCTCTCTCTCTCTCTCTCTCGCTCTCTCTCTCTCACTCTCTCTGCTTGAAAATGAATAAATAAAATATTTTTAAAAATTATGTCCAACTTCCAAATGCTAAAATAAATGGAAAATTTATGAACACATCAAAAACTTAGAATAATCAGTTGTGTAAACCAATTCCAGCAGTCAAGGTCAGGCTCCAGGGTGAGCTCTGAGTCCAGGAAGCTCATTAGTAGAAGATTGAGTATGCCATCTGATAATTCAGATCACAGACCCATACATCTGATGTCATCTCTCTTCCTTCCCTGCTCTTCTCATCCAACCCAAAGCACTGAGCATGGGAAGAGCAGGAGTCCTGACTCACTCCAGCAATCTCACACCCTTCCCCCTAGCATACTAAGTTAGCTTTTAGAAGTTACCTGGTGCAGAAATTCATTACTGATATTTGTCAATAAAATATATTCACTTGAATTTGTAATGAAATCAATTGGTCAGGCAAACTTAAAAAAAGGAAATAGAAAACTGAAGTCTAGATTTGCTTTTCAATGATCGGAACCTAACTGAGAGCCCGTACATTACCTTACACCCCCAGATGCAGCCCCTCATTCTTATTTATTAAGAAGTGACTTTCTAATTTTTTTTTAAAAAAAGGGCTGGAGAGATTGCTCAGCGGTTAAGGCCCTTTGCCCTCATTGCCTAAGTCTGGGGTTCAATTCTCCAGGACCCACATTAGCCAGACCCACAAGGTGGTGGCCCTGATGTGCTCTCTCTCTCTCTCTCTCTCTCTCTCTCTCTCTCTCTCTCTCTCTCTCTCTTTCTCTCTCTCTGCTTATAAAATGAATAACTAAAATACAAAAAAAGAAGTGACTTTCTTACCTTTATCAAGGCACATAACACCTCAGCTATGGACAATATTTCTCAGCATGACTTTAGGGTATGTGTGAGCAGGTGACTCATTCAGACCAGTTTAATATCAAATGAAATGCATGTCATCCCAGATAAGTTAATAAATGTAAAGCCACCACTTTGATGTTTCCCACACACTTTGCAGACAAAAACATGGTGGCCTAATGAAGCCAGAATTTCTATCCCTTATGTAGCATCTCCCGTTGATGATTTGAGAGACGCTCTTCATCCTGGACCCACTGATGAGCTCATAAAGTGGAGGCTTCCCAAACCTCTCCGTGCTGCTCCCTGGGAGAGGAGAACATTGAATCCTTCCTTGAGTTTCTTTATTTTTTTGCCTCTTTGTTATAGAGGCAGCCTAGATTTATTTAAAAAAAATCAGAGGCCAAGTGGAAGTAGATTCCATTGAGGAATAAAATAAACTACATGGACAGGAAGAAGCCTTATAATATTAAAACGTTTAAATAAAATATTATAATTGTTTAAAAATGGAGGATCTTACCATAAACACTGCATTGAAACTCAGTCGTTTCAGTTAGTAGCTGGAGAATTGTTGAAAATTAATTGTTTCTTCCCTTAAATCCTACAGTTCTAAACTAGGATAAAGATAAATTTGTCACAGGATTTCAGATTTAAAAATCAATGCAAGCAAAAGCAGTGGGGCCTGCCAATAACATGTTAGCTGTTGCTATAGCCAAGGGGGAAAAAAATCGCTTCCAAAGCATTCTGCTGTGGCTATCCGTCTGTGACTCCCTCTTAGACCGGATTCTGCCATTCTGGCCTTGGTTCTAGTGGCTATGATTCACACACTTCAATCCTCCTCACTCCATCAGGGATGAAAATATGATTTTCCTCTACAACCACAAGACCAGAATCCTCCTAGGCAAAATAGCTTCTGAAAAGAAATTCAGAACTTATGCAGTGTTTTGTCATCCATGACATGGCATACATGAAGGATCTGGGTAATAACTTTAAACTGTTTAAGTCAATCTATTAAGGACAGATCTAATAAGAGAAATATATGATTGTAGATACCTGAAACAAAAATATATGTTGGTTAAAATACCAAACAAATAGCACACGGTACGTATATGGCTTCTCTACAAGATGTTTCTTATTATTCATACCAGATGTTTGTTATTTGCCTGAAGTATTTGAGGGATTAGATAATGATGAAAATTAGCTTGTTCTCAGGAGAGAAGACAATAGGTGTGATAGCTGGGAATCTGCACAGTGTCTCATATTTTCCCCATATTTCATAACTCTGTCTATGAATATATCCAAGAATCCCTAAAATAAGGCTGACAAAGGACCCATCAATGAATATTTATTTCACCCCAGACCTTAAGATATTTCACCCCCTCTCTCTCCTCTCCCTGAATGATGCAACAGTCAATAAGTATAAACAGGGACTTTAATTTTGCCCCCAGTCCTTATATTTGATATCAACAATCACACACCTTTGGGAACACTGTAGTTTACCATACTTTAAAAATATGAATTTATGGTGGGTGAGTGAGAACATTAGCACAGGAATGCCATTGAGAATCCATGCAGAATGGGAAGATGATGATATGTCACAGTTTACTAGCTTCAATAACTGTGTATGCTTATGTACTGTATCGCTGACATTTTCTTCTCTTATGTGCATTAAAGGAAATACCAGAAGTTATGTTGACATGTAAGTGTTGTGTTTTTTTTAAAAAAAATATTTGCTAGGAGAAGAGAGAGAGAGAGAGAGAGAGAGAGAGAGAGAGAGAGAATAGACTTACAAGTGGTAGTTAGTTAAAGGAAAGGTCTCTTCAGTATTTGTCTAAAAGGCAATAAACCAGTCCCAGTCCACTCCTTTTTTCAAAGTATTTTCTTCCTGTATTTCTACCTTTTAAAGCAATGTATTTTCTAATGATGCATTTTTTTGGCCTGAAATGTACTATCTTCTCAACAGGTCAGTTGTCTAGACAGGTTACTTAGTAGCCACCTATGCATAAAAGTGATTTAAGTACAAATTCATTACTGAAATAACTCTGTGAACCAAAATTTTCTTGCATAGCAATGACTTTATAAACTCTATGAGCATATGAACATTCCCAGATTAAACGGCAGGCTGTACATTTCAAGATTCCTAATGCCTACCTAAACACACAAAACAAAATATTGACACTGTGACATTTTATACAGCCATGCGCTTCTATCAATAGCCAAAAGAAATGCTATTTTTAAAGTGACACTCTTTTTAAACATCTGAAAACAACAAATACATTTGCAGCTCAACTGGCAAAGTAACCTACTTACATAATAAACTCATTGAAAATCTGAATCTCTCCTTCACAGAATAATTATTCATAAGTCCCGTGTGACAGGAAGCCACAATTCTGTAACAGAAGTGTCATTACAACCTTAAATATAGTGTTCACCACTGTGAGAACCTTAATAACAGATGCTCACGGATGCCTGTGGTGTGATGAATCAGTGAAGAGAAAGGAGAGAGAGAGAGAGACAGAGATCTATGTAGGTGCTCACCAGAAGTGGGGGAAGAAAGAGTGTCTTATAAACACAAAGATAAACAGATGGCCAGAGAATAGGCATCATGAGAATAACTTGACTTTTCACACCTAGTGGGCATTTTGATTACCTGCAGTTGGCGAATACATCAAAATATGCCATGACTCAGGGAACTGAGCAGAAGAGCAGGCAGAAAGATTGTAAGAGCCATGGTGGGGGAGAATATCCAGAGAAATGGCCCCCCTCTGCAAAAACACACAAAGGAGAAAAAAAAAACTGGCTACCTCTTGTACAATTAATAATCTACTACCCCAAGGACTGCTCCAGTATGCCCACTGAGGAGGGCCCCCAGTGAGTAGGGGAAAGAGAAAGAGGGAAATAGGGGTACCATCACAAGATTTGCACATTCACTATGTATTAGTCAGGGTTCTCTAGAGGAAACAGAGTTGATAGAATGGATTACAATAATAAAAATATTGGGGTAGTTTAAGACAATCCATCAATAGCAGTCTGCAGGCCCACAGGTGAAGAAATTAGTAGCTGTTCAGTCCATATGGCTGGGGGCCTCAGCAGTCCCAATCCAGCCCAGAAGGCCTGATGGCTCCCTGGGGAGTGGCTGCTCTTCAGTCCATAATATGAGCTGAGGAAACTGGGTTCTGATGTCCAGAAAGGGTAGGAGAGCAGGATGTGAAGGCAAGTCACGAACAAGCACCAGCAGCCAGGGGAGGAAGGAAGAGGGTTTCCTTCCCCTCAAGGTTCCTTATATTTAGTCCCCTTGGAAGGCCCACCTAATGGGAGGTGGGGAGGATGGGCTCGCTCACTCTGGAGAAGGGAACTCCTCCCTTCTCCTAAATCCCAAAAGGATTTTTTGTCAATCCTTCCTGCAGGCAAACTCAGAGACTCACCCAAGATTACTATGGATTATTACATAGATTAAGTTGACAAACTTAAGTATCATGCAATGTATCTAATTATTGACAATAAAGATGTTAAAAAAAAAGACCAGGAAAAGTGGACACATAAAACAGGGGTGTTGTTTTTACAAGATCAGTCAATGCGCAATGCCTGGGTGTTTGGGAGACAAGCCATTTGAGGGTCTTTCATAACAGAAAAAGAAACGTAAAAGTATGAAGAGCCCCATCATTTGATTATGATGAAATTCAGGAACTCAAACTAACCCATTCAGAAGAGAAATGAGAAAAGTGGAAGGAAACAAATTTAAATGTTTCCTTGATATTCTGGGACACTGATGTTGCTTCAATCTGAGTGATTAAGTCATCCTTTGGAGAGCCTCAGATACTTAGAACAGGAGAGAATGGAAATAGGATCACCAGGAACAGATGCACGAGATTCACTGTGAAATAATACTTGTGTCAGAACATAGTACTTGTGAAATAGTACTTGTATCAGACAGAAGACTGTGACCTGGAGTAACCCACAGCTGATCTCCTCGCAAACACTTCTGAATGTCAGGTGACTTCAGCTCCTGAAAGTATACTGAAATGATCCCATATTATGATTTTCAAGGCCTCTGAGTTAGAAACAAACCTTCTCTACAGATACAAATCTACATGTTTTGCACATCAAATACATAATGCATAAGCAGAAATAAACAGGACTGAAAGACTGGTCAACATAAGTAAAAGCCAGCAAAGAACAATATGGTGTAGCAATTGACTCTTAAGAAAAGTGTTTATGGAAACATGAAAATTGCGATAAAAATAAAAGCAGAAAATACTTGAAATTATATAAAATAGATGTTCAGTAATAATTTAATAGAGTTTACAAAATTCCTTTCCTTTTTTTGGGGATTTTCAGAAATGTGTAATGTTCATTTTAAAATGCAGAAATAGGAACAGGTAAATGGCTCAGTGGTTAATACTGCTTGTTTGCAAAGCCGATGGCCCGGGTTTGATTCTCTAGTAAACCAGATGCACAAAGTGGCACATTTGGAGTTTATTTATTTATTTATTTATTTATTTATTTATTTATTTATTTATTTTATAGTGGCTGGAGGCCCTAGCATGAACATTATCCTCTCTCTCTCTCTCTCTCTCTCTCTCTCTCTCTCTCTCTCTCTCTCTCTCTCTCTCTCTCTCTCTCTCCTCCTTGCAAATAAGTAAACAAAATTTAAAAATAAAATGCAGAAAAGCTTCGGAGTTAATAGGATGCTATAAGAACAGATTTGACAAAGTGGAAATGATACTTAATGAAACATAATATAAATTTTAAAAAAGATGAACCGGATCCCATACTCTTGGGCACCCAAGAAAAGATGCACTATACGAAAGTCTGACAGGGAGGCTACTAAAAATAGAAAATAGGGAATCCAGAAAGGTCTATATCTGTTAACCTATACTGTTCTAACTCTCCAATGGAGATTATGTTTGTATTTTTCAGGAAATAGCGAGTGAGCTGTGGCCCATACAACCC